>JAOWCC010001210.1:71660963-71937244 GCA_030867875.1 Actinernus sp. WN-2022
GGACGGTATTCTTGTTTGAGGTACATTTCGTAGGTTTTATGCCTCTCAGTCATAATACATACCAGCTCAAACACTGTGATCTGTAGGCCAACATGCACTAAAATAATTTTGAGCGTGTTTTTGGCTGTCAGAAATACCCCGGAGAACAGAATAATTTATGATGAGCAAAGCAATATCAACTTAAACAAGAATCCTCTCACGGCCGAGGTTTTGGTTAGAGAAATTAAAGGCTTCCAACAGTTCCCTTTATAGTTCTGTAATATAATGAGCAGATCAGTTTTGGGAATGAGGGTATATAACCAACAGGCATTTCAGTTAATAAATACCTGATATGGACGCGAGCTGCGATAAAGAGCCGCAGGGTAGAATGAACAGTAGAGAAATATATCATTTGATAGCTCCATCATAGGTGGACAGGATGGTTTGGAGCAACGTTTCCCCACTTTTCCTAAATGTTTCTAGGTCTCAAATCCTGTCAGCTTATATAAAATAGCTTGAGGATACTTTGTAGTTCTAGACATTTACAGTTTATCAACCTGACAAAGAGACTGAAAAATCAGGGTTTAGCCACCATCTTGAATGTAGACTGCTGACCACAATATTTGAAGGCTCCAATATGGGAGACAACGAGCAAAGGTCCATGCTTTTGCGTGTTTTTTTCAGCAAATGTGTAGGAACCCTGTCTAAGCTGCACCCCTAACTTTGGGGAATCTATGTTCACAATTTTCGAAAATGCTGTGGCTTATAAGTGGTAAACTATGATGTTTACATAATTTGGTAAACTATGATGTTTACATAATTTTCCCCTGGTGTTGTTATAACTGGCCCATTGTTACTACCAGGCACGATGTAAACATTGGTTAAGCATGACTCTGCAACCTACATGTATCCAGTACTCACCATGAAAACATGTTATGGGCAGTTATTTCATACAATGTATTTACCTGTCTGTTACTAAAGTACATGTACACTGTATATGTGGCAATGAAATTTTGCGAGCAACATAGATTATGCTATTCAGAAGTTGGCATACAGCGTTGGTGATATTTTATATCCATGTCACTTACATTGTAAATCATGAGCATGATTATACATTTGTACAATCTACATTGTATACTCATGATAAAAAAGTATTCCAAACAAGTGATCTGATAAAAACAATTCTTACAGAGCTCTTTTTAAAAAAAAAACAATAATGTCCAACACCCTCAAAAATATAATTGCCCATCTCTAGGAGAAATAAGTTAAGAATTCAAGTGGTTAATAATAACTGCACTATAACAACTCAAACCCTAACTCAAACCATGAAACTTACCCTAAACATAAAACAATATATTTTATCATGTAAATGACTTCATAGACTTTAATGTTCCTGACGTTATCAACCTTTATTTTTATAATAAGCCAATACGAACACTCGTAAGAATTGAAGCATGAAGTGTACATGTAGAACAGTCGTGAAGTAGAAGCTTTTACTAGTTGGATCTATCAGCTTTCGTGTACATGTACTGGGAAAAACATTCTACAACTTCAAACTTCTGTCGATTTCTCAGAATGGTATCCTGTTTGAGCTGCTGTGGTTCTTTGGAGAGCAGGAAATTTTTAAACAGAAGTTTGCATGCAGTATTTACAGGACAGTGTATGAGAATGCATACAAGAAAGATCAGCCTGGATTCCTTGCCGTAAAGTTTGTTACTGTGATCTTAAAACTTTTACGCTTTTACTTTCATTTTAAAGTGTTTTGAAGCTTGATATTTATGCCAATTAGTCACACAAGACCCAGCAGTTGTCCTAGTGTAGTTTTTTTTGGTATCAGAGATTGTTTTAACTGGACCTTTTGTGCAAAGTTTAGATGCCATTTGCCATACATAAACTTTATTGTGGAAGTGGGCTAAAGTGAACAAGTTGCACCGTAAATAAGTGGTCGGTAAGTGGTCGGTAAAATTGTGTCTGTAAGCTGTCGGTAAGTGGTTGACTCATTTGAACCAAAATATGCTTTATACATGTACATGTACTTTCTTAAAGTTTCCAACGTTCTGGCAACGATAAACCGCTTCGATAACAGATAACAAATTAAAATATCTGCGGCACTCACTGTTGGGCCTCTCCTGTTGTGTCAAAAACCAGACAATCAGTCTGAAAGCGCATGAATCGTTATCTCATACTGGCTCAATAATATTTTCAACCAAAATATGCTTAAGGTTACCGTGCAGGTTCGCGGGTGTCTCTCGTTAAAAATCTCTTGCACGCGTGGTTTTAGGGAAATCTACATAAACCTATATACCATTTTAAAGCTTATAAACCATAGAATGAGCCTGTGTAACGTTTTTATGAAAATTTTAAAATCGGTAAGAACGGTGTACCTAGAAACGCAAAACAGGTAGTGTTTATAAAGACAAATTACCAGGCCACGTGTTGGCGCGTATGGCCGATTTAACTGCATAATGTCAATCAGCACATAGCAGCCTTCAAAATGGTGTGCGGGTTTTTTGACATTTTGCTTTGTTCAAATGCAAATTTAAATCAAAGTTGGAGCTTCAAAAAATGCCCTTGTCATTTGACACCGGACAGCATAACTAAAGAATCTTTTCGAATTTCAAAAAAGCCGCACACCGTTTTTTCTTCAATATGTGATGAAGCTCTCTGCAGATTTCAATGAATTATGTCGAAAGCCCGAGCTCCATAATTCGTTCAAAGATAGAGAATACGCAAGAACTTCTAAGCCGAGATATTCGCGTTTTAGTTTTGTAAACAGCTAACACCTCATTAGTCCATCTGTCAATACTGCGATACCGCCATCCAATGAGATGCGAGAACCCCGTGGTGGTCTCGACAAAGGGTTCAGAGATTCGCGGGAAACCATAATAGGGTCACATATCGATACACAACCCTGGCCACGCGCTCTGTAGTGTTCGGACAGAAAACCGAACTTATGATGCCGAAACGCAGAACGAAAACACAAGCTAAACCAAGTACCGCCAACGAAAAGAGAAGAAAGACAAAAAGACCCATGCGGAATCCTGTAAAACAATATGCAAATAGTTCGAAGCAAGTTCCCGGATGTGGTTCCCGCGAAAAAGTTCGATGGGCGCTTTTCACATAATAGGATTATCACACGCTGGCTATTTATTTGCTTTTCCGAGAAAACAGGTTTCTTTCAATATCTCGCGAAGTTTTTAATGTATTGGATTAGATTTTGTTTCATATTGTAGAATATTCACTTAGTAAAACGTCGGGATAAAAAAAAAATTAAATAAAAAACCGCTACACGAACCTGTACGGTAACCTTAATAGCTTCCAAAGTTTCCAACATTGTGGCAATGATAAACCCCTTAGCATTTCGCTCTTTGTTCCGTTCGAAATTTCGATGAAAAATCAATCAGATACGTGAAAATTCGAATGCCAAGGAGAAATATTGCCAACCTGCGAGCGACATTTTGAAGATATTTCGTTTATTGTCAAACGAAAAGGTTATCGAAATATTGTACGTGTTCATTGCACAATTTCGTATTTTAACCTTTCTTTCACCAGGATTAAAGCGTGACAAATTCGAATTCATGACAAACAATTTTACAAACGTTTTGGTAAATACCCTGCGTGCCAGAGGCATAAAAAAGTCAGGATTCTAAAATAATAGGTTTGCCGCAGTGTGCCGCAGTTTGTTTAAAGAATATGTGATATCACGTGGGAATCCAAGATGGCGCAGGTTCACTAATTTAGGAATATGCTGCAAAGAAGAAAAGACGGATATATTGAGTTCACTATTTTCATCAATATCCAACTATCTACAACGTAGTAAGAATACGCTATTGACAAATTCCATTCTAACATTGGAAAGCTACGTGATATCAAGAGCGTAGCGTGTATGTACGCACATACGCAGACTTTGAGTTTGAGACGAAAATTCCCTGTTTGTACTATCAGCTGGATTTTACTTTGAGACGAAAATTCCCTGTGGAAACCATTCCTCAAGTACTGTCGGTAAGCTGTTGGTAAGCTGTCGGTAAGTGGTCGGCCGACCACTTACCGACAACAAATTTACGGTGCAGCTTGTTCACTTTAGCTGACCCCCCCCCAAAAAAATTGGTCAGTTGCCAGTTATTTTTCGGTTGTCAGTAAAAGAATCGTGATTTGTCAGCTGTCAGTTATTTTTCAGGCCATTTGTCAGTAGTCAGTTAACCCCATTCAGACCCTCATTTATTCCATCTCTCTCCCTTCCCTCCCTCCCACCCTCTCCAACGAGAGCGTGTGACATGACCACGCAAACACCAGAGTGCGTGACATGCATAAAGCTGGATCTGCCTGATCCGCTCTTGTAACTGCTGCCTACAAAAACACAAAATGCAATTGAAACAGTGGATTTTTTTGCAGCTACTGGTATGACCCGCCGAACAGTTAATTGGTAATTGTAACCTTGGATTACAACAATTGAAGAGGGCAACTTAGAAGGAAGAAAACTTAGTAAGAATCGATTTTCTAGCAATGGGTTTAAAAGGTAAGTTCAATCCCACATTTAACTCTTTTAATTTATGTTTATTGTTAAAAACTGCTGGTTCAATAGGTTTCTGCTCGAGATTTTGCACTATTGTCGAAGAGTATAAAGACTTGACTGTTTACAAATTCATGTTATCATTTCGTCGAAATTCACACCGCTCATGTGAAGCACTGAGAAGATAACCCAAACTAATTCTCATATGTTTTAGATAAGTTTCAATGGATTCTGAATTGTACCACATATAAAATTTATTTTTCAAAAAAGTGCCCTGAAATAAGGTTTTCAAATTAGCAAACTACAGTGTATTTAAGTGGGCTCTCAGGATCTTGGGAATAAAGCTATAAACTAATTATTGCACTCAAATAGTTGATCAATACTTTCTAAACAAATATCCGAATTCGAAAAATGCGAAGCTCCTTTAGCGTTTGTACAGGGCAAGGTTAGAGAAACTGGTAAAATCACTTTTATTTCAGGCTGTCTCGGACTCACACAATTTTTTCTCAAAGTTAGATAATTTTTTTAACAAAAGAATCCCAGCACATTTACTAACTGACCAAAGCCTATCTTTGAACGAAATATGAAGTTTTTTTTCCTTCATATTTTGCTGCAATATTCTAATTTTGCTTGATACTAATGGTCGGTCGCTCTGAAGTGCCTAAAACTCAATGTGCCGGAAAACTGGTGAAACTGATTAGCATAAGTTTTTTACACGAAATCGAGGCATTTCTTCCAATAAGGGGGTTGTTGAATTGACCAATTGGTTGAGTAAGCCTAGGTAAAGACAACATATTAACAGAATGTAAATTTTTCGAGTTACAAATTTTAAGTTTGTTTACATGTTTTTATTGTGAAATCTTAACAGCATATGAAGTTTAAATGTCTTCCGAAGAAGAAGATTCTAATTATGGGAGCATTTCTGTGAAAATCGTGGACTCTGAAGACTTTTCAGAGCTACATGTAGATGTGGAAGATGTAGTCAAGCTCTTCAAAAATACCAGAGTGAAGGTGAGGTTTAGAGTTAAAGATCTGATGCTGATTTTCACTAAAATGTCTGGTGGTGAAAGGATTAAGTAGCCATTTTGGAGTTGAGAAAGGGACTGGGACCGAGTGTCAAAAAATAATCTGATTCAGAAGTGAACACCATTACAAGAAAGATCAAGTTTGAGGGAAGATTGGTTTGATGATAAACACGTGGAGAGCTTTCACAAATGGCAAAAGTAAGAGAGAATGTACATGTATGGCAAGTTTTCAGGGATGGCATCTCCCAAAACCATGTATTCTCCCTTATTTTTGAAAGCTCACCACATGTTTATCATCAAACCAATCTCCCTCAAACTCTGTCAACTTACTCATTTTAGTGTGATCTTACTTGTGATGGGGTTCACTTCTTAATCAGATTAATTTTTGACACTTGGTCCCAGTCTCTTCCCCAACTCCAAAATGGCAAATACCGTAAAAGACTGCCTATAAGCCGTAGGGTTTTTCAATTTCATTTTGACTAAGAGTGTTTTTTTCTCCCTAAAGTCCGGGTGCGGCTTGTACGCGGGCTTTTTACTCGGGCTGCCTGTGGCAGCACCGAGTCTTAAAATGCAAGTCGTTATTTAAAACAAATTTTTTGTTATTTCATGTCAGACGGCTTCTGCGCATGCGTTAAAGGTCAAATTCAAACCAATCAGATCGCACTGTGCTGGTCACGTAACACTCGCCAGGTTAATTTATTTACATAATTTAATACAGTAAATCAAAATGGTGGATCCGCGAGCAAATCTCTCTCAAATTTGGAGTCCCATCTCTCAAATGTAAGCAGTTTAATGTTTTATTTAACTTCACTCGTGCGAAAGCCTTCCAACAGGCTCAGGATATTGCAACTGGCGCTCTTGTCGGAGCCGAAGGACCGCGTTTTTTACCCAGATGGCCTGTGATTTTATATAGATGTACGACACGACGCCGGACCTGAAGGACTCAAAGATCCACACATCGAATTGGAATTTAGCGTTTTCCTTTCTGCTGAAACCAAGGCTTCTTCGATAGAAAGGGCAATATGTTGTGTTTTTCTAGGAGGACAAAATATTTCTCGTTTAAGCTTCTCTTTTGCCACGGCTTTGTTATTGGAATCTCTGTGGATTGGTATACTCAAATATACTGCACAATACCATACAACTGAATAAGAAGTCTTTAACAAAGCCGAACTCAAACTCAAGAGCAAAGCTGAGAGTGAAAGTGAAACTGAACAGTGTCTTGTCAGGTCATGAATTAAGGTACGGTGAGGTTGAAATCATTGCGTGTTTATATAGATATGCATTTCTTTGTCGATTTGTTGACCTCGTGGTGCTGATAGATTTTGCCATCGGACGGTATTCTTGTTTGAGGTACATTTCGTAGGTTTTATGCCTCTCAGTCATAATACATACCAGCTCAAACACTGTGATCTGTAGGCCAACATGCACTAAAATAATTTTGAGCGTGTTTTTGGCTGTCAGAAATACCCCGGAGAACAGAATAATTTATGATGAGCAAAGCAATATCAACTTAAACAAGAATCCTCTCACGGCCGAGGTTTTGGTTAGAGAAATTAAAGGCTTCCAACAGTTCCCTTTATAGTTCTGTAATATAATGAGCAGATCAGTTTTGGGAATGAGGGTATATAACCAACAGGCATTTCAGTTAATAAATACCTGATATGGACGCGAGCTGCGATAAAGAGCCGCAGGGTAGAATGAACAGTAGAGAAATATATCATTTGATAGCTCCATCATAGGTGGACAGGATGGTTTGGAGCAACGTTTCCCCACTTTTCCTAAATGTTTCTAGGTCTCAAATCCTGTCAGCTTATATAAAATAGCTTGAGGATACTTTGTAGTTCTAGACATTTACAGTTTATCAACCTGACAAAGAGACTGAAAAATCAGGGTTTAGCCACCATCTTGAATGTAGACTGCTGACCACAATATTTGAAGGCTCCAATATGGGAGACAACGAGCAAAGGTCCATGCTTTTGCGTGTTTTTTTCAGCAAATGTGTAGGAACCCTGTCTAAGCTGCACCCCTAACTTTGGGGAATCTATGTTCACAATTTTCGAAAATGCTGTGGCTTATAAGTGGTAAACTATGATGTTTACATAATTTGGTAAACTATGATGTTTACATAATTTTCCCCTGGTGTTGTTATAACTGGCCCATTGTTACTACCAGGCACGATGTAAACATTGGTTAAGCATGACTCTGCAACCTACATGTATCCAGTACTCACCATGAAAACATGTTATGGGCAGTTATTTCATACAATGTATTTACCTGTCTGTTACTAAAGTACATGTACACTGTATATGTGGCAATGAAATTTTGCGAGCAACATAGATTATGCTATTCAGAAGTTGGCATACAGCGTTGGTGATATTTTATATCCATGTCACTTACATTGTAAATCATGAGCATGATTATACATTTGTACAATCTACATTGTATACTCATGATAAAAAAGTATTCCAAACAAGTGATCTGATAAAAACAATTCTTACAGAGCTCTTTTTAAAAAAAAAACAATAATGTCCAACACCCTCAAAAATATAATTGCCCATCTCTAGGAGAAATAAGTTAAGAATTCAAGTGGTTAATAATAACTGCACTATAACAACTCAAACCCTAACTCAAACCATGAAACTTACCCTAAACATAAAACAATATATTTTATCATGTAAATGACTTCATAGACTTTAATGTTCCTGACGTTATCAACCTTTATTTTTATAATAAGCCAATACGAACACTCGTAAGAATTGAAGCATGAAGTGTACATGTAGAACAGTCGTGAAGTAGAAGCTTTTACTAGTTGGATCTATCAGCTTTCGTGTACATGTACTGGGAAAAACATTCTACAACTTCAAACTTCTGTCGATTTCTCAGAATGGTATCCTGTTTGAGCTGCTGTGGTTCTTTGGAGAGCAGGAAATTTTTAAACAGAAGTTTGCATGCAGTATTTACAGGACAGTGTATGAGAATGCATACAAGAAAGATCAGCCTGGATTCCTTGCCGTAAAGTTTGTTACTGTGATCTTAAAACTTTTACGCTTTTACTTTCATTTTAAAGTGTTTTGAAGCTTGATATTTATGCCAATTAGTCACACAAGACCCAGCAGTTGTCCTAGTGTAGTTTTTTTTGGTATCAGAGATTGTTTTAACTGGACCTTTTGTGCAAAGTTTAGATGCCATTTGCCATACATAAACTTTATTGTGGAAGTGGGCTAAAGTGAACAAGTTGCACCGTAAATAAGTGGTCGGTAAGTGGTCGGTAAAATTGTGTCTGTAAGCTGTCGGTAAGTGGTTGACTCATTTGAACCAAAATATGCTTTATACATGTACATGTACTTTCTTAAGTTTCCAACGTTCTGGCAACGATAAACCGCTTCGATAACAGATAACAAATTAAAATATCTGCGGCACTCACTGTTGGGCCTCTCCTGTTGTGTCAAAAACCAGACAATCAGTCTGAAAGCGCATGAATCGTTATCTCATACTGGCTCAATAATATTTTCAACCAAAATATGCTTAAGGTTACCGTGCAGGTTCGCGGGTGTCTCTCGTTAAAAATCTCTTGCACGCGTGGTTTTAGGGAAATCTACATAAACCTATATACCATTTTAAAGCTTATAAACCATAGAATGAGCCTGTGTAACGTTTTTATGAAAATTTTAAAATCGGTAAGAACGGTGTACCTAGAAACGCAAAACAGGTAGTGTTTATAAAGACAAATTACCAGGCCACGTGTTGGCGCGTATGGCCGATTTAACTGCATAATGTCAATCAGCACATAGCAGCCTTCAAAATGGTGTGCGGGTTTTTTGACATTTTGCTTTGTTCAAATGCAAATTTAAATCAAAGTTGGAGCTTCAAAAAATGCCCTTGTCATTTGACACCGGACAGCATAACTAAAGAATCTTTTCGAATTTCAAAAAAGCCGCACACCGTTTTTTTCTTCAATATGTGATGAAGCTCTCTGCCAGATTTCAATGAATTATGTCGAAAGCCCGAGCTCCATAATTCGTTCAAAGATAGAGAATACGCAAGAACTTCTAAGCCGAGATATTCGCGTTTTAGTTTTGTAAACAGCTAACACCTCATTAGTCCATCTGTCAATACTGCGATACCGCCATCCAATGAGATGCGAGAACCCCGTGGTGGTCTCGACAAAGGGTTCAGAGATTCGCGGGAAACCATAATAGGGTCACATATCGATACACAACCCTGGCCACGCGCTCTGTAGTGTTCGGACAGAAAACCGAACTTATGATGCCGAAACGCAGAACGAAAACACAAGCTAAACCAAGTACCGCCAACGAAAAGAGAAGAAAGACAAAAAGACCCATGGCGGAATCCTGTAAAACAATATGCAAATAGTTCGAAGCAAGTTCCCGGATGTGGTTCCCGCGAAAAAGTTCGATGGGCGCTTTTCACATAATAGGATTATCACACGCTGGCTATTTATTTGCTTTTCCGAGAAAACAGGTTTCTTTCAATATCTCGCGAAGTTTTTAATGTATTGGATTAGATTTTGTTTCATATTGTAGAATATTCACTTAGTAAAACGTCGGGATAAAAAAAAAATTAAATAAAAAACCGCTACACGAACCTGTACGGTAACCTTAATAGCTTCCAAAGTTTCCAACATTGTGGCAATGATAAACCCCTTAGCATTTCGCTCTTTGTTCCGTTCGAAATTTCGATGAAAAATCAATCAGATACGTGAAAATTCGAATGCCAAGGAGAAATATTGCCAACCTGCGAGCGACATTTTGAAGATATTTCGTTTATTGTCAAACGAAAAGGTTATCGAAATATTGTACGTGTTCATTGCACAATTTCGTATTTTAACCTTTCTTTCACCAGGATTAAAGCGTGACAAATTCGAATTCATGACAAACAATTTTACAAACGTTTTGGTAAATACCCTGCGTGCCAGAGGCATAAAAAAGTCAGGATTCTAAAATAATAGGTTTGCCGCAGTGTGCCGCAGTTTGTTTAAAGAATATGTGATATCACGTGGGAATCCAAGATGGCGCAGGTTCACTAATTTAGGAATATGCTGCAAAGAAGAAAAGACGGATATATTGAGTTCACTATTTTCATCAATATCCAACTATCTACAACGTAGTAAGAATACGCTATTGACAAATTCCATTCTAACATTGGAAAGCTACGTGATATCAAGAGCGTAGCGTGTATGTACGCACATACGCAGACTTTGAGTTTGAGACGAAAATTCCCTGTTTGTACTATCAGCTGGATTTTACTTTGAGACGAAAATTCCCTGTGGAAACCATTCCTCAAGTACTGTCGGTAAGCTGTTGGTAAGCTGTCGGTAAGTGGTCGGCCGACCACTTACCGACAACAAATTTACGGTGCAGCTTGTTCACTTTAGCTGACCCCCCCCCAAAAAAATTGGTCAGTTGCCAGTTATTTTTCGGTTGTCAGTAAAAGAATCGTGATTTGTCAGCTGTCAGTTATTTTTCAGGCCATTTGTCAGTAGTCAGTTAACCCCATTCAGACCCTCATTTATTCCATCTCTCTCCCTTCCCTCCCTCCCACCCTCTCCAACGAGAGCGTGTGACATGACCACGCAAACACCAGAGTGCGTGACATGCATAAAGCTGGATCTGCCTGATCCGCTCTTGTAACTGCTGCCTACAAAAACACAAAATGCAATTGAAACAGTGGATTTTTTTGCAGCTACTGGTATGACCCGCCGAACAGTTAATTGGTAATTGTAACCTTGGATTACAACAATTGAAGAGGGCAACTTAGAAGGAAGAAAACTTAGTAAGAATCGATTTTCTAGCAATGGGTTTAAAAGGTAAGTTCAATCCCACATTTAACTCTTTTAATTTATGTTTATTGTTAAAAACTGCTGGTTCAATAGGTTTCTGCTCGAGATTTTGCACTATTGTCGAAGAGTATAAAGACTTGACTGTTTACAAATTCATGTTATCATTTCGTCGAAATTCACACCGCTCATGTGAAGCACTGAGAAGATAACCCAAACTAATTCTCATATGTTTTAGATAAGTTTCAATGGATTCTGAATTGTACCACATATAAAATTTATTTTTCAAAAAAGTGCCCTGAAATAAGGTTTTCAAATTAGCAAACTACAGTGTATTTAAGTGGGCTCTCAGGATCTTGGGAATAAAGCTATAAACTAATTATTGCACTCAAATAGTTGATCAATACTTTCTAAACAAATATCCGAATTCGAAAAATGCGAAGCTCCTTTAGCGTTTGTACAGGGCAAGGTTAGAGAAACTGGTAAAATCACTTTTATTTCAGGCTGTCTCGGACTCACACAATTTTTTCTCAAAGTTAGATAATTTTTTTAACAAAAGAATCCCAGCACATTTACTAACTGACCAAAGCCTATCTTTGAACGAAATATGAAGTTTTTTTTCCTTCATATTTTGCTGCAATATTCTAATTTTGCTTGATACTAATGGTCGGTCGCTCTGAAGTGCCTAAAACTCAATGTGCCGGAAAACTGGTGAAACTGATTAGCATAAGTTTTTTACACGAAATCGAGGCATTTCTTCCAATAAGGGGGTTGTTGAATTGACCAATTGGTTGAGTAAGCCTAGGTAAAGACAACATATTAACAGAATGTAAATTTTTCGAGTTACAAATTTTAAGTTTGTTTACATGTTTTTATTGTGAAATCTTAACAGCATATGAAGTTTAAATGTCTTCCGAAGAAGAAGATTCTAATTATGGGAGCATTTCTGTGAAAATCGTGGACTCTGAAGACTTTTCAGAGCTACATGTAGATGTGGAAGATGTAGTCAAGCTCTTCAAAAATACCAGAGTGAAGGTGAGGTTTAGAGTTAAAGATCTGATGCTGATTTTCACTAAAATGTCTGGTGGTGAAAGGATTAAGTAGCCATTTTGGAGTTGAGAAAGGGACTGGGACCGAGTGTCAAAAAATAATCTGATTCAGAAGTGAACACCATTACAAGAAAGATCAAGTTTGAGGGAAGATTGGTTTGATGATAAACACGTGGAGAGCTTTCACAAATGGCAAAAGTAAGAGAGAATGTACATGTATGGCAAGTTTTCAGGGATGGCATCTCCCAAAACCATGTATTCTCCCTTATTTTTGAAAGCTCACCACATGTTTATCATCAAACCAATCTCCCTCAAACTCTGTCAACTTACTCATTTTAGTGTGATCTTACTTGTGATGGGGTTCACTTCTTAATCAGATTAATTTTTGACACTTGGTCCCAGTCTCTTCCCCAACTCCAAAATGGCAAATACCGTAAAAGACTGCCTATAAGCCGTAGGGTTTTTCAATTTCATTTTGACTAAGAGTGTTTTTTTCTCCCTAAAGTCCGGGTGCGGCTTGTACGCGGGCTTTTTACTCGGGCTGCCTGTGGCAGCACCGAGTCTTAAAATGCAAGTCGTTATTTAAAACAATTTTTTTGTTATTTCATGTCAGACGGCTTCTGCGCATGCGTTAAAGGTCAAATTCAAACCAATCAGATCGCACTGTGCTGGTCACGTAACACTCGCCAGGTTAATTTATTTACATAATTTAATACAGTAAATCAAAATGGTGGATCCGCGAGCAAATCTCTCTCAAATTTGGAGTCCCATCTCTCAAATGTAAGCAGTTTAATGTTTTATTTAACTTCACTCGTGCGAAAGCCTTCCAACAGGCTCAGGATATTGCAACTGGCGCTCTTGTCGGAGCCGAAGGACCGCGTTTTTTACCCAGATGGCCTGTGATTTTATATAGATGTACGACACGACGCCGGACCTGAAGGACTCAAAGATCCACACATCGAATTGGAATTTAGCGTTTTCCTTTCTGCTGAAACCAAGGCTTCTTCGATAGAAAGGGCAATATGTTGTGTTTTTCTAGGAGGACAAAATATTTCTCGTTTAAGCTTCTCTTTTGCCACGGCTTTGTTATTGGAATCTCTGTGGATTGGTATACTCAAATATACTGCACAATACCATACAACTGAATAAGAAGTCTTTAACAAAGCCGAACTCAAACTCAAGAGCAAAGCTGAAAGTGAAACTGAACAGTGTCTTGTCAGGTCATGAATTAAGGTACGGTGAGGTTGAAATCATTGCGTGTTTATATAGATATGCATTTCTTTGTCGATTTGTTGACCTCGTGGTGCTGATAGATTTTGCCATCGGACGGTATTCTTGTTTGAGGTACATTTCGTAGGTTTTATGCCTCTCAGTCATAATACATACCAGCTCAAACACTGTGATCTGTAGGCCAACATGCACTAAAATAATTTTGAGCGTGTTTTTGGCTGTCAGAAATACCCCGGAGAACAGAATAATTTATGATGAGCGAAGCAATATCAACTTAAACAAGAATCCTCTCACGGCCGAGGTTTTGGTTAGAGAAATTAAAGGCTTCCAACAGTTCCCTTTATAGTTCTGTAATATAATGAGCAGATCAGTTTTGGGAATGAGGGTATATAACCAACAGGCATTTCAGTTAATAAATACCTGATATGGACGCGAGCTGCGATAAAGAGCCGCAGGGTAGAATGAACAGTAGAGAAATATATCATTTGATAGCTCCATCATAGGTGGACAGGATGGTTTGGAGCAACGTTTCCCCACTTTTCCTAAATGTTTCTAGGTCTCAAATCCTGTCAGCTTATATAAAATAGCTTGAGGATACTTTGTAGTTCTAGACATTTACAGTTTATCAACCTGACAAAGAGACTGAAAAATCAGGGTTTAGCCACCATCTTGAATGTAGACTGCTGACCACAATATTTGAAGGCTCCAATATGGGAGACAACGAGCAAAGGTCCATGCTTTTGCGTGTTTTTTTCAGCAAATGTGTAGGAACCCTGTCTAAGCTGCACCCCTAACTTTGGGGAATCTATGTTCACAATTTTCGAAAATGCTGTGGCTTATAAGTGGTAAACTATGATGTTTACATAATTTGGTAAACTATGATGTTTACATAATTTTCCCCTGGTGTTGTTATAACTGGCCCATTGTTACTACCAGGCACGATGTAAACATTGGTTAAGCATGACTCTGCAACCTACATGTATCCAGTACTCACCATGAAAACATGTTATGGGCAGTTATTTCATACAATGTATTTACCTGTCTGTTACTAAAGTACATGTACACTGTATATGTGGCAATGAAATTTTGCGAGCAACATAGATTATGCTATTCAGAAGTTGGCATACAGCGTTGGTGATATTTTATATCCATGTCACTTACATTGTAAATCATGAGCATGATTATACATTTGTACAATCTACATTGTATACTCATGATAAAAAAGTATTCCAAACAAGTGATCTGATAAAAACAATTCTTACAGAGCTCTTTTTTAAAAAAAAACAATAATGTCCAACACCCTCAAAAATATAATTGCCCATCTCTAGGAGAAATAAGTTAAGAATTCAAGTGGTTAATAATAACTGCACTATAACAACTCAAACCCTAACTCAAACCATGAAACTTACCCTAAACATAAAACAATATATTTTATCATGTAAATGACTTCATAGACTTTAATGTTCCTGACGTTATCAACCTTTATTTTTATAATAAGCCAATACGAACACTCGTAAGAATTGAAGCATGAAGTGTACATGTAGAACAGTCGTGAAGTAGAAGCTTTTACTAGTTGGATCTATCAGCTTTCGTGTACATGTACTGGGAAAAACATTCTACAACTTCAAACTTCTGTCGATTTCTCAGAATGGTATCCTGTTTGAGCTGCTGTGGTTCTTTGGAGAGCAGGAAATTTTTAAACAGAAGTTTGCATGCAGTATTTACAGGACAGTGTATGAGAATGCATACAAGAAAGATCAGCCTGGATTCCTTGCCGTAAAGTTTGTTACTGTGATCTTAAAACTTTTACGCTTTTACTTTCATTTTAAAGTGTTTTGAAGCTTGATATTTATGCCAATTAGTCACACAAGACCCAGCAGTTGTCCTAGTGTAGTTTTTTTTGGTATCAGAGATTGTTTTAACTGGACCTTTTGTGCAAAGTTTAGATGCCATTTGCCATACATAAACTTTATTGTGGAAGTGGGCTAAAGTGAACAAGTTGCACCGTAAATAAGTGGTCGGTAAGTGGTCGGTAAAATTGTGTCTGTAAGCTGTCGGTAAGTGGTTGACTCATTTGAACCAAAATATGCTTTATACATGTACATGTACTTTCTTAAGTTTCCAACGTTCTGGCAACGATAAACCGCTTCGATAACAGATAACAAATTAAAATATCTGCGGCACTCACTGTTGGGCCTCTCCTGTTGTGTCAAAAACCAGACAATCAGTCTGAAAGCGCATGAATCGTTATCTCATACTGGCTCAATAATATTTTCAACCAAAATATGCTTAAGGTTACCGTGCAGGTTCGCGGGTGTCTCTCGTTAAAAATCTCTTGCACGCGTGGTTTTAGGGAAATCTACATAAACCTATATACCATTTTAAAGCTTATAAACCATAGAATGAGCCTGTGTAACGTTTTTATGAAAATTTTAAAATCGGTAAGAACGGTGTACCTAGAAACGCAAAACAGGTAGTGTTTATAAAGACAAATTACCAGGCCACGTGTTGGCGCGTATGGCCGATTTAACTGCATAATGTCAATCAGCACATAGCAGCCTTCAAAATGGTGTGCGGGTTTTTTGACATTTTGCTTTGTTCAAATGCAAATTTAAATCAAAGTTGGAGCTTCAAAAAATGCCCTTGTCATTTGACACCGGACAGCATAACTAAAGAATCTTTTCGAATTTCAAAAAAGCCGCACACCGTTTTTTTCTTCAATATGTGATGAAGCTCTCTGCCAGATTTCAATGAATTATGTCGAAAGCCCGAGCTCCATAATTCGTTCAAAGATAGAGAATACGCAAGAACTTCTAAGCCGAGATATTCGCGTTTTAGTTTTGTAAACAGCTAACACCTCATTAGTCCATCTGTCAATACTGCGATACCGCCATCCAATGAGATGCGAGAACCCCGTGGTGGTCTCGACAAAGGGTTCAGAGATTCGCGGGAAACCATAATAGGGTCACATATCGATACACAACCCTGGCCACGCGCTCTGTAGTGTTCGGACAGAAAACCGAACTTATGATGCCGAAACGCAGAACGAAAACACAAGCTAAACCAAGTACCGCCAACGAAAAGAGAAGAAAGACAAAAAGACCCATGGCGGAATCCTGTAAAACAATATGCAAATAGTTCGAAGCAAGTTCCCGGATGTGGTTCCCGCGAAAAAGTTCGATGGGCGCTTTTCACATAATAGGATTATCACACGCTGGCTATTTATTTGCTTTTCCGAGAAAACAGGTTTCTTTCAATATCTCGCGAAGTTTTTAATGTATTGGATTAGATTTTGTTTCATATTGTAGAATATTCACTTAGTAAAACGTCGGGATAAAAAAAAAATTAAATAAAAAACCGCTACACGAACCTGTACGGTAACCTTAATAGCTTCCAAAGTTTCCAACATTGTGGCAATGATAAACCCCTTAGCATTTCGCTCTTTGTTCCGTTCGAAATTTCGATGAAAAATCAATCAGATACGTGAAAATTCGAATGCCAAGGAGAAATATTGCCAACCTGCGAGCGACATTTTGAAGATATTTCGTTTATTGTCAAACGAAAAGGTTATCGAAATATTGTACGTGTTCATTGCACAATTTCGTATTTTAACCTTTCTTTCACCAGGATTAAAGCGTGACAAATTCGAATTCATGACAAACAATTTTACAAACGTTTTGGTAAATACCCTGCGTGCCAGAGGCATAAAAAAGTCAGGATTCTAAAATAATAGGTTTGCCGCAGTGTGCCGCAGTTTGTTTAAAGAATATGTGATATCACGTGGGAATCCAAGATGGCGCAGGTTCACTAATTTAGGAATATGCTGCAAAGAAGAAAAGACGGATATATTGAGTTCACTATTTTCATCAATATCCAACTATCTACAACGTAGTAAGAATACGCTATTGACAAATTCCATTCTAACATTGGAAAGCTACGTGATATCAAGAGCGTAGCGTGTATGTACGCACATACGCAGACTTTGAGTTTGAGACGAAAATTCCCTGTTTGTACTATCAGCTGGATTTTACTTTGAGACGAAAATTCCCTGTGGAAACCATTCCTCAAGTACTGTCGGTAAGCTGTTGGTAAGCTGTCGGTAAGTGGTCGGCCGACCACTTACCGACAACAAATTTACGGTGCAGCTTGTTCACTTTAGCTGACCCCCCCCCCAAAAAATTGGTCAGTTGCCAGTTATTTTTCGGTTGTCAGTAAAAGAATCGTGATTTGTCAGCTGTCAGTTATTTTTCAGGCCATTTGTCAGTAGTCAGTTAACCCCATTCAGACCCTCATTTATTCCATCTCTCTCCCTTCCCTCCCTCCCACCCTCTCCAACGAGAGCGTGTGACATGACCACGCAAACACCAGAGTGCGTGACATGCATAAAGCTGGATCTGCCTGATCCGCTCTTGTAACTGCTGCCTACAAAAACACAAAATGCAATTGAAACAGTGGATTTTTTTGCAGCTACTGGTATGACCCGCCGAACAGTTAATTGGTAATTGTAACCTTGGATTACAACAATTGAAGAGGGCAACTTAGAAGGAAGAAAACTTAGTAAGAATCGATTTTCTAGCAATGGGTTTAAAAGGTAAGTTCAATCCCACATTTAACTCTTTTAATTTATGTTTATTGTTAAAAACTGCTGGTTCAATAGGTTTCTGCTCGAGATTTTGCACTATTGTCGAAGAGTATAAAGACTTGACTGTTTACAAATTCATGTTATCATTTCGTCGAAATTCACACCGCTCATGTGAAGCACTGAGAAGATAACCCAAACTAATTCTCATATGTTTTAGATAAGTTTCAATGGATTCTGAATTGTACCACATATAAAATTTATTTTTCAAAAAAGTGCCCTGAAATAAGGTTTTCAAATTAGCAAACTACAGTGTATTTAAGTGGGCTCTCAGGATCTTGGGAATAAAGCTATAAACTAATTATTGCACTCAAATAGTTGATCAATACTTTCTAAACAAATATCCGAATTCGAAAAATGCGAAGCTCCTTTAGCGTTTGTACAGGGCAAGGTTAGAGAAACTGGTAAAATCACTTTTATTTCAGGCTGTCTCGGACTCACACAATTTTTTCTCAAAGTTAGATAAATTTTTTAACAAAAGAATCCCAGCACATTTACTAACTGACCAAAGCCTATCTTTGAACGAAATATGAAGTTTTTTTTCCTTCATATTTTGCTGCAATATTCTAATTTTGCTTGATACTAATGGTCGGTCGCTCTGAAGTGCCTAAAACTCAATGTGCCGGAAAACTGGTGAAACTGATTAGCATAAGTTTTTTACACGAAATCGAGGCATTTCTTCCAATAAGGGGGTTGTTGAATTGACCAATTGGTTGAGTAAGCCTAGGTAAAGACAACATATTAACAGAATGTAAATTTTTCGAGTTACAAATTTTAAGTTTGTTTACATGTTTTTATTGTGAAATCTTAACAGCATATGAAGTTTAAATGTCTTCCGAAGAAGAAGATTCTAATTATGGGAGCATTTCTGTGAAAATCGTGGACTCTGAAGACTTTTCAGAGCTACATGTAGATGTGGAAGATGTAGTCAAGCTCTTCAAAAATACCAGAGTGAAGGTGAGGTTTAGAGTTAAAGATCTGATGCTGATTTTCACTAAAATGTCTGGTGGTGAAAGGATTAAGTAGCCATTTTGGAGTTGAGAAAGGGACTGGGACCGAGTGTCAAAAAATAATCTGATTCAGAAGTGAACACCATTACAAGAAAGATCAAGTTTGAGGGAAGATTGGTTTGATGATAAACACGTGGAGAGCTTTCACAAATGGCAAAAGTAAGAGAGAATGTACATGTATGGCAAGTTTTCAGGGATGGCATCTCCCAAAACCATGTATTCTCCCTTATTTTTGAAAGCTCACCACATGTTTATCATCAAACCAATCTCCCTCAAACTCTGTCAACTTACTCATTTTAGTGTGATCTTACTTGTGATGGGGTTCACTTCTTAATCAGATTAATTTTTGACACTTGGTCCCAGTCTCTTCCCCAACTCCAAAATGGCAAATACCGTAAAAGACTGCCTATAAGCCGTAGGGTTTTTCAATTTCATTTTGACTAAGAGTGTTTTTTTCTCCCTAAAGTCCGGGTGCGGCTTGTACGCGGGCTTTTTACTCGGGCTGCCTGTGGCAGCACCGAGTCTTAAAATGCAAGTCGTTATTTAAAACAAATTTTTTGTTATTTCATGTCAGACGGCTTCTGCGCATGCGTTAAAGGTCAAATTCAAACCAATCAGATCGCACTGTGCTGGTCACGTAACACTCGCCAGGTTAATTTATTTACATAATTTAATACAGTAAATCAAAATGGTGGATCCGCGAGCAAATCTCTCTCAAATTTGGAGTCCCATCTCTCAAATGTAAGCAGTTTAATGTTTTATTTAACTTCACTCGTGCGAAAGCCTTCCAACAGGCTCAGGATATTGCAACTGGCGCTCTTGTCGGAGCCGAAGGACCGCGTTTTTTACCCAGATGGCCTGTGATTTTATATAGATGTACGACACGACGCCGGACCTGAAGGACTCAAAGATCCACACATCGAATTGGAATTTAGCGTTTTCCTTTCTGCTGAAACCAAGGCTTCTTCGATAGAAAGGGCAATATGTTGTGTTTTTCTAGGAGGACAAAATATTTCTCGTTTAAGCTTCTCTTTTGCCACGGCTTTGTTATTGGAATCTCTGTGGATTGGTATACTCAAATATACTGCACAATACCATACAACTGAATAAGAAGTCTTTAACAAAGCCGAACTCAAACTCAAGAGCAAAGCTGAGAGTGAAAGTGAAACTGAACAGTGTCTTGTCAGGTCATGAATTAAGGTACGGTGAGGTTGAAATCATTGCGTGTTTATATAGATATGCATTTCTTTGTCGATTTGTTGACCTCGTGGTGCTGATAGATTTTGCCATCGGACGGTATTCTTGTTTGAGGTACATTTCGTAGGTTTTATGCCTCTCAGTCATAATACATACCAGCTCAAACACTGTGATCTGTAGGCCAACATGCACTAAAATAATTTTGAGCGTGTTTTTGGCTGTCAGAAATACCCCGGAGAACAGAATAATTTATGATGAGCGAAGCAATATCAACTTAAACAAGAATCCTCTCACGGCCGAGGTTTTGGTTAGAGAAATTAAAGGCTTCCAACAGTTCCCTTTATAGTTCTGTAATATAATGAGCAGATCAGTTTTGGGAATGAGGGTATATAACCAACAGGCATTTCAGTTAATAAATACCTGATATGGACGCGAGCTGCGATAAAGAGCCGCAGGGTAGAATGAACAGTAGAGAAATATATCATTTGATAGCTCCATCATAGGTGGACAGGATGGTTTGGAGCAACGTTTCCCCACTTTTCCTAAATGTTTCTAGGTCTCAAATCCTGTCAGCTTATATAAAATAGCTTGAGGATACTTTGTAGTTCTAGACATTTACAGTTTATCAACCTGACAAAGAGACTGAAAAATCAGGGTTTAGCCACCATCTTGAATGTAGACTGCTGACCACAATATTTGAAGGCTCCAATATGGGAGACAACGAGCAAAGGTCCATGCTTTTGCGTGTTTTTTTCAGCAAATGTGTAGGAACCCTGTCTAAGCTGCACCCCTAACTTTGGGGAATCTATGTTCACAATTTTCGAAAATGCTGTGGCTTATAAGTGGTAAACTATGATGTTTACATAATTTGGTAAACTATGATGTTTACATAATTTTCCCCTGGTGTTGTTATAACTGGCCCATTGTTACTACCAGGCACGATGTAAACATTGGTTAAGCATGACTCTGCAACCTACATGTATCCAGTACTCACCATGAAAACATGTTATGGGCAGTTATTTCATACAATGTATTTACCTGTCTGTTACTAAAGTACATGTACACTGTATATGTGGCAATGAAATTTTGCGAGCAACATAGATTATGCTATTCAGAAGTTGGCATACAGCGTTGGTGATATTTTATATCCATGTCACTTACATTGTAAATCATGAGCATGATTATACATTTGTACAATCTACATTGTATACTCATGATAAAAAAGTATTCCAAACAAGTGATCTGATAAAAACAATTCTTACAGAGCTCTTTTTTAAAAAAAAACAATAATGTCCAACACCCTCAAAAATATAATTGCCCATCTCTAGGAGAAATAAGTTAAGAATTCAAGTGGTTAATAATAACTGCACTATAACAACTCAAACCCTAACTCAAACCATGAAACTTACCCTAAACATAAAACAATATATTTTATCATGTAAATGACTTCATAGACTTTAATGTTCCTGACGTTATCAACCTTTATTTTTATAATAAGCCAATACGAACACTCGTAAGAATTGAAGCATGAAGTGTACATGTAGAACAGTCGTGAAGTAGAAGCTTTTACTAGTTGGATCTATCAGCTTTCGTGTACATGTACTGGGAAAAACATTCTACAACTTCAAACTTCTGTCGATTTCTCAGAATGGTATCCTGTTTGAGCTGCTGTGGTTCTTTGGAGAGCAGGAAATTTTTAAACAGAAGTTTGCATGCAGTATTTACAGGACAGTGTATGAGAATGCATACAAGAAAGATCAGCCTGGATTCCTTGCCGTAAAGTTTGTTACTGTGATCTTAAAACTTTTACGCTTTTACTTTCATTTTAAAGTGTTTTGAAGCTTGATATTTATGCCAATTAGTCACACAAGACCCAGCAGTTGTCCTAGTGTAGTTTTTTTTGGTATCAGAGATTGTTTTAACTGGACCTTTTGTGCAAAGTTTAGATGCCATTTGCCATACATAAACTTTATTGTGGAAGTGGGCTAAAGTGAACAAGTTGCACCGTAAATAAGTGGTCGGTAAGTGGTCGGTAAAATTGTGTCTGTAAGCTGTCGGTAAGTGGTTGACTCATTTGAACCAAAATATGCTTTATACATGTACATGTACTTTCTTAAGTTTCCAACGTTCTGGCAACGATAAACCGCTTCGATAACAGATAACAAATTAAAATATCTGCGGCACTCACTGTTGGGCCTCTCCTGTTGTGTCAAAAACCAGACAATCAGTCTGAAAGCGCATGAATCGTTATCTCATACTGGCTCAATAATATTTTCAACCAAAATATGCTTAAGGTTACCGTGCAGGTTCGCGGGTGTCTCTCGTTAAAAATCTCTTGCACGCGTGGTTTTAGGGAAATCTACATAAACCTATATACCATTTTAAAGCTTATAAACCATAGAATGAGCCTGTGTAACGTTTTTATGAAAATTTTAAAATCGGTAAGAACGGTGTACCTAGAAACGCAAAACAGGTAGTGTTTATAAAGACAAATTACCAGGCCACGTGTTGGCGCGTATGGCCGATTTAACTGCATAATGTCAATCAGCACATAGCAGCCTTCAAAATGGTGTGCGGGTTTTTTGACATTTTGCTTTGTTCAAATGCAAATTTAAATCAAAGTTGGAGCTTCAAAAAATGCCCTTGTCATTTGACACCGGACAGCATAACTAAAGAATCTTTTCGAATTTCAAAAAAGCCGCACACCGTTTTTTTCTTCAATATGTGATGAAGCTCTCTGCCAGATTTCAATGAATTATGTCGAAAGCCCGAGCTCCATAATTCGTTCAAAGATAGAGAATACGCAAGAACTTCTAAGCCGAGATATTCGCGTTTTAGTTTTGTAAACAGCTAACACCTCATTAGTCCATCTGTCAATACTGCGATACCGCCATCCAATGAGATGCGAGAACCCCGTGGTGGTCTCGACAAAGGGTTCAGAGATTCGCGGGAAACCATAATAGGGTCACATATCGATACACAACCCTGGCCACGCGCTCTGTAGTGTTCGGACAGAAAACCGAACTTATGATGCCGAAACGCAGAACGAAAACACAAGCTAAACCAAGTACCGCCAACGAAAAGAGAAGAAAGACAAAAAGACCCATGGCGGAATCCTGTAAAACAATATGCAAATAGTTCGAAGCAAGTTCCCGGATGTGGTTCCCGCGAAAAAGTTCGATGGGCGCTTTTCACATAATAGGATTATCACACGCTGGCTATTTATTTGCTTTTCCGAGAAAACAGGTTTCTTTCAATATCTCGCGAAGTTTTTAATGTATTGGATTAGATTTTGTTTCATATTGTAGAATATTCACTTAGTAAAACGTCGGGATAAAAAAAAAATTAAATAAAAAACCGCTACACGAACCTGTACGGTAACCTTAATAGCTTCCAAAGTTTCCAACATTGTGGCAATGATAAACCCCTTAGCATTTCGCTCTTTGTTCCGTTCGAAATTTCGATGAAAAATCAATCAGATACGTGAAAATTCGAATGCCAAGGAGAAATATTGCCAACCTGCGAGCGACATTTTGAAGATATTTCGTTTATTGTCAAACGAAAAGGTTATCGAAATATTGTACGTGTTCATTGCACAATTTCGTATTTTAACCTTTCTTTCACCAGGATTAAAGCGTGACAAATTCGAATTCATGACAAACAATTTTACAAACGTTTTGGTAAATACCCTGCGTGCCAGAGGCATAAAAAAGTCAGGATTCTAAAATAATAGGTTTGCCGCAGTGTGCCGCAGTTTGTTTAAAGAATATGTGATATCACGTGGGAATCCAAGATGGCGCAGGTTCACTAATTTAGGAATATGCTGCAAAGAAGAAAAGACGGATATATTGAGTTCACTATTTTCATCAATATCCAACTATCTACAACGTAGTAAGAATACGCTATTGACAAATTCCATTCTAACATTGGAAAGCTACGTGATATCAAGAGCGTAGCGTGTATGTACGCACATACGCAGACTTTGAGTTTGAGACGAAAATTCCCTGTTTGTACTATCAGCTGGATTTTACTTTGAGACGAAAATTCCCTGTGGAAACCATTCCTCAAGTACTGTCGGTAAGCTGTTGGTAAGCTGTCGGTAAGTGGTCGGCCGACCACTTACCGACAACAAATTTACGGTGCAGCTTGTTCACTTTAGCCGTGGAAGTGTGTTAAAAATTCTGAAAACAAAAATATTTAAGCAAATGTAACCAAACTTTTCCATAACATATTTATTATGTGTGTTCACTCCTGTACAAATTTCATTCCATTCCTTGAAAGATTTGGTCTTCTAAAAGCCAAAAACCTAGGATAATGTTTGATCAAATCCATGAGATTAATAAGCAGAGGAAGATTTAGTGATTTACCAAAGCCAGTACGTAGATGGCAAACATATTGTTTCGATGAATGAAAGATTCCAATGCTTTCTTCTGCTATGGATATAGCTTCGAAATCCTAAAAAAATTACAACTTTGGTCAACGCACTGCTGAAGTTCTTCTCCAACGCCATTTAGAAAATATGCGAGCACATTCCTTAAATTCCAGACTTTGTCAAAAGTGTAAAGTTTGCTCTGATTGGTTGAACTGTAGACAATGGGGAACATGAAAGTCTATGAAGTTCATCAGACAGGGAGGGGGAGGAAGTGAGCGGATGACCTCGTACCATCTGAAAATCAGGCTAACACTCGTAGGGTTTGCCTAAAGATAAACATTTGTCAACTTTTGAGATTCTATAGCCACTTACATGTAGCATAGTGGTTATGATGTTTGCCTTACATCCTCATATTTTTTCATTTTGTATTTATCCGTGAACCCCTATAGAGTATGTTCATGTACCTTGTTTTGGTAATGGTTAGTGTAAGTTATATTGGTTCAGGTTACGATTTGTGTTAGTGCATTTAATTATAACTGCTTGCGTTTTTTTCTCATTACTCCATTACTCGTTACTGCATTACTCATTTTAGTAACACCCCTTATCCCCTGCTGTTTGAATACCACAGATTTATTGGAGCTTTGAGTGAAAGATGAGATGCTTTCAGTTTCAGGCAAGTGAGAATGGCTTAGAAATGGCTTAGTTTATACTAGTTGCAAGTCCACATTCTAATACTGGAAGAGTGCTAGTGTAGGCAAGTGCAATGGAATGGCGTAGAATGTGGACTTGCAACTACAGTACATGTATAAACTAATACTGAAAGAGTGCTAGTGTAGGCGAGTGCAATAATAATACAAAATATTTAATGTACATAGTCATGTACATGTAGGTAAAAATAAGTGAAAAATAACTTCAATATTAATTGAAGGGCTGTGTGCAAAAATGGCATAAGTGACTCTTGATCACATTCTAAATTCTCCCTTAGAAAACAAAGAAATTGAAGGAGAATTTAGAATGTGATCATGAGACACAGCCCTTCAATAATTTATTATGGTGCAGGTGATATTAAAATGTTACAGTCAGTAGTTGGAATCTCTTTAGATGAGCTGGTGGGCTCAGTGTATAAATGTCAGAAAGTGATAGTGTTTGAAATATAAGCTTCAAGTTCTGCCAGAAACATATAAGGGAGTTAAACTGTGTAACAGCAGCTCCATGTTCCAGATTATTCAGTGAATAACAAGTACCATATTTGGAAAATACAGTTTAGTCTAGCATGACAGTCTAGGCACAGAACCCAACTGCCATTTTATCCATATACATGTATGGTCTTCTATTGGCTGAATAATCTATAGCATGACACTAAAGCAAAGTATGGGTATGACATGTTTCAACTCCCTTATATGGTTCTGGTTCTGGTTCTGCGCCATGACTGCCTGTTTGGATGTTTTTTTGCTCATTTGTTTTTGGGTCGGGATACCTGTGGCACACGGTATAGGGTTCCCATGATTCAGTTAGTGGTGATGTTGTAATGATGATGTCATCGATCACATGATTTTAGTACCTGCCTGTGTCTTGCTCATTTCTAATGGCAGGGGCTCAAACTTTGACAGACATGGTATTGGGTCACTTAGCGGTGATGTTGTAATGATGACATCATTGGTCATGTGATTTAAGTACAATGCCCATATCTCCGTCATTTCTAATGCCAGGGAGCTCAATCTTTCACAAGCATGGTATTGGGTCCCCACAATTCACTTAATGGTAATGTCGTAACAATGACATCATTGGTCACATGGTTTTACATGCTACACAGGCATTATCGCAACATGTCCACATGTTTACCCTTGAGAACACACTAAAATACACTTTACATGTACATCCAAAACAACATGTTCACCCGACCACGCCAGACTCTAACCTCACTGTGTTCTACATTGTAGGTTGCATGCTGGGCTATTGGGCAGGAAAAAAGGATGAAATAGTCTCAGCAATGTCTGCCATAGGTACTGTACCTACAATGTACATGTACATGTTTTCCTTTAAATATTACCGTTGTTTTCATTGCTATTCAATGGCATGAGACCAAAGTTGCAGTTTGCATTGGACTTCCACCAATCATACAAAGTGGGAGGGGCTAGCCCCAAATGTCTAGGATGAACCTTACATGTATGTACATTTGTAGGTACAAGAATGCAATCAGACAATTTTGCCCAATTTTTCCCTACACAATGTGAAAATTCAAGGTTTTACGTACGTGTAAGAAAGTCAGTCAGTCGGAACGGAACTCAGTGCTTATCCCATTTTTTTTAGAAAATGTGAGTAAGAAAATCAATAAAAGGCAATTAATAAAATAAACCAATACAGGATTTGACTTGGGAATACTTTTTCACATCCCACTCCCACTTTGTATAATCGATGGAAGCCTAATGCAAACTATACTTTGTGACTTTGATCTTGTACCATCGCATAACAATGAAAACGGTAGTAATGATCTGCATACATGTATACATATGTAACTATATATAGTACAATGTATGTACAGACATGTACATGTATATGATTACAAGCAGCAATAATTAATTCAGTATTAAATTACAGTACTGCTCGGGAGTAACATAATATCCATTCACGAGTCGCGAGAGTCGGGAGTCAAATTTCTACTTGCAGAATATTCATGACTTGATTGCTTCACTCATTCGTTGAGAGTGGATGATTCCATTTTCTTAGTTTTGACTTGTGTCGACTTGTGAGTGAAACGAGTATGATTATGAACATTCCAGTCAACCAGACTAGCAAACTAAAGCTGAATTCATTCGAATCACTACATAGACTGATACATGTAGTGTGAGCTGGAAGAGAATCAACTTTGCCGAACTAGTCGACGTACGCGAGGTGTTTTCAGTATTTTCAGTCATTATTATTCATATATTTTCATTAATATTGATGAATTTATATTGTTAACAAAAATGACTCCACACCTTTTTTATAAGCAAATGTGTTAATAGAACTCTGTAATTTAATTAGTTTCACATTGTCTAAGACTTTAATACCTGTAGTTTACCACTGCTGCAGCATTTTGCCACAAAATGTTAGTGTACATGTATATACATGTAGCAAAGGGTAGCAGTAAATGGCAATGGATAAGAAAGGATAGCTGTATACTCAATGGATAGAGGATAGCGCTGGATAACAATGGATTGCAAAGGATAGGAAATACATGTTATAGCAAAGGAGGAGTAGTCATGGACATTATGCATGGAGCATTGAATAGTTTTGGCTGAGACAAGAGGACATTATAGGAGACCATATATGAAGTACCTACCAGATGGCGGCCAAAACCCAACAGAAAGACGTTCATGTGTTTTAACTTCGGTTTTTCATTATTTTTGTCAGGTTGATGAGTTGTAAATGAAGTAAAACTTGTATATAATAATAATAATAATAATAATAGTCTTTATTAACAAATATACCACATCAAACGTGCAATATTTTACAAAATATATAAAAGGAAAAAGAAGAAATATATATAAAAATATAAATCTAGTAACAGTCAATTATGTTTTCACAAAGTGAAAAGACATCTATTTATAAAAATGGATTTGAACCTCTCAGTTTTTACACAAGGCAAGATGTAGTTATGCCCTCTATCACGGAGTTGTCTGGATCTCTGTGGTGGAAACAGATCGTCAAGGGCAGTATGATTTTGAGAGATTCTGTTCCATAATTTCTTATCCCTAGAGTTTAAAATACTGCAAATACTGTATTTCTCCAAACAATACCCTGATCTAAAAGCTCTAGCAAACATTCTATCTATTCTACTGAGATATTTATCATAGAAACAGCATCCCCATACTTCGATGGCATACAGTCCCTGTCAAAAGTTTTTCACACCGTACGAACCACATGTGGTAGCATGTGGCACATGTGCCACATGTGTTTACCACTTTCGGTAAAATGAATGTGGCGAAATGTGGCGAAGCGAAATCGGTAACTGAACCACTTTCGTTAAAACACAATCGGTGACCGAACCACTTTCGCTAAAACACAATCGGTGACCGAACCACTTTCGTTAAAACACAATCGGTGACCGAACCACTTTCAGTAAAACGAAATCGGTGACTCTACCACCTTCAGTAAAACGAATTCGGTGACTCTACCACCTTCGGTAAAACGAATTCGGTGATTCGACCACCTTCGGTAAAATGAATTCGGATAGTCATCATGTTATGTAAATATGGCGCTACGTACGTGATCAATTCTAGTTTAGTTGTAGCAAAGTTCGGCGTTTTTATTCATCTGATAAACTTTACAGACTTCTGTACTTTCATACTTTAATCTATCCCTCAATCCCTTCACGATTCTTTAAAAGTTGTTGCGTACGCTGTATGTTTTCAATTCAACAGATTCAAGAGCTTTTCGGTGCTTACATGTGCTTTCAGCCGTGGAAACTAATTGTCTGGTTTTTGACACAACAAGAATGTCGCGAACTTCGCGGAACATGTGATCTTATTGCAGAATGCAGAGTTAAATAATGCGGGAAAGTTTCTCAACTTTTAATACTGGCAAGTGATAAACGTCTACCAAATTGGATATTCTGGAATTCTTTTTATTTAACGTGGGATCCGTCATTTTGCTCAAATTGCTCGAACAGAAGTGTGACATTTTTGAATAATCAATGAGCTCTGACAGCAGTGTTTGTTTTGCTTTGAGATCACACCAAAAATTATCTTGATATCTTCCTACTGAATCAAATGCTTTCAAAGTTTTGTATTTTATTTACGGTCTGAACAGTTTTCACCTAATGCGAAAACTGGTTTGAATCCATTCTGTCAAATAAAACCATCCAGGTGAATACATTTTGGATATTTTAATTCGTTATTGGTTATTTTGCCGTGAGATCGCACCGAATCTTCTGGAGTTTCAATTTCAGCTCTTTTACTTCGTCAATTTGTGATTGGCATTGCAGTTTATAATTGCTGTGAGACCGGACTGCAGCGATTGGTCTGATGTCAGATGTGAAACAAACAAGTCTCAGGTCCTCGATCGATCAAACATAGGACCTGTCAAAACTCAGACTGACAGGTTCACGCGTGACTGATTGCAATTGCACAATCTTGATATTTTAATTTCGAAAACATGTCCGCAAACATTTGCAATGCTTTTGGTCGGAACCTTGAACAACGCAGGAATCTCTCGTAAATGTTAAACTACGGAAGCTAAAGTTCGTTTGTTGATTATTGCTTACTGGCGGGGCCCGCTTTAAAAGTTTGCCGCTAGATTATGAACGAACGGCGGTTGTTAGTTTGTGGCGTAAGTTTAAGGTTATATATTCACAGCAGTTCATTTTTTTCCAGTTCAGTTTATCAGTGAGGTTATCAGAAGAAATAGGAAGGAGAGAAATGCTCTTAGCCACTTCGCGGCTTTCTCGGTACAAATCACGATCAAAACAAATAAGTTTTTCGATGATCGCACCAGGACACCGACCTGACGCTTCGCCGACAATTTGATATATCGTTTCAAAGAAGACAAAACGAGATATCATTTTTGAAATCTAAACTTCAGCATTTTCAGTTTTAACGTTGTAAAAATCACTGTAGTCGCAAGCAGTGAACTACATGTACAAGTAACAACTTGTAGACTGTCTTGACCTGCAATGTTTGGTGAAGCGAAATCGGTGACTGAACCACTTTCGGTAAAACGAAATCGGTGACTGAACCACTTTCGTTAAAACACAATCGGTGACCGAACCACTTTCGCTAAAACACAATCGGTGACCGAACCACTTTCGTTAAAACACAATCGGTGACCGAACCACTTTCAGTAAAACGAAATCGGTGACTCTACCACTTTCAGTAAAACGAATTCGGTCTTAAAACGAATGGAGTTTACCGAACGAAATCTACCACATGTGGTTACCGAATCTTCGTTTTACCGAAGCACATACGGTACCGTATACGGTTGAAAAACTTTTGACAGGGACTGTAGGTGAATACAGAAATAATAAGGCTATGAAAGAGCAGATCTAAATGCTCAATTGGATACTTATAATATTTACATACTCTTAGTATATAAAGCCGACTACTAGCTTTACTCAAAAGGAATTCTACATGAGTATCCCAATTAGTGCAACGGTCTTCAAAAGTAACTCCAAGTAGTTTCAATAAGACATCCTCTAGCCATTTTAGATATGCTGAAGGATTTCAAACCCAGAAACATTAAAACAAAGTGAGGAAAAGTTGCTCCAAAAATTTTGCTAAAATCATGATGAAATATTTTAATTATTCAAAGTTCAAGATTGAGCAGAGCAGCACTGAGAAAATGCAGCGTGGCTGAGCGCCAGGGGCATCAAGCTCTGTGGAGAACACTGGTTTTATGTGGAAGTTAAACACAAACAATAAAAAAATGACAGCACCTTGAATAGTGAGCTTTACAGGAATAAACTTTGGCGAACTAGTTGGCATAATATGCAGGGTGTTTTATTTGGAAGTTAAACACTGAACAATAAAAAAATGACAACACATCGAAGCAGCTTGGCGAGAATAAACTTTGGCTAACTACATGTACATTTGTAGTTGGTGTATATGGGGTGTTTTATTTGGAACTAAACCACACCACGCACACAAGATTTGGGATCTGGCAGTCTTTATTAATTATAATAACAATTATTTTACTTTACATATAAACACAATGTCTGATAATAACCAACTTGAGATTTACATTAATGTTGATTACATAGTTAATCAATTTCCAAACACATAACCTAAACTAGAACTTGTAACTGATACAACAAGTAGCAAAATCAGGACTGCCCCTTGAAGTGGGCGGTGGGTAAAATATATATCTGACTATAATCAATAGCTACTGTAATATTCTGCAGTTGTTACGCTGTGCTATATGTGTGATTGATAGAGATATGATAGAACTAGTTCCACATACCGTGGGCGTTGTTTTAGGCTACCTTATTGGCTGCCTGAATCTCATGACTCCCAGGCGAATTCCTTTTGGCTTAGTTCATGGCCCCACCTAGGTAACGAGTGTCTAAGGGCTTCGTTTACTGGTTGGTTCGGGCTGCCAGACCTCACGTCTCCGTGCATCGGGTCGAAGTCTAGATTTCTATTAATAACCCATTATCGATATCCATATTAAACAGTGAATAATAAAAAAAACGACAGCACATCGAAGCGGCTTGGCGAGAATAAACTTTGGTTAACATTTTAATAGCAACTTGTTCCAACAGCCAGGGTTTCCTTTAACTTGCACCCGTCGAGAAAGGCCACTGTCATTCTTAGGAGTACGATGGTGTTGAAGTTCGTCAAACAGCATGCTTGACGAGCCACAATTCTTGATCTTCTGGACTGAGGGAAGGTAAACAGCCTTGTACCACATCACTGCTGTTTGGATTGCCTGCATTGACTTCCAGATACCTCGATAATTCTGGATTAGATGCGAGAGAAACCCAACAATTGTGCCAATCCTCATAGCTCACCACTTGACCAAAACCTTGTTTCTTCATCTCTATTACTGATTCTACTTCCCACACCGTTTTAGTCAGCCTACGCTCGTCCTTTTCAAATTTCGTTATTGCATTGTGATCTAAATACTTGACCAAACGGTTAGGTTTTTCTATTATGCTCCCAGAATGCATTCTTATACTCAATGCCATTTTACAACATGACTCATGAGGGACAATCCCTCCTGCTTTCCAAATATGGCATACATTGACCATATATGGTTATGATTTGTAACTCTTGTGAACAACTCTTCTTGATATTTGATATTTTTATTAGTGATGTAGGACACTGGGTTGGATTACACATTTGTTAGTCATTTTTGTCCGACAGCTGAAACCTTGGGGTATTAAATGGTAATAATTTAGCAATTGCATTAAACATTAAACTGCCATTTCTTGCATGTTATACACGCTATGCATAAAGAGCGAAGACTGGGTCCGAGTAACACGAAAACGAGGGTGGGTGGTCCAGTCACAGGCTTTTTCTGCATGTTTTTTATGTAGAGTCGTGTCAAAATATGACTTCAAATTCAAATAACTTCCTTTCCGAAGAATATATCCCTGGTGGTTCTCTCCACGGACGTAATCCTGCTACACTGAAAGGTGATGAGCTTTGTTTTTGGTTGAAATGTGGCGGGATAACCTAAAAGGACTCAAAACTAAAGCTCAGTTAGTCAAAAGGTGAGAGATTTTCGCGACCATCAATACATATTTTGATGTTTACGCTCGGAAAATATAATACGAAGAGTGGTCTACAAATGTACATGTACCTGTTCACAACATTTGATTTTGACATTTCACCAGAGTCAAAGAGTACATCAAAACTGGTCGAGACAAAAATATAGTGGATGACAATGGAAATAAAATATATAAAAGACGAAAAGAAAAACATAATTCTTCTCAAAGTACAGGAGACCGTCCACAGGAGACTGTCCAATTAAATACCCAACAAATGGTTGGTCTACTACATTGTAAGTTGGAAAGGATGCCACTCTTCACAAGAGCCGAGATGAATCTGCACGTTTCACAATCTGTTACATGTAGTAAGAACCATTCTGTACCAACGAGTATGCGTAAAGGTAAAACTTTTCTTGAGGACTAATCTTTTAAAGACGTTCTAGCAGCAAGTGATACCAACTACTTTTACTTCAAGGCCTTGTGCTACCATAGCTACAGGAAAAACGATGACCCCTACCATCTAAAACTTGCTTTATGTCTTCTAACTGGCAAAGTTCAACATGCTTTTTGCTCTTGTGTAGCCAGGAGTGTTGGTTTTTGCAATCATATCCTAGGCTGTATCTTGTAAAATATATTTTGCTTTGAATGCTGTGCCGCTGAGTTAAGGAGGTTTAATATCCAAAATGCTAATCACATGACGTCAGAGGAGGTACATGTATCTGCAATCACTTCTTAGTGGTTGTGAATGGGCGTTTCTACTGATATAGGAAAACATTTCTAACATCATTTTATTTCAACCATGGTATAACACTGATAATTTGAAAAATTTGTTTAATTGTAACAAAAAAAATTGTATAATAATTGATGCCTCCCCTGACGTCATGTAATTAGCATTTTGGATATTAAAAACTCAGCAGCACAGCATTCAAAGCAAGATATATTGTATCATTCTACATAGAATTGATATCTAAAATAAAAAAATGAGGTTCAAAGGCACTTTAATAACTAAATGTTACTTGCTTACCCTAAAGAAAATTAGTACCATATACATCTTGTAAACAAACAACTACATGTACAAAAATATAAATATCAAAAAAATTCAAACTGTCGTTTAGAGAATTTTATAATATTTACATAAACATATATTACACATAATTGTGTACCCATAATACCAATATTACATATACATGTACATGTACCATTAAATTACAGTTGGGTATTATTTCAGTATTGATTTTGGTGTGTATGTAACAACATACGCTGACTTGGGCTATATGTACTATTTTTATTACCCTAATCACAGTAGCTACATTGTACATGTAGTTACCAGATTATTACCCTTATCAGTGTAAGTATTTATGACACTGAAATCAATGGATTTTGACAATTACCAAGAAAAGCACACACACTTCACATCTGATTTACAATACCTACATTACTAAGAGGTACGATATCATCCCAGATATGAAAATTCTTAACCTGATTGATTGCACGGTCAATGTGTATTCTTATACTAGCAATCTGTTGAGTTTTAATCACAACTTCTGGTGACATTTGTGTATCAAGTCCAAGGAATGGTGGAGTATTTAGACAAACTCCCAATGGTAGTACATGTACATGTATGTCATCAATAGTAAAACCTTTATCAGCCATTACTGAGTCACCTTCCACAAAATCCTGCTCCAGAAATCAACTGCGCTGTACAATCTCACGATCCGATATGCTGCCAGTGTATAACTGGCTCACAAACGTGATGGCTCCACTTGGTGAGATCCCCACTAACCCTTTAAGTGTCACATGGTTTTTGTAAGAACTAAAAAGTTCTGAGTTTAGCAATAAACTGTTTGGCATTTCACATTTTATCTCCGTACAGTCAATAATAACCTGTGTTGAAGGATACTTCTCCTTAAAATTGACAGGCATTGTTTCCTTATAGATAGATATTTGTCCAAATTTATAAATACAAGTAATTAATCCAAGTATTAAAATCCTGCTTACTCCTGACTGAGAAATTCCATACAGATGTCCCAAATGTTGTTCAGAGAAACCTCTTCTCAGTCTACACAGTACCAGAAAAAATTCTGCTATTGGTTCCAGTGATCTTGGTCTACATGTACCTCTACATAGTGACTCATAGTCACATTCACTGTCACTGCAGCTGTCGTAATAGCTGGCTGGTACTTCTCTATTTCCTGATGAACAGTATCTAACATTCTCACCTTTATGTCAAGGATTTAGGAAATCAAACACTGCTTTAAAAGTTGCATAGTTGGGAAAACCAGTGTAAAAACAAATATCATCATCTGAGGTAAATTTTTCCAAAGAAAAAACCCTTGATTGGACGACTTTGTATTCACCCTCAAGAGACGCCATCTTGTTCACGAGGATGTTGTTTCTTAATTCAATGTCTTCTTTTTCCTTTTAAACAGCTTCTAACTGTGCTTGTAGAAACTCCAATGTATTAACATTTTCGTAATGTTCCAAAATTGACTCGCTATCAGGAACTATAGCTTCTGAGCTACAACTTGGCAATGGTTCGCTGTTACTTTCATACCGTGTGGTCATACACGCGACCTTTGGCTCGGTGTTGAAGGTAACGTTTCTCTCATCTTTGGAGGCTTTCTTTTAACTGGAGAGGGTCCAGACCACTGGAACTTGGATGGAACTACACCTAGTTTCAGTGTTCGTATCCCAGTCAAAGATTTATTCATGCCAATGGCTTTAAAATAGAGAGAACAGACTTTAGAAAGCATAGTTATCTCGAAGTCTGGGCCCTCGTCTCGTTGAATTGCGATGGTCCATAACTGACTTAAATGTTTTTTTTTTTGGGAAGTTAAAGTACACTCTTTTTTCTCTGTCTTCTGTTCTATATCCCTTCATGATACATCCAGGGACATAACAATTTAAAGGCATTTTAAGATAAACTTTGCATGTATTTTAGATGAAGCACTCCCACATAGCGTGAACTCAAATTGAACCAAAATCTGGACTGACGGCCCTTGTTTTCATGTTACTCAGACCCAGTCTTCGCTCTTTATGCATAGTGTGTATACCAACTATAAATATTCTTTTATACTGTGCTTGCCATGCATGATTAGTTTATTTGTTCAAAACACATTCTTATGTCTCAGTTCCAATGATGAATGGATTCACATGCTTGAAACATTTCATTGAAAGGCCTGAAGTTTGAAATTGTAAACTCATTGTTGGGAGTGTGGGAACAGTGGCGGCCGCTACATATTGAAAGTGACAAACATGCATATGATTTTAGTTATTTCAAATCAATGTCTTTTGTACCAATTAGTATATGGCAATTATGTGATTTATGAAACCTTCATACTTCTCTGCGTCTGTTGAAAATGCAGAAACACTTCTAAGTCAAAATATTCTTTAATAGACTATAATGAAAATGACTTACCGAAATGACTATAAATCAATCTGTTGCAAGCTTTGAAGATACATGTATAATGTCTTTTATTCTGACTAACTGTCAAAACAATCAAAATTATTGTGTGGCCAAGAAAAGTCTTTACCATTCATCATATCCTTGCACTCTCTCAACTGAATCACCTATTTCTTGAGGGATATACAGTGTACATGTATGTGTGCCTCCCATCTCTTTGAAGAGATAAAGACAAATATTTGATGTCTTTTGCCAATTCACATTCCTTTAGTTCTGTTGTACCAAGTATTTTGATATTGTTCTGAAAGCTGTACTTCTCCAGATTGTCGATGGCTTTGCAATTGCTATATACTGTACCTTCTATCCGATTTCTGTAACATTTTGGCTGATTCTCTGTGTAGTGCTCTCTAACTGGCTTCAGGGTTGGTTTTGTTCTGCCTTTGGCTTTGGTAGATACATGTAAGTGACTTCAATTTCTCCATTTACGGCACCTACATGTATCTGCTCTTTTAATTTATTATTCTCTTTCCTCATTTGTTAGTATCACCCATTGGCTAACACTAGAACTCCATGATCTAGATGTATTCACCTACATGTAGTCCTACTCTTGTTCTAAGTAAATCAGAAGCAGCCAAAATATTATAAAAGTGACTGCTGTTACAGTAATAAAGCTTATATAATATTCCTTTAATACATTGGTATAAAACAAATTGAAAATAAAAACAATTGAAGATTAGCATAATTAATTACTATTTTTGAACATTATTTTTCCAATTCTAAGAATTAGTTGTGAAAAATTTGTATAATGTATTGAACAGTAACAAGTAATATATTATGATTTGAACAGTAATATGAAGTAATACGAAGGGCTGTGTACAAAAAGGGCTTACCGTAAGTGACTTTTGATCACATTTTAAATTCTCCCTTAGAAAACCAAAAAAATTGAAGGATAATTTAGAATGAGATCAGGAGACACTGATGCCCTTTTTGCACACAGACCTTATATGATATTTCAAACCCTGAATATTAATCAAACTATTTGGTAATATTTAAACCCTACGAGAGCAGATAATTAGGAAATTACCATGCACATAGTAAATAATTTATTGCAAACTGAAAATTTGTGCAATTGAGTCACTCCTCAAAATTATGAACACCTGTAAATACCCCAAGGAAACTTATTAGTGTCAAAAGATTATTAGAATTACTGGTGGTACTGTAGCAGACAGTTAATGTACTTGTTGAAACAAAGCAGGTTAGAAAAACAAATCAAGACCCATACTTACCTGAATCCTCTTCTCACTTGCCCAACCATTTTCGTAGGTTTCAAAAAAAGTATTGTGTTCTCTCAGTAAAAACATGGAGATTCCCCTCCTTGAAAGAAATTATGCATAATTGAAGGTATGATTCCAACCATTTATCACTAGAGTAAGTTAAAGTTAATCCCTTATAAAGACGACATGAATTCAAAAACAATCTAAAACCTTTTGAGAGTGATATTAAATAGTAAAAAAAATATAGTTGCATGTGATGGATATGAAAAAATATTTCCTTTCATTTTTTTAATTGTCTCATTTACGTTATTACTGGTTTTAACATTTATATTCATAAATAGGTTGCGAGGTAGTAATATAATTATAGGCTGGTATTCTCAACTTAGGCAAAGCTTTCAAGCCTCCGAGAAAACACAATGGTAGACTTGAATTTCAAAAGGTAAGCTGCTGAAACTTAAATGCAAAGAGTTTGGTTCGGCCGTATCATGAGAAGCGAAGTATGATAATGTCCCTCTGTGAAATCATAGTTTCAATATCCCTATTCTGGAAATCAGAAGTCAGTCAAGAGATAAAGAACAGATTTATAAATCACTGCGACAATCCTTTTACAATGGTCGAGACCATGCAAATCATTGCAAAGAATACATGGAAGACTAACTTGAATTTGCTGTGCTCTTGTCTTCTGATTGATCATGGTTTTCAGCTGCACCTGCAAGAAAGGTCTACCCACGATTATGTCTCGTGACAGGTCTGGTGGTATTGTTCCCTGGCCTGCCACTGGTGCCCTTGCTGTTTCTCCTGCTTTAAGCTTTTCCCGGTTGCTGTTAGAGCTTCGTAGGAAAAGTCCAGATGGTTTGCGTCTAACGATACTTCCTGCGTGAATTCTAAGGTCGTTAAATGTATAATCTCTGAGTTTAGCTTTATCCTTTGCACCCTCGCTCCACTTGTTACAGCAGTGATTCGGAAGACTAGCTGCTAATTCCCGAATTAGATACAGCTCTTTCAGATACTTGACCGACTTCATGGTTTCTTGTGTTATGATCAGAAAGTCACTATATGGTTTTGTTTGACTTGAAAATTTTCCTTAGGGGGGAGGTACAGGCACCCAGGCAATTATTGCATATGAAATGTAAGGATATAAAATGAAATGTAAGGATAAATCAAATTATAATAGTTGTTGAAGAGAGACATAATTGTAATGTCTAAGTTTATAAAGTATACCAACATGTCTTGAGATACGTGAGCAAATAAACGAAATATGGTATTTCCATGAAACTGTATCATCAATCATCACTATTTTATGATCTTTTTTCTAAAGAGTAACTTGTGCTGTCTTTGTTGGTCAGTTTTATATTGATGGTTGTGTTCATTTTCTTTTTTGGCAATTTTATGATCATGAAATTAGTTTTTAAAAATTATTGAAAGTTTATTTACATGACACAATACATGTATGTCTCCAGTGTCTTTAACAAAATTGTATGATGTACTGTATCAAATGTCAAGAAACACCCCACACATGAATACATTATTGTCAATTGTATGTTTTAAGTTGTCAGTAGTTCAGTTGATCTACATGTACATGTACCTTTTCTAAATCCAAATATTGAAACTGGCTTAAAATTTCTTTTTTTTCAATATAATTAATAAGTTGTTTGTATACAAGTTTTTCAAAAACCATAAATGACACCATGGTTTGGTGATCACTATTTTCAAGGAACGTGCTTTGGATGGTGATTGGACATTCTCGAATGGATTCTGATGTTTAACAGTCAGGCTGTCTGTCTATCCACCGTACATGAACACGAAAACTCAATATGCATATGCCACCACAGGGAACCCAAGTGGAAAGCAGCACAAATGCACTCAATCAGATCTGTGCCTTGCACCAAACTTCCGGTGCTTTGCACCAAACTTCTGGTGCTTTGTACCAGTTGTGAGACAATTGTATTCCATGTTGCGAATTGCCGAAGTCGACCTAACAGACCATTTTTGTACATCAACTGCCCATCGATGTGGGACATTTTTGACCAAGTATCATTTTCCTAGAGGCTAGGCTGCATGAGAAACCATGATGAGTTGTTCGAAGGTCCGGTTTCGCTGAGTCAATGACTTCATAAAGGTGCCTTGGAAAATCAGGATCGGATCTGTTTGAAATAACGATCGATCCGATTGGATCGCAAATTATTGTTCAAGTGATTTTCTTTTCTTGAGTGCCCATTTTTAATAGAACCTGCCATGTAGCCTCCCTCCCCCCAACCAAAAAGAAAGAAAGAAAAACAAACTGTTTGCTGACCAAGGACACTATTTCCATAGCTGGGCTTTCACAAAACAAAATCAACCTCTTTCCCATCCTGCCCACATCACTTCACACAATCATTGTAACAGATAATCATCCACTGCTGGTACACACAGCTAAAGCATCTACATTTTCTGTTGTAATGCCACATGTACAGCCTGAGTACAGGCTGTGTACAGCCTCTTGTTAAGTTTGAAAGGTGCTGAACAACTGGAATATAGCCGTTTTTTGTTCTACAATGAAATAGACATAAGAGTACTACATGTATAACGTGAGTTGAGTTGTGTGTCTGTGTGTGTGTATGTGCAAGAGTTAGAACTTCATAAACCTCCCTTGTAGGCACCATCTTCTAATACAATAATTGTAAGTTGATGAGTACATCAATTATCATTATCAGGGTTCAAATGTAATTTTGAAACCCAAAAGATAATACATGCTTGTATTTTTGGAACCTACAAGTTAAATGAAAAAGCAACAAGTTAAAATTTCCAAAGTAGATCATTATGTACATGTAGAAACAAACTTTTACAAGATAATTAGGAAAAAAATGCTTACTGAAGACAAATTTACAAATAATTGGCCTCGGTCGGCAAGCTCTGGTAGTCTCTTCTCTATCCCTACATTTGTATATGGCGCTCTGTGAGCTGTGTCAATATCGCCAAGGGATATACTTGTGGCTCCCATTTCTTTGAAGAGATAAAGACAAACATTTGCCGATCCAGATTCCTTTAGTTCTATTATACCAAGTATTTTGATATTGTACTGATAGCTGTACTTCACCAGATCATCGATGGTTTGTAATTGCTATCCACCTTCTTTCCGATATTGGCAACATTTTGGCTGAATATCTGTGCAGTTCACTTTAATGAAGCATGTTTGCTCTCTCACCATCTTCGGGGTTGGTTTCGTTCTGCCTTTGGCTTTGGTAGATAATAAGTTTCCTCATTGGTTTAGTATCACCCATTGTAGTGGGAGAGTAGATATCTGCTTGGCTAACACTAGAACTCCATGAATTAGATGTGTTCACCTAGTCCTACTCTTGTTCTAAGTAAATCAGAAGCAGCTGCTTTTACAGTAATAAAGTACACTGTTCAAAGCTTCCATAATATTATTTTAATACAAAAAAATTGAAATAAAATATCTTGGAAAATTAGTTAATTAAAATATTATTTTGAAAATTTTCCAAGAATTAGTTTAGAAAAAAAGACATTTCTGACATGTTCTTCAGTTGTATAACCTATTGAACAGTAATAACTAATATATTATGATTTGAACAATTATGATATTTAAAACTCTGGATAAACAAGGGCAACTAATCAAACCTATTTGGTAATATTTAGATCCTATGAGAGCAGATAATTAGGACATTACCATTCACATAGTAAATGATTTATTGAACACTGCAAATTTGTGCAATTGAGTCACTCCTCAAAATTACACCTGTAAATACCCCAAGGAAACTTATTAGTGGCAAACAATTATTAGAATTACTGGTGGTTACTGTAGCAGACAGTTAATGTATATGTAGTTATGATATAAAATCATGTTTGCCACATAGCACTAGTAAGTGTAAAGAATGTGATGTAAAGTGTTAAGCTGTAGTGCTAAGTGTGCACGCCCTACGAGGGAAAGAGAAAAAATCTCTGACCTAAGTGGGACCTGAACCGAACGACCTCCAGGTTACATGTCTGGCCCTCTACCAACTGAGCTATCAAGTCAGATGAGAGCAATCGTGGGTATTGGTGCGTTTTATGGGGTCACGGCGATTATATACATGTATGTAAATGTAGTTATGATATAAAATCATGTTTGGTTAATGAACATGTACTTGTTGAAACAAAGCAGGGTTAGCAAAACAAAGCCATTAATTATTATTTTATTAATGATATATATGCATATACATGTATACTTTGACTTCAACTTTAAATTTGTAGATACATGTATATTTATATAACTAGTTTAGTTCCATAAACAACCTATATTAATGTAAATTTTATATTATATTGGCATTTCTATATAACATAATCACACAAGTACTGTATATTATTTTAACTCTTAACAAATATATATTGTAAATATTTTTAATTAGCTCTCAACAAATAAATTGTAATATATTTAACTCTAGACGGAGGAAGAGCCATTCATGGAAATGCTGTCCAATAAACCTTTATTATTATTATTATTATTATTAAATCCAGACCCATACTTGTCTGAATCCCTCTTCTCACTTGCCCAACCATTTTCTTAGGATTCAAAAAGTATTGTGTCCTCTCAGTAAAAACATGGAGATTCCCCTCGCTGAAAATAATTTTGCATAATTGGAAGGTATGATTCCAATCTTTTTTCACTTTGCTAGAGTAAGTTAAAGGTAATCCCTTATAAAGACAACATGAATTCAAAAACAAGTTAAAACCTTTAGCAAGTGATATTAACAAAAATACTAAAAGAAATGCTGGATATGAACAAAATATGTTGTTTCATGTTTTAATTGTGTTATTTACAGTATTGCTGATTTCATAAAGAGGTTGTGAGGTACTGTAGTAATATGAAGTAAAGGCTGGCATTCTCAACTTATGCAAAGCTTTGAAGTTTCTAAGAAAGCACAATGGTAGACTTTGTTTCCCTCTTTCATATGAAAGATACATGTAAGTTCTTTGAAACCTGCAAAGATTTTTGTCACATCTGCTGCACTTCACAAATAACTTCCTTTCTAGTCTGTGGCTCTTCCAGCAGAATTTAAAGTTAGGTTTCACATTACTGTACTACAGCATGATACTGTGGTGACTTCTGAATTTGGGAGCAGCAGAAGACAGTGGAATATCATTCCCCTTTTCAATATCACCAAGCTGACGGATGAGTTCTCCAGTGAATTCAGTGCCATGTATTAACTCCTGGATGTACGCATGTGCAGAACGAGTTATTGGGGTTATGCGGACACGAGATAATTTGTTCATCGTTTTTTTCTGTGGATTGACAACTCGCCATTGACTTTCCGAATGACGTTTGATTTACCGAAGATAGATTGATGGATGTTTATGGTACGCGTCCGATTTGGTCATGCTGGAGAACATGTATTGATGGTGCCCTTCTAATGCCAGACACTTCAAACTTGGACATACATGTACATGGTAGTAGGTCCCTATCAGTCACTTAAAGGTGATGACATGACGATGACGTTATCGGTTACGTGAGTTTAAGTACATGCCCATATCTTCCTCATACATTGTATCTAATGCCAACCAGCTCAAACCTGGACAGACATGGTAATGGGTCCCTATCAATCTCTGAGGAACTTCCAACTGCTGCTTTGCGTACATTGTAGGTTTCTTGTGTCTCGGTGCTTTGCTGCTCACTGCCTGCATCAACTCGACAGCGTTTGAATGCCACTTATGAAGTGTGAAACCGCCCTGACCAAATATGTCAATTCACATCTTGATTTGACTGGTGGCTTCCACGGTGGTAACTCTGCCAATCAAATCGTCCACGTAGAGACTTTTATCTATCTCATGCACCATGTCTGGGTATTTCGCACAACAGTTCTCCAAGTGTTGCTTGACCACGTCCCCAAGCAAGAATGGTGATGAAGTGAGTCCAAACAATGCTCTTGTAAACCGCAAGATCAATCTCATAATCTTCAGGGACATCTAAGAAAGCATTGTCATCATATAATACTGATTCTTTTATGTCACCTGCCCGAGCATTGTAGTCACCTTGAACAATGATGTCACCAATCAGATCTTCATTGCTGTTTCGTTCACGGTTTGACAGGCTTAGATAAACAGTTCCCAGGTATATATCCCTGTCAAGACGAAAGTATTTCTTATCTAGCTTACACCAAATAACATTTTCATTGTCAGTTGGAATATATGAGACTCCTTCAGAGATTTTCAAATTTATGTATACAGATAAACCCCTGGAGTTACACTTTCCTGATTTTTTTCGGCATTTGATAAAATGTTTGGAGTTAGCTATACCCAAATCTGAATCATTTTTCTCGTGTGTTTCAATAATTCCAAATATATCACCTTGTTCATAATGCTTACAAAATCACAAGTTTTCAATTTGTTTCCAAGTATTCTACTATTATACCGTTGATATTCCAAAAACCTATTCTTAGAGAACCTGGCATAGTGAATGTATTAAATTACACTTATCTTGAATCATACATATGATTCCCTCTAAAATATTCTGCTAAAGCGTTCAGCGCTTGCAGTGGCTGATACATCTGATTCCTCTCTTGATGCTGGCTGAATACCTGTTGTTTTCGAGGGGCGTGTGTACGTGTATCCCGGCACTTGCTGTACATGTTGTCCGGTCTTGATGCGATTTCGCCACCTCCTTTGCGTAGCCCAGTGCAGTATTTAATATTTGCCACCAACCTCTTAGTTCCGGTTTTATTGTTTAGGACATCATCATAGAAAACTTCATTATCTAAGTTTCCATACAAGTCGGTTGTCACTTTTCTATTATCGATAAAAATAACATTCTGCATGTCCGTGCATATGTTCTCGTAGCAACAATCAACATCATCAATTTTTATGTTGTCTCCCCTGGGGGCATGGGTTAAGCCAGACAATGCTATCTGAGCATCCGGCCATTTTTCCTTCAGCCTCATAATACATCCTTCCATATTTTCTGTTATTGCTCTAACACTCAGATTCTCGATATCATTTGTGCCTGAGTGGATGATGATATGATCGTAATCGTTCTTGTCTTGCATAAGATTGATATGTTGGGCCAGTTCCTCTGGGTATATATTGCTTGTTTACAAAACGCCTTGGACAGAATTTACGTTGTTGTATACCTCTCAGGATCGAGTCGCCTAGCATTAGAACTGGACCATTCATGTCCACGGCCTGCCTATGATCCTGAGTTTGACTTCGTTCCAGTATGGTATGTTGTTGCCTAGTAGACTGCTGCTGCTGTGAGATGGACAGTGGTTGGGAATAGTGCCCCGCTGATGGAGTCGATTCTACGACTGTATGGTTTCCTTCAGCCAGCGGTTCGTATCTATTGGAAGTGTCCATAATATACGTATATTCTCTTGATTCTTCCCCTGAATTACTCGCGTCCATCGGCCCTGTCACCGGCTGTTGCGGAGATTGCAGGTTGACTGTTCTTAATATCGAGTTGCTAATATCTTGTAGCTGGGAGACAAGTACTTGTTCAGATACACAGACTTGTTTTTTGACTTCACTAAGTTGTTCTAGGATTTGCTTTATCGATTCTTCAGTTGACATTGCTTTGCCCTTCAAAGATTTAAATTCTGTAGATAGTTCATAGCTTAAACTTGTTACTTGTTTTACCAGCTTTTGCACTTCCTTGCCGATTTCAGCTTTTACCTCCTCGATTTTGTTTTCGCAGTGAACTTTGACTTCCGTATCTGAATTCCCTCCTTCCAACTCGGAGACCCAGAAATATTTCAGTGTATTCAGATCACTATTCCATTTAAAGGTATAAAGCTTAGATACTCTGACATTGTTGAAACTTGCTATAGATCCGGCGTAGTGACCGACTGCCTGCCCGCCATAATACTGCCTCAGTCCAATATTTGTATCACCAGAGATGAAACCCAGTATTACTGTGGTCACTATGACCAGCAGTACAACATTTACAAAAGACAAATACATTTGATGGAATTCAGCTTTGCATTATCAAGTGATGTCTTGCCATGTGTTCCTTCAGTGTTGCTTGTCTTTAACTCCTCTCTGGAGAAGAAGAAAGGTAGCAATTTCAAAGCACACTTGTGGCGCTCAACCTCTCTGTGCATTGTCTCCCAAATGTTCTTTACTTTTCTTGGAGTCACATATGTCCGAATCAGGTATTGATGTCCGTCAGCGGAAGACTTCGAGGTGTTATGGGTGACTGGGTTGGGTTTGACGTTTCATCATTGCGGAGTCTTTCAAAGGCAGCGATATCGATTGTTGCAATGGTGGAATCGTTTCTTTGTATTATGGGGTCTTCAAGACCAAGAGCTGCTTCAGTGCTTTCAGTGGCATAATTATTGTCTGTACCATTGAGCTGTGAAAAGAAAATTACGATAAGCTGTTCATTTTAAAGTGCATATAAGCCCTGTTATGCTTTTTTGGAAGCTTAGACCTTAAAAGGTAGGAAAATAATCCGAACATTTTAAATAAAAATGTTTTCATTAATTTTTTAACGACTAAACTTCCAACTGAAGAATAATGTCCGCGCACATTCGTGGACTGGGACGAGAATAAAACGTGACGTCATCAACAACGTGTCTTCGCGGGCGTGTTGTGTTGAAGGCGTCAACTAGACCCAGTCAACTAGACTTTAAAGAGCACCAACAATCCCCAAATGATAAACTTTCTCATGATGAAAGACAAAAATAACTTCTCAGATTAGCAGAGTAGGCGTTCCAGGTATACTGGGGAAAATTTGAGACCATTTTGATGAAGGATGGCAAAGTTTACAGTGGACTGTTACTGAAATCTATAGCACGTGTACATCCGAACTAATCCCTTGTTAAATATGGGGTTCAGTTTGGATGCGACACAGGCTAAACCACTTTAATACTTGCCATCCTCTATAAAAAATGAATATATCAAGACATTCACATATTATTTCTCTTCCAACTCTTCCAAGGTTCGATTCGATTGATAGTGACACTTTAAATAAATGGTCAAGTATCCATAGTATCCAGTTCAGAGGGTTTTAGCTTAAGTACTTACCAAGGCATAAGGAGTGGAAGCAACAGCTTCTAATGCATCTAGGCGGCTCTCGATTCGGGTAAAGGCTGCCATGCTCTCTTCTTTGAATGAAGCCAGCGAAACCATTACTGCTTCCATCATCTGAAATAATGTATAAAAATAAGAAATATAAGTTAGTATAAAACATCATAAAGGGACGAACCAAGGTTTCACAGAATTTACATGTATCTTTACTGCTCGTTCATAGCATGGTCCAGAGACCTATTACATGTATCTACCTCTATAAAACAAATAGTGATTTGGGCCGGAGACATTCTGGACATTATCCTGATCACTTGGTATCTGAAAGCATTACGTGATCCGGCGTAAATTTACTTACCTTACGAACGTTTTCCGTGACAGCATTATTTTGCTTTCTGGTGTGGTCCTTATCTTCCTGAAGTGCCTGGACTTCACTTTTCAAGTCGTCACATTCCCTCTTCTTGTGTTCCAAATGCACTTGTAGTTCACTGGCCCTCTTGCTTTCTGTCTCCACTCTTGCCTTTTTAGTAGCTCTCTCGTTTCTCCATGATATTTCTCTCTTTCTTTGCTCTTCCAAGAACTGGGCAAAGGGGTCATTTGTTGTGTTTGCGGCAACTGCCGCATCACTTGGCATCTCACTAGTCATAACAGGAACAGGTTGCTTTGATACTGTAGCTGTAAATATACATAATTTATCATAGATCAAGAATTAGCACGGGAAGCTTCATAATTATGGCATTCATTTCATAGTTCAATGATTACCTTTTTTTGACTTTGGTTCCCAGCTCTCAGCCACTTCAGCATTGTACCACCGTGAACCGAACTTCATTTTCACTTGTTCACCCACTTTTAGCGGAAGCAAAGTTGCGTCATCTTCGGCGCCAACCAGTTTCAATTCTTTTCTCTTTGGCCATTCGGGACGATCTCTCCATGCACAGTTGTCTTCCAAAGGACTTTCACTTTATCGTTAATCGACATGTTGCTCAAATTAGCTTCAGTATTGAAATTGCTCTTGTTCGTATGGTTGCGTTTTGGAATAAACCGTAAGGAAACGTTTTAGTCATGCTCTTAAATAGGAAGTTCATGAATGCAGCTAATTTTCTCAAATAGTGCTGATTAACTTACTGCGGATTTAACACCACTACTATGAACAATAGAACAAAAGTGGTGAAGTGTTATTCAATTTAGAATAAAAAAGAGTCTTGTGGGGTACTACTCCCAGGGCTTCAAGTGTCCCTATATTTCCTATATTTCCTATATTTTTTAGATTTCCCTATATTTCCCTATATTTTCTAAAATGTCCTATATTTCCTATATTTCTATAATTTCTTTTCTACTAACTAAAAAACGAATACAATTATTGGATATTTCACATAACTGTTTTTGTCAATAAGAAATGAAAAATGCCGGCTATTTTGCCATGGGCGCTTAATAGAACGTTCACGGCACTGCAAGAAAATCGACATCGAGAAATAAAGAGCCATTGCATTATTTTTTATATGTTCATGTGTTTGTTGTTGTTTAAAATCCAGCTAATGGATGGAAAACATCGCCAACTTCGTCTATATTATCTCCCTATATTTCCCTATATTTCTTCATTTTGCCCTATATTAGCCCTATATTTTCCTGAAAAATTTCCTATATTTATCCCTATATTTTTTACCCTGGCCACTTGAAGCCCTGTACTCCTCACCAGTCTGTCCATCCTGCATTTTCATTTCTGTCTCGCGTAGCTAATTTGCTGCGTGAAGGCCTCGTTTATTTGTTTGATCTTTGGACCGTCTTTCGTATTTGACATGCAGAATGACAAGTAATCTGAAACATAACGATAAGAATGAGTGCTTTTAGCGACATGCAGATGGGTTTGATGTTATGGTCCCGGTTCGCGCAGTTTTAAGTAAATATTATACGATTCAAGAGCTCTATTTTTATTTGAAAGTGGGAAGCAATTATCGCTAAAGCTATGGATTTGATACCGACAGAATTTTTTAGCTTGAGCTAGTTCTGAATAAGCAGGGTCTTGCAGTGTCAGCATTTTCAGCCTGCAAAACAGGCCTTTTGATGTTGCGAAGCTCAGTAAAAGCAGCGTCAAACAAGGGGCTTTAATTAAATCTTCCCTTTTTGCTTGTTTTGTTTTATCTCTTGGGCTCAATAAAACGTGAAAGAGGTTTATGGTTGGAGATTATTTCACGTTTGACCAAATGATATAAATATCTCGCTTCACGCTGTTTTACTGAAGTTTCATGACAGAAAAAGACCTGTTTTTCAGACTACAGCAATTTTTTTAGTTACAGTCCTAATTAATATAGAACAGTTGAAATTATTTTAGAAAATGTATTTTCAATTTTCACAAAATAACGTAGTTTCAGTTACCTTCAGTTAGTCCAGTAATTTTGCTAGTGGACCTGAAACAAATTCCCACAAAAGCTTTCTCTTCGAAAACCTTACAGAATAAGTGTCTAGATTAGCATACTGAAAGTCCCCAAGAATCCGAGCAAAGGAACATCCTCAAATTTAATTATGATAACTCGCACTCTGCTGCAACATGAAAGCGAGGCTCAACAAACCAGAAGTTGATTTTAATTTGCCTGTTTATCAGCAAAATCATTGATTTCATCCAAAATCGATAGAATATGATAGCACGCATGCGTATAAACCGTAATCATAGACAAATCGCCACAAAAGCAGCAGCCAATCAGCCTTTATTCCTAGTCCACTACAGTGCTAGTATTGAATAGATATGACGTTATTACTCGGGCCAGGCCTTCGGCCGAGGCACGAGTCAGAAAATGCAAGCCGTTTATTATTCTTATTCTTTGTGTCGCTGTTTGGCGCCAGTAACCAATCAGATTACACAGGAGCCCATTGTTCGATACCCAACACGTGACAGGATCAACCAATCAGATCCGACACCCGCCAGATCTTGGTTGTGGAAGCTCGACAAAGCCAGCAACGTAGCGAAGGTTTGGGTTCATTCTGAACTATTATTTTGCTGAAACCAAAGGTTTCTTCGAATGAAATATCAAGATATTCAGTTATTCTAGGGCTGACAGGACTTTTAGGGGCTTTCGATGGAAAATTCTCACATTTACGAAAGGGATGCGGCGATCCAAATATCGCACAGTAAGCTAGTCTAGCCGGCCGGAGGACTCACTCCGAGCTCGAGGAGTGATGGTTTTGGTCCAATAATCCACGGAAACTGAAAGAAAATGCCTGTACTGCTGCATCTAAGTGCCATACGATTGCAGTGTTGCGTTGTTGATATTGTTGAAATGCTCTACCATCACACACTGTGAGGAGATCGAATGAGGGATTTTGATTGTTTGCAATGTTGGCTGTAATTGTTTACTGCGAAGTCCTCTCCTGAAAATGAAATACTCGAGTCGAGATTATACAACTGGGAAGTCTTGACTAAACCAGTCAACCAATGCCGAACTTTACTAAGACTTCAATTCAAGAGTCGCAAAAGCTGGAAGTGAACAGTGATTGACCCTGCTTTGAACGCGAACGGAAATCAGAACTGGTGAGGTTGAAATTATGTGTTTATATATGCGCACACAAATCTTGCTTGTTCGCTACTTTTAATATTTTATTAAGTATAATGGTGACTGTAATTCGAACTGGAAATGAAATCGTCCGTAAGTTGAATTGTATGTGACTTTATAGAGACCAAGAAGAAAAAGTTAAAATCGATCGTCAAAACGTAACAATAACAGAACTCGGAAGATACAGAGAGGCATTCGAATTTACTACGAATTATACCCATAAAAAAAGTCTAAAATTGTATGGACAATTAGTATGAAATATTTTGACCCTTTCTCCCTTATAACCAATCCTTTTTCAGTTGCCCATTATTTATGACCCTCCAGTTTTGGGGATTCAAAAAAATACAATCCTCCCCTTTCACAACTCCTTCCCCTGACAATTTCTGACCAGTCCCTTCATCGACCACCCTTATGCAACCTGGTTTTAATTTTTAGTAAAACTTTGTAATTAGAACCTCCTGTAAGTAACCGTGACCACCTTTGGAGGTTGAGAATTGGAAGAAGGTGGAAAATAGCATTTACAAACAGGTTTTGCTAATAATACTACCAATCTCGTACAAGTGCCTTTAAATATTTGTTTGCCATCTAGTACAGTCACATTATTGCATTCCTGCAAAAGGCCCATACCATTATATATAAATTATCACAAGCATCAGAAGTGAATCAATTATCCGGTCCCCTAGCACAAACCATGTAGGACACAAAAATATTACTAGAACTCCATGTATTAACCTATTTATAGGTGGCCCGAGTTAAGGCCAATCAGGGCCTCTTGTTTCTCATCAATTCGTGCCTACAAAGAGTATCACACTAAGAGTAAACTGTGCAATGAATGATTTAGAATTCTTATTTTATGTTGTGTCAAGGAAATTTCAAAAATGTTCATTAATTTAAAATATGTAAATCATTCATTGCATTGAACACCTTTTAAGCTATATTTACTGAAAATTTGAAGTTCATATCTTAAAAACTCTCTGAAATACAACATTTGGACGCTAGGTCCGAAAAACAGTATTTTGAGAAAAAGCTGGTTAAAGTTAGAATATAGTATTTTCCTAATGAAAGGACTATATAGATAGGTTTTAAACTTAGTATTGCCTTCTATCTAGTCCTTGGATACTATAATTATGTCAGATAATTGTTCTCTTTCATTACTGTTACTTTTTTGGCCATCAAAAGCCACCCGCCTCATAACTAGTGCCTTCCTTGGCAACCCGTTGTTCCTCAACTCTGACAGAAACTCGCTTAGTTGCACGTCTGTGCTTCTTGTACCGGGCTGAAACTCTCCTCTCAGCACTTCTTACTCGTCTGGAATCCGTCCTGATGCTTGCATGAGCAGTTTGGTTGCCTGCTGGGATACCTGCCAAATCCATAATCCTGTGTTTGGCAGTAGCACCAGAAGAAAATTGCAATACCGAAGAAATTGCTGCCATCTCCACACGCTTCCTACCAAACCATTTGTGTTTGGGGCATCTTATCCAAACGAGTGAATTTAGACACTCATTTGGATTTTGTGTGTGGCCTGGCAAGCACCTCTCCAGCAGGGCATCATCTGTCAGGCGAGTGTATGTCCCTTCAAGAAATTTAACAAAAACAGGATCCAGATGATGTTTCTTGTCTTTGAAGTTCTTGAACAATGAGCTGTAGTCACACCATGAATCAATAGGACAGAATTGGTGCCTTTCTTCCTCTGGAAGCTTGCAACTGTGATAGAGTCCAGCTTTTATTTATTTCTTCATGTTACTAAGGCATTTTTACTTCTGTTCAGTGGTGAGGGGGCCTTTTTTCACATTGTTCCTAATCGCATTACCATAATATTTTTGGAGTTTTTCAACTGCTGTCTTTGTTAGCCTGCCAGCCTTTCCACCAACTGGCTTGCCATCATTTAGCTTGCCTTTCTGCTGCTGTAAGGTACGCAGAGCCTTCCCCATTCTCTTCTGGACATGACCCACGCAATCCAGCTTCATGACCTTGCGGCATTCACTGTCATCCTCCATATGCTCCTCCATATACGTAGTAAAAGCAGGTGAATTCTTCCATTCTTTGGATGACTTTTCCATGTGGTTGTAAGTATGGCAATCCTCACACACCTCATATACCTCACAAATATCATCATAAGCTTTGGAATCCCCATCTGACACCATAAACCTGTACTGCAGGCCAATTTCCTTGCTCCGTGCCCATATCTGTTTTGCACAGGCAATTGCTGGGCTGGATCCTTCAAAATCACCAGGAAACTCATGGTCCTCTAGCCATGCCTGGAAGTCATTGTCTGAGAGTTTTTTCTTATTTATATTGCAAGACTTACATGACTTTGAGTGAACAGCATAGTCCAGCACTTTTCCAGTTTCAGTGGAAATAACGAAGCCAACACCATGATTAGAGGTGAAGCCACGTTTGGCCCATGTTCCATCAAAGCTTATTGTAGTAGAACTTAGCCCATTCTCATAAACATCAACCTCATTAGCTTGGTGCTGTTTCACTTCCTTTTGGTTGGTTGCAAGTTCTTCTTTTACAGCAACAAGGTGTTGTTCGTACAGGTGCTGATCATGTGCCGCCCAGGCATTTGGTGCAACTGGAGGTGGCATACCCAGCACTTCACAAATGGCTGCCAGTCCTTCGCGTCCAATGCCAACCTCATTAGCTGCAAAAAACAGCTCTCCTGTTTACGTCCCTTCCCTGTAAAGTTCTTGGGACATTGTCTGTCAGAGAATGTTTTCCGGTACTGAAAAATTCATTCATCTCACAGCCATCACATTCCACAAAGAGACTACTGCAGAGTCCAAAGCACTTGGTTGAATCCTCTACAATTGAAGCAGTCCCTATGAGATTTAGGAGGAAAAAAGTATCAATTATCAGATGATGCATAGTTAAGTTATATTTATGCTGCAGATTTAAAGCATAGATTTTCGGCCGACTGCATGCAAAACAACTACCTGTATAATATAACTTAGAGTTAGTTAATAATTAGTCTTCAATAGTTACACTCACCTTCACAAATGCCATGATATGTATGAATCCTTTGAACAAAATCTGTAAGACTCGCCATAAAAACAACACGTAACTTCGGGAAGCTTACGCTTTGAAGCAGACACTGGCGGGTTTGCTGTGGCTCTCTCAGGACCGACATCACAGTCGGGAACGAAAGTGAGTTTAGTCGCATTCTTTGCCTTTATCTTGGCTTCTGCTTGCCATCGTGGTTTCCCATTGAAACCCCGACGTTTCTTAGACGTTTTCCTGGCTAGTACTCTAGCCTTTGGGGACAATTTTGGAAGATCTTTAGCCTTAGGCATAGTATAATTTCGTAACTTTAGCTTTGCTCGACGGCAGTGTGTAATTCCTCTGCTGGGCCACCAAGCCTGCTAATATGGACATATTGGAACCGGATTACAGCCCAGGAAGGGACTTTACCGCAAGTGTGACAGACTGCTCACTGCTCTTGAACACACAGGTTGCAACTGTTTGTCCAGCCATCTAATACAATATATTATCCCCCGTAGATCTAGCATGATCAACATTGACCGACTCCTCAGCATTGCCACCCGTCATGATGTTTTGAAGAATAGTGTCAGGCGGGAACGGGTTCCTGTCAGTCAACGTCTTCAGGATTACGAGGGTATCTTTCATATCTATAATATCCAGGACAATGTTTAGCTATTCAAGAGCTTCTTACCTGAGTAAAGTACCGGCGATTCGAAGTTTCAAGTCATTTTTCTCTGTGGGCAAAAACAAACCTTGAGACAGCAAGCATGAATATTCACGACTGAAATGAACAACCGGCGTGTGAACATCCGATGGCGCTGGGTGTCTCTGCTAGACGTCGAAGACCAGTCTTCAGAAGTTTGTGCATCGTATCATTCTCCAGATTCTCTTTTGGCATTTTTTGGCTGCGCAAATTGATTCAAGTTCAAGGGAATAACAGGCAGTTCGAGCTTCGCTAGCTGACCCTAATGCGAGTACCGACAATTTTGCGCGTTCATACTACACGTATTTTAGAAAGATACAGCTTTGCTCACCCAAAATAATATCACATGTTACAGAAAGGATACTGTACGTTTAGACTTATTTATTTCAAGTTTAATCAAATATATTTATTTTAAGGCAATAACGAGGGCAATATGCTAAAGGCTTTAAACCAGCCTCGTTTTCATGCAGTCGTAAAGCGGATCTAACGGTCACCTAAAAATATCCGTTTTTTCAACAACTTCCCCTAATCGGACTATTAGGGACTTTTGTTATGATATAAAGCAAATAGTTTATAAGTCCAAATCCGTTGAAATACCTTTTTGTGGGAATTTGTTCCAGGTCGACTGTTTTTTTCCATAAAATTACTGGACTAAGTTGCTTTGTCCAGTTAACAAACACGCGGAGGAGGGATAAATGATGAAAAAAAAAACTAGGTAGGAGGGAGAACTAATTTACAGAGGGAGAAGGGCGAACTATGTGATTATATATTTTTCTTGAGATCTCCTTGTTGGTCCTTGTTGTCAAACGCTCCCAGACAGCCTTAATAGTCTTGAAACGAGTCTTGAAATTAATATAAATGGGTTGTTACCAGTCACATGATATTGATACGCCCTTTTTAATTAGCTTTACACAGAATTAGGGAGGAGGGAGAAATGACGAAACAAACTAGGGAGAAGGGAGATTTGACTACCTGTTCCTCTCCCCTCTTTTATAGTAGGCAAAATGTTATGCTATGGAATCGGACTCACGAGAAAGGTCTCAAATAGACTATTTGCCCGGCAGTCAAACAATTTCACAGAATTTCGAGAAAAATATTCTAACATGTTTAAGAGTCTTCTATCTTCGCTTTGAAATGCCAAGCAATTCTAGAAACGCAATTGGTTTTGTATTGGACGAATTTCCCAAGCTTGAGCCGTTCCACCGTGACTAGACTGAGTCAAACTTTTCAAATAGGCTTTAGGCCAGACGCCAAATCGACATTTTCATGTGCCGTATTCAAACTAGATATTAAGCAATTATTGGATGAGGTTGAGCATGATAGCGAAAATTATCAAGACAGAAGTCTGTTATCAGGCTGATAACACAGACCGAGATCTTGATAACTTTCGCTATTATGTGAAAACCGAATTCAATAATTGTTTTATTATACATTTTAAGCCCAAGTTTTAGCAAAAGAGAAAGCTATCGTAAACGAAGCTAAATGAAATGCCGCATAAAATTCGTTTGTTTACGATTGGATTTCTGCATGATTGAATATGTTTTCTTTCATATTCGAGCTACAAATTGCATTTATTTTACGAGTTTAGGAGAAAAGAATGACTAGAAACAGCTGAGCACAAAAATGGCTCGAAATAACGTGATGCTCCAACTCTACTTCAAAATATATGCCATAACAATTCTGATCAACACAATAATTTTAATTAATAGCCCACTTCCGCGATATGCTTTACTTGTCACGCAGAAAGGTTTCAATACGAGGCGAGTAAAGCATATCGCGGAAGTGGGCTATTGAATTGATTGCTGTATTGATTGCTGTATTGTATTGTATTGTATTGTATTGTATTGTACTGCATTCTTTCTACGGGAAGTGTCCCGCGAACGGGACACTTCCCGGGACACTTCCCGCTTGAAGTTGTCATTTGTCCCGGGAAGTGTCCCCTGGGGAAGTGTCCCTGGAAGTGTCCCGGGAAGTGTCCCCCAAAGTGGCATTTGTCCCGTGGGACAGGGAAGTGTCCCGGGAAGTGTCCCCCAAGGTGGCATTTGTCCCGCGGGGAAGGGAACTGTCCCGGGAGAGGGAACTATCCAGGTGTTTGCTTTGGATGATTGATTTATTAAAGTTTTTCGTTTCAATATCGTCTCGTATTTTTTTCCTTTTTTTGGCATTCTCGAGGGGTTTATTAGATTACAGATATTAGATATTTCATCAAAAAATTCAAGGCATAAAAAAACAATTTTCCAATCTCCTGTGGGGTTCAAACTCTTGACCACGTTCGCCAATTTGAGAAAGACGGTTTCACAAAACGTTTTTGTTCAATTCGTATGAGTTATCGGAAATTTAGTCAAATTGTCACCCGTGTCGTTTATATTTTCTATTGACTATGATCAAATGATTTCAAAGCAAATGATTTTTCCACATAATTACTTTATTTAGGTATTTCGGTCTCTCTCAAGCAAAACTACCCTTAAAGCTACTCAGTACCGTTACGGCGTTAACGATTAAAACTGCTCTGTTCATGCACTGCTCTGTTCACTGCTCTGTTCGTGTCAACGGATTTTATTTATTACGTAGCCTCTAAAACAACCAGAAGAAATGAAGCATAAACCAACTCTTTTAACAATGTGATGCATTTTCCTAAGATTATTACGGGCTAAGCGAATGTAAATGCAGACATTACGGTCACGCCCCAAAAAGCATCTAACTCACCAAATACTAAATTTTGTAACAACATGATGCATCAGTTACTGTGGCTTAGAATGCAAACACAGGCATTACAAACACGTTAACAGCATCATTTGCGCGATTTTGTAGCTCTCATTGTCGCACCCAAATGCATGGTTTTGCATTTGGTCAGAAGCCTGTGTTGCGCATCTTTCCCGAAGCTCAGCATCAGCATCTCAAACTCCTCATCTTTTGATGTTTGCATGACATGCTTGATGTCATGAGTTCTTGGGAGGCGGGTGCCTTTCTTTAGGAGATGGGAAAACACTCGTTGTATAACCTTTTCGTCTTCAATGCCCCAGTATCTCGTCCAGAGCTGTTAGTACTGACCCCACTGCATGTTGGTGGAATTGTGTTGATTTCAGATGAACAGGTCTTTACCCATTGCACGACTCGATCTTCTTCTGCAGAAGTCGTTGGGAGCTCAGGATTAGGTGCAAGTGAAGCCAAATATTGAATCCGCTTCATTATCTGTTGATGACAATGAGACAATTACGTTACATAGCACTAACAATAATGATATAACGCTGCATTGCTTATACCCTTACAACATACTAACCTTTTTATGATCAAGATGTTGCAACGCACAGCTTTGTTGGGCCTTTTCCTCGATTGCCTCTTTCGTTATAAGTAGCTTCAGATTGATCTCATTGGCAAATATTCTCTTGAGTTCAGCATCCTGATCATTATCAAAAGAAATTGGACGCCCACCATTTTCTGGACAGAGTTGGACCTCGTCTGCCAGATTTTCTTTTAAAAGAGCTGGTCTGTCGCTGGTTCTCTCTTCGCTGCACTCCAGATGAACTTTTACTGGGCTCTCCTGAGGCTGAAACTTCTTCGCCAGGCCTTTCTGTGCTATTACTGATCGTTCTATCGTGTCCTCCAGTATGTAGTACTCCCTTGCGGTTGACGGCTTATGAGTCATTAACTTACTGAGGTCCTCGCGATTTTCTTGTGACTCATTGCGCACTGACGTTGCTGCGGCCTGGCGGAACTTTGTAGGGAAAAGTCGCCCCTTGTCAACTCTTCCGTATTTAACACCTTGTGTATTGAAAATGGAAGATACCCGATTGGATTGGATGGGCGTTCCCGTTCTTGTCAAGAAAAATGTGCCATTGTCCATACCGGGCCTTTCCGCTGCTGCGATTGGACGAAAGATCGAAAGATATTTGGCCATCAGCTCATACATTTCCTTAGTTATAACTATTGGCGCTGGTCCATCATGTCCTGTCTTATGGTCCTTGACCAAGAGAACGTACCGCTTATCGTCATTTCGCCACTCAGCCTTCTCGAACTCAGAAACGAGGAGTCCTTCTCCTACGCCAGCACGCTGCGCGTTGGAGTGAACCATCATATAAATCAGATAGTCTCTAACCTGATTGTGCTCTCTGAGTGAATAATTCGTACCACTTGTAGATTTTGACAGGAACTCCTTGTCGGCTTGTGCTGCGTCAGACTTATTCATCTCCTGGATTTCCTTGAGAGTGAGAGCGGTTTGATATTTCTGTACTCGCTTTTCTGATCTTTCTTTCTTGAGATATGGTTTAAGAGCTGTTTTCCAACCTGGGATCGCGGCTGCAGTCACTCGAAGATCCTTCTCCACTTCATATAACATCTTGATGTTGTTATTACAGTTAAGAGCGAAATGTAAGAAACCTTCCAGAGCGATAACATAGTTATATATTGTTCGCTTCTTCAGTTTTGCTGCTACACCCTGTCTGGTCATGATGAAGCTGTCCCACACCTCTGTCTGATCTCGAAAGACCTCTAAGTCTAGTCGGCGTCCACTGGCCTCACTTAGAGCATTCACCAACCGATAGATTTTGCTCGTTACCTCATTTGCAATTGTTTCATTTTTCTTCATGCCCCCCTCAGGCCTTTGCAAATGCCTCCAGAACTGAGCAAGTGTAGATTCGAGGCGGTTTTTACTTCGGGATAGCTCAGACCATGGTTTTGTGGTTCTCGTTCTCCCCGCTGTCCTTGTCCTCTTCATTTTCATCCCGCTTTTCTTTTGGTTTGAAACTAGAATCGTCGCTATCACTTCCTGGATAATAAGTGGGATCCTTATGTTCTCCTTCATTCGGCTCAGCTGTTTTCTGTTTCACAGCGAAAGCAGCAGACCATGGTTTTGCGGTTTTTCCTGTCCTGGATAATACTTCATCTCCATTAGCTTTGTCCTCGCTGCCCTTGCCTTCTTCATTTTCTTCCCTCTTTCCCTTAGGGTTTTCGCTTTCTGGTACAGTACTTTTCAGGTGAAATGTGGGATCCTTGCCTTTTCCGTCATTCGCCTTAGCCGTTGTCTGCAACACAGCTGAGGCAGCAGATATGGCGGCCTTATAAGCTGCAGAGTGTTTGGGGTATTTAACGGGATGAGCGGCTGTCAGGTGCTTGTCCAAGCGATAAACTAGTTTCTTACACGATGGGCATGTCTTCCTGGGCCTTACATCTTTGTTTCTCTCCCCTGCTTCGATCCTAATCTTCTTAGCGTTCTTTCTATCCTGGACCCCATGCACTGTGATCAAATGTCGATTCAGGTCTTTTACACTTGCGTCGCATTTTGAACAGGGGTGAAGCTTTCGTTTGGTTTTACGTGTCGGTTTGGTTGTGGGACCTTGGTCATGACTGGAATGCCCCGCTTCAGGATTAACAGCTGTGATCAGGCTCTCGGCGTCTTGTTGCTCATCGCCAGTGGAATGAAAACTGCCTATCTTAATGAGCTCTCTTGTGATGGCATCCCCCAGTTCCTCGTACTTGAAAACAAAAAGAATAGGAATGAATACAAATAAGGATTAACAATTGTACTTGAGTTATCGTGTTGTGTGTAGAATCGATTGAGAATGCATGCACTGAATAGATCTTGCTAGCTTGCAGTATTCCTTGATGGAAAACGAGGTAAGATTTTTTAAATGATACAGAAAAATAGGGATATCAAAAGTATCTTACTCGATCGCTTTACTTTATTGTAGGACCACACATTTGATATTTTTGACAGATATTTTTTGGGGTTTGCAAAATTCAAATGTTCGATGTTTGCGCTTTACGCTTTGTAAACTACACGTAATCCATTCATTTAGAACCATGTATAAAGTAGTATGTATCAGTCTCTGATGTTACTCACGTAGTCATTGTCAATATTCTCGATAGCATCAGCGATGTTTTTCCTATACTTCCTCTGGAAATTGTCCTCAAGCACCTTTTGAGTCTTTGCGAGAAAGGACTCAATAATAATAGCACCGCCACTCTGTCGGTAATCAGTGTGAAAGTTTATGTTAGACTTTAGTCAAAGATTTTAAAACAGTAGAATCCTGCTAACTCGAACTCTCAGAACTCGAGCTTTCCGCCACACTCGAACTGAAGATAATTTCCCTTTGCTTAAGATTCGTAGTAATTCTCCCCCCCCCCCCCCCCCCCAACCCCCGATAACTCAAACTAAATTGCATTTGCTCTGACATTCCGAGTTAGCTGGATTCCACGTATATATTTCTCATCAACCGTCTTCTACACTGTTAATTGTCATATATTTCATTTATGGACCGAGTTTTGCCCCTTTTTTGAGGACAAAATTAACAGGAAAGAAACGAGCAACCATAACTAATGAGACGGTTAAAGTGCAAGTAAAATCAAAACACGACATTAAATTAGTTTGCCCAAATTTGTATTTCCTAAATATATGTTGTCTAAATTAGTGTTTTTCGAGCACAGGACCAGTAATTAAACGATTTTAAAAGCTGGATTGCTAATAAAAGGGGGTGCTTATTAAAATAACGTGATCAACCAGTGGCCGCTTATTCGAGAGGGGAGCTAATTTGGATTTTTTACGGCAAACAAGTATAAGCGCTGACAGGATGGTATTGGCCATCCAACGAGCGTTTGGCACTGTCAGGTCTCTCTAGATCCGCACACTAGTTGCTTTTATTTTTTATAAATAAAGGACTGAATCAGTTGTCGCAAGATACAGATCCTAGTAGCAGTGGGGCCGGGGGGAGAGGGAGGGGGGCAAAATTCTTAAAAGAACAAGTATCACATGAATAAATTCTCACCTCCTTGACTTGGTCTAAAAGTTCCCGACAGTGAAGAAATAAGTGAGAATATTCTTGCTCGACAGGCAGGCTGGAACTTGCAGAAAACATCTAAAACTAAACGAAATTGCATAACTTATATTAACTTTAACCTAATATTATCAACAGGCCAGTTGGCGTATCGCTACCTTTTATCAAATGAAAAAATATCCTAAACACACAGACTGCATCGATCCATTTCTCCCGAAGTTCGTTATTCCATTTTAGATTATATGTTTCACTAAGCACCGTTCAAAATTCTATCTCATTGTGAATATGCAATCTCTCAATTGAATTTGTCAACTAAATGCTCATAGTTCTGGAAGACTTCAGTTCACCAATATAATTCGTATATTCGACTTGAATAATCAGTTCAGTGGAAACCCAATATTTAAGCGGTTAAACGACATCAGAAAACGACTTTTGCTCAAGGACGGCAAAAGAGAGGAGAAAAGTAGAGTTCCTAACAAGATCTATAGATATGCAACTAAAACACAATTACATAAATAAACAAATAAGGGAAGTTAAGCCTTAAGCTCTAGAAAGTAAGCTTTTCAAGTTAAGTTCAAAGCCGGCAACGATCGAGTGCAAAAACCGGCAAGTACTTACAGACACAACAAACATGCGTTGCGATTCTGATTTCGTACAAAATATCCAAACAGCTAATGACAAAAATAGCTCCATAGTATGTGTAAAATACTAGATCGAATTATGTTTTGATAAAATTGATGTCGAGATTGCGATAATATGTCTTACCTCGTGAAACGACGGCACCACTATCGAAGAGAAATACAGACTGGAGAGAAGTAAGCATTGCCTCGTGCATCAGTTGGAAACGAGGAACGGGCATCGCTGGATTCCTGGATTTCATGGAACCACGTCCATGGTAGGCGTACACGTCCATGGTTATAATTTTGAAGAAAATACGCCAAAACCTAACTTTACTGAGCACATGCATGCTAAAAAGCCTTTAATCTAAGATGCATAAGCCGAATATTCTCCTTTCCCATGGTTTCGACGATGTTTGAAGAAATATAGTCCACGCCACCTTGCTTGAGCCTCTAGCCAAAAAATGTTGAAAAAACTCCCATGTTAACAATTTTCTATAGCGTTTGCATAACCAGATGAGGAACATATTAAACAGATTCATCAGATGCTAAAATGGCTTATAAAAACTGCTAAAATATATGAGAATATTGCTTTCGCACATTTGAAACCTTGGAAATGGACAACTGGATTCCTGGATTTTAAGGAATCGTGTGCAAAAATTACGGTAAATATGTTCAAAATATCTTCATTGGAAAAAGAATTTCCCCCCAGTTTCTACAGAATCTTACTCAGAGACACTTATAAAGTATCAATATTGCACGTTTTGCCCACCTGCTTTCCGTTGCCATGGTAACACTTTTTCGTGTTTCGGACGAGAATTTCTTTAGAGAAAAGGTCAAAATCTACATTTTAACACATCCATGCTAATAACCTTTCATTTAAGATGCAAAAACTGGATTTTTAGCTATTTCCATGGTTTTGCTGAATTTTAGCTATAACTCCTCGCCACCTTAATTATGCTTACAAGCAAAAACTCTCAAACTTCAAAAATTCGCAAAATACCCAAAAATCGCTAAAACGAAGTGAAACTTAGCAGATGTGTTTATTTTAATTATTTCTATTTAATGATTAAACAAAATTGACAAGGGAGAGTTATTAGGGGGTTGTCATGGTAACCAGCCTATATTTTATCACGTGACACCCCCCTTTCGTCATCAGTGTCGCTAAAATAAAATTTTATTCCAAACGACGTGCAATATTGATGGCTACTCAAACTGAAGTTTTCGATTTCCAATTGTTTCAATTTTTTTTTAAAAATGACTTCAAAGTTAACGGGAAGTGTCCCGCGGGCAAACTAGAAAAACATCGCTAAAATTGTTAAAAATGAATCTAGCAATAAATTCTTTTAGAGGCCTACATGTTTTACCTTTCGACATGGTCCCTGAAGATATCTGCTCTAATGGACAGTGTTTTGGAGAATCAAAGTGATTTTTGTTTCCGAGGGACACTTCCCTCTTCTCGTACTTGTTGGGACAGATTTCGGAAAAACTGCGAAAATTCCATCCAGGGGCATTTTGAAAGGCTAAAACTTCACAGACACACAAACCAAGCTATGATGCTGTTAGTATATGAAAATTAAATGTTTATCTCAAGTAATCTGGAAGTTATAATCATTCGAACTTTTTTTAGATGATTTTTTTTTGGAAGAAGTGCACCAGGTCTCGTTGCAGACTCAGACATATACTGGACTTTCTTTCCAAAATGTCCAATGGCATTGTCCCGAGGCGTAAATGAGCTCCATTACAGCCTGTGTTACTTGTAAAAGTGCTGATTTAAGTGTGTATTTTGCTCTGAAAGTTTCGAGAATTTGAATTAAAATTTCGAGTTTTAGAACGACTATCGGGAGGTGTCCCACGAGAAACAGGTTTTTGTTTAAAAAATATATTTGCCATTGTCCAAGAAATAAAAAATATATACACATGGAAATTCGCATAGGTAAGCTACTTACGACTAAATTTGAAGATAAATGAACGATAAATGTAGGCATTTTTCGAAGAAAAGCTAATACAAAATCGCGGGACAAAAAGTTGGCATTAGACACAGGTGTATTGTATTGTATTGTATTGTATTGTATTAGTAACTTGTAAAAAATTCCCTGAAGCAACTTAACTGTATAATATTTATTATAATGTTTCTGTCAATAGTCATCTTTTCATTTTCATTATCTTGTCAACATTATATATTGCTATTTTTCTATCCAGTTAACCCGGCTTGATTAGCTATGCTATCTGCAGGTTAGTGTATTTTTGTAAAACAATTTGTAAAACTTAATAAATACTTAAATACATTTGTACTTGAAATACTGGCTTACACGTACAGTAATTGTGCGTGCAGTTACACATCAATTCAAGGGTAAGATAGTTTAAAACAAACCTTGGCAATCTGGACAGTATCACTGGCATGGAGGACTTCTTTTTATACCGACACAATGAAAGTGGAACCACTGCAAGTGACAATCCCTCCCATCACATGCAATCATCTCTCCTTCCTCAGGTCCCTCACACCAACAAAACGTCTCTGTGCCCGAGGATTTGCTGTTCTCTACTGTAAGAAGAAATTGATTGGATTGTTAACTTTCTGAATTCAAAATAAATCGCTTTTAAGAATGAACATAATTCTGTTGAAGACTTAAATATCCTGCTTCCTTTCGTCTAGTTTCTGCAGCCTTCCTTGCTCCACTCTTTCTCCTCTCTTGCACCTGAGTGAGGTGTACAATCCACATTCTAACCTCATCTGCAGTCAGCAATGTCTTCATAGCCAGACGAACAACATGTTCCTTCCTAAGTTGATTAAACTCCTCTTTGAGAATTAGTGATGGAAGGATAGAAGTGCATTCTGCAATGCCATGGTTGAAAATGAAATTGACTGTGTCTTTTGGCTTTAAATAGTGACCAGAACAGGTTCGATTGCATTCTTGACATTGACCTCCCCAGGGTCTCTCTGGATCTTTGACTGGAACAGAGAACATAGATATCGGTGGTCCATTTTCAAACCATGTGTACCGGGTGTCTGGTACAATGGATGAATACAGCTCTTATCATAGCATGTCATAAGCATAAATAAGTCCTAGAAGTCCTAGAACCATATGGCGCTCTCTCACAGCCCAAATGCCTTGAAAGTAGTTAAAGTTCTGGCTTAGTTTCTTGTAGCAGTACTTTTTCATGAGTTTTGCCACTGAGGAAACTGAGATCAGGGCGTCGAATATGCAGATATGCAGCCTCATCATTCGTGGCTCCTTTAACAAGAGAAATCTTACTATCGCCACATGGTGCACCACTAACACGGTCTATGTACACATCTGTAGCCAAATCGAGGTTTTGTGCCAGTTTCGAGGTATCCAGTCCTAGAGATGTGAAGTTTGAACCACCCAATGTTGATGGAATATAAAGGTTACTGTGTGCTATTACAAGACAGCCATTCCAAGCTAATGGACTTGTCTCCTGTGTGGGTCATCGCGATTAAGAACAAGTTTGTCCTCACCTAGCCTCCTCTGCAGGCAACTCGCTTTGGTTTTTTTTTTCAGTCACAGGAAGCCCGGCCAAAGGCCGCGGGCTTCCTGTGGCAAAGCTCCTCGCGCGAGGAGCTGAGACGAGCACGTAAGCGCGAGAGTTGCTTGCCAAATCCCAACGGACTTTTGTCGCACTGCGCATTAACAGTCGCGCATACCAATGACTTACCGACCGTGGTAAGGATGGTGAATAAAATATGAATACGCATGAGCAAACGGGAAAAATAGCCGACCCATTGCAAACTCGCATTGCTCGAACATGGCGATGAACTGACTTTGCTTCAGTTAAATGAGAAGCTTTCTTCAGTGAGACCGTTTGATCCTGACAAGGTATTTACTCTCCAAGTAACTGGTTGTGGCCTACAGATACCTGTTCTGGCAAGCTAATAAGTTTATTTGTGGCTTGAAACAGTTTGAGCTTTTGGAGATTCTTCATAATGTTCTTCCATCTATTGTTGTAGATGTACTGCTGGTGGGTTGATTTTCTTGCCAACCTTTAAAAGGAAAATAAATGTCCAGACAATGAAGGAAATAGTCAAGGTGCATGTGGATGGAATGAAGCCATGGGCTGATTTATCTCGTAAGCAGATAGAGTTTGGAATTGCATTATACCCATAATCTGTTTGCGAAATACTTTTGTATGTAGAACAATAATGAAATAAAAGTAAATGTCAGTACGTTGGTAAACAATAGAGGGACCGCTATTTTTGTAATAACTCTTGAATCCATTTAAAAGGTAATAAACAGCTATTCTACCAATCTCAAAATGTTAATTATGAAGGTTGATAGTACTTAGCTTTCAAAACTGCTACAGATTTTAAAAGCTATTTTTTATATGTACAAAAACGTTGCTTGTTGAACTCTTGATCACCAATACCTAAGATAAGCTTGAGGCTTGAAGATACTTTTTAAAATATAATTACCTTTACCTCCTCCAATAATGGGACTCTCTAAGTGCCAAGCACATGACATCACACTTGAAATCATAAATTTTCTGATCGGCTGTTACCTGAAAAGAGATATTAACAGATTTAGTAAGATTGATTAAAGACCCTATTGTCCGAGCCTATGAATCTTTGCTTGTGCAAAGGATTTTTGCATAGGATTTTCGCAGATTTTGTTTTTTGTGTTAATCTCGAATCTTTCGAAACCCATCACTATTTTGGGCCATCTTGTACATGTGTTTAACTGACTTTTTTTATCGTAATCTTTGTATCAAATTATGTACCTTTTAAAATGTAACTTTGTCGAACTTGGTCTAGAGCAGCGAGTAGAGGAAGGCCGGAGGAAGACTACTAAGCGAGGCAAATGAATTCGAAAAATATTCCTTCAGCAGTCCAACGTTTGCCTTCTCTAGGTCTGCAAGAGAATACTTTCAGTTCAAAAGGTTTTTCCTAGGGACAGTTTGCTGCAGTAAGGACCGGCTGGCAAAGCGCCATGGAAGGGTTTTAGTTTTGCATGAATCCGCCCCAGAGGAGGCTAGGTTTTGGTTGTGTGGTCAAGTGTTAGAAGACGAGGGTCGAAAAAAAACGTTTTTCAGATTATAGGCAAACTCTCTCTTTAAACTTTTATTTTTCATAAATGAAAATTTTATCTAATCCGATACAATAAAGATATGGTACGGTCCATGATTTTTTTTCAGCTTCCTAAAATGTGGTTAGTCAGTTGGCACTCGTCCGGTTTTTTTTTTTCATCCGGACTGGCTAATCCCAAAGTTTTTCCAAATCTAAGTTTTTGACAACGACATAACGTAAATGTACCCCAGCATTGAACATCATGTATTGAAAGCCTTTGAAAAGGGAGAACATAACAGTATTCATTTACCTTGCACCGTCCGAATGGAGAAGAACTTTGCTAGAGGTCTTGAAAATAGCCCTCAGCCTGTGGAAAAGCTTTTTCCATATGAACCTCCCGGTCGGTAAATAATTATATATTTTTGTCGCTTTACGAAACGTATTTAAAGATATGAATCTGAAAACTGTGTACATTTCATGGATGTAGGGTTAAATCACGGGCCACAACCTGATCACATGACCTGTTAACTCTATTATCGTTTATATAGCCCAACGCTCCAGGTTTGGTCCTATCCGTAACAGTTGGGTTTTGCAGCCATTCTTTTGTACTTGTACACTTAGAAGTAGGAAATATTTGTTCACTGTACATAGTAAGTAAAACTTACGTCAGGGATGTTGTTTGCCCTCCACACCTGGTGCTGGAATTGGGGAGATCTGGATTTTGGTTGTGTGCTTCGGAAATTCCCTCTGAAGACCCTCCCAGTCTTCCTCTCCCGTGAAATTTAAGAAGGCCCTTATAATCTTTTGCCTCGATTTAATATTCTTGGACTTTGTGATCATCTCTTTGAGGGAGATTTCTTTCTTTAAAACACCTTCTAGCAGGTCAACCTTCGTCTTGAGACTAAGCCCCTGAAGAGGCATGCCCAGCTATGAATATAGAACAAAATGTAACTAAAGCATGAAAACAGTTTACTATAATAGCCCAAGTTACAAGTTCTGCACGCACAACCAGAACAATGTAAATGAAATCTGAATAACAAACAAATGACGAGCCACCAAGATATTTTTGGTGGGCCAAATCTATGGTTTTCTCATGCATATCTGGGCTATTTAGTATAATCTCTGGCGGTTCCAGGATTTTTGACTTTTGGGCGTTTTGCCTATGGACTTTGGCAAAAGGATAATTTTCCAATTGTTTGTGAGTGCGAAAAACCAGGATAGACCTTGTAAATGGAGAAGAAGCAACAGCAAAGATTTTAGTGATTTGCCTGCTTGTTGGTCTCGTGAAAGACCAGAAAAAAGTATCAGTCGAGACATGGACCGGCAAGCGGTATAATAAATTATTTTTATATATTTGCTTCCTCAATATTATAACTTGAGTTTAAACTCCACTGAATTTGATTTTGTATAAACCGTACATATATAGTTCTGCTAGTATTCTAATTTTCCTTCCGCAAGGATTACATATATACGGCTCGACAGGCTAGCAGACTTCTCCAAGGTAATATTAATTCTTTCGCAATGTGAATCCAAGACAATCGCGGTGGGACAGAACAAAGAGCCATATGGCAGTTTTATATCACAGCAGACATATGTACCTGTTCATGATCCTGCTGACATTGTCCTTTACACTGACTCCGCCAACAATACAAATGTCAAGGAAAAGTATGGAGAATAGGCCCATTGCAGTTAGCCTGAATTTCGATATTGCCGTCCAGTGACGTCAAAGCGGATTAAAATGTTAATTTATGCAAATAAAACTGCCACGGCGGCTGTAAAAATTTCGTTGGGTCACAAAAACAAAGCTCTCGCCTTGAGATTATGTCAAAATTAAGACCCTACCTATCTACATCCCATTTGCTTCTCAAGTGCCTCTTAATGCTGTGAAAACCTTTTTGAAGCAACAAATCGTTCAGTTACATGAGGCCTTCGTCTTCCGTTTACTAGTAAAGTCTCGATCTGCCATTCGGTTCGAGACAGGGAGAGATTACCTTTGTAAATTTGTAAATAATGCAGCAGAAAAGTAGAAAGCATCGAAGGATATTTGGAGAATTTACAAAGACGTCCAAAGACACTTTTACGGGAAAGAACAGTTTTACCACTGAGTGTGAACGAATAATCGATTATCAACAACCCCGCGAACGCGACTGGTGACGTGAAAAAAACGTACATGTTTACAGAACAGCCGGCCGGTTATTTTGCAGGACACTTTCAATCCATTTCCAGTTGTTTTCCTTACGAATTTAAGGTCTTTGCCAAAGACAAGCACTCAATTCAAACTCATCAACGATCAACCATCGCAAGTCCAAAACAGAAACAAAAAATCCTGCCGTCTTCTATGATGAGTTACTTATGATAATTATAAAATTATAAAATATGAACCAATCAAAGATCACTACCAGGTTTTCTGGTAATGACGTCACTGGACGGCATTATCGGCTATTGGATTCAGATGTCACTCTCGGAAGGAACGAACCAGAGGAGACAGCTGAAATTCAGGCTACGTTGCAGTTAACAGTCACATGGTTCTGGAAGGCAACAATTATTTGAGTGTCAATTGAAGAAGTGTAGAGTACCATACACATTTACTTACCAGCAACTGTTTTTTCTCTGGTTGCTCCAGTTTTCTCAAACAACTTAAAGTCCTCAAGGCATGTAATCAGCTCCACATGGAACTCGGAGTCAGGGGCGTCATATTTTTTTCCAAGTTGTTGCAGTGAATTTCTAATATCTGTCAGCAAGTACAACTCTTTTTTGGAATTCTGAATAAAAAAGATAGGAAGAATGGTATAACCCAAAAAATTCAATGCTGCACATCTGCCCGATCCCCCCTCCCTCCGACTTAACATTGATAGGTGCATAACTACTAGTATACATTTTTTTTGATAAGCTACATGTACTTACTTGCTTCGGATATTGGAAACATATCCGATGCCACTTCTCTAGTACCACTACTTTGGCTAGTGTGAGCAGATGACTGGTGGAGTGAGGTGCCATTGTTGCTTAATAGGGAGGTTGAGAGAGTTGATAAAGAGTATTACAATGACTTATTGCTGACTACATGTGAATGGCATGGTGAACGGTAAAGAGAAGAGTCAGCTTCACGACTGTGACTGCCGATACTTCCTGGACCTAGATCGGTTAGTACTCCTTGAACTGGATCGGCGAGTACTCCTTGAACTGGATTGGCGAGTACTCCTTGTCCTGGATCGGCGAGTACTCCTTGTCCTGGATCGGCGAGTACTCCTTGACCTGGATCGGTGGGTACTCCTTGACCTGGTTTGCCGGATACTCCTTGACAACACAGGTACTGGTGCAGACAACACATGCTTTGTTGGAGGCTTTGGTACAGGTACCAGTGAAGCAGACAATACATGCTTTACCTAGGAAAAACATAAATTAGCAAAGTAGTACACATAGAGTAGACAAAATACTGTAATCAGCAGTCATCCTGAGCACACTGTTATCAGCAAACTGGGATTAGAGATTGTTTCTGCAAATATGCAAATTATTTTGTGTAAGTGCAACATCTGAAAAATCACATGTTTTTACCTTCAATCTGAATTTCTAGCAATCAGACCAGGCCTAGAAATTGTAGGCACTAGCAAGAAATTGCTAGTGATGAAATGTTTACTAGCAAAACCTGTTCAAAGCCTCACAAGCACTAGCAGCATTTACACTTATGTTACCAACCAAAACAAAATGGACGAACTACGTACATGTATGACCCTGTTTCCAGGCCCTTGGTCGTGAGCTCCCAGGCCTCTTCACACAAAAATTCAAGATGGCATACTATTGACGCGGACTTGTATGTTGCAGGTGATTTACAATAACAAGTGTTTTGAACTTTGAAAGGAAATTAGCTCCCCTAAAAAAACCTACTTGCAAAATGGTACACTTGAGATTGTTACACTAATTTGTGCAAGTAGCTAGTGGTTATTTTTAGGTAACTTGTACATTCTTGTTGCACACTACTTACTAGATCTCCTCTCATCCTTCTCTTCTCCTCCTGATAGGTCACTATCTCCTAAGCCATCTTAAAAGAATCATACAAAATTTAACACATACAGGAGTTGAAATGTGTAATAAATTGGCAACACAGTGTACTTCACTCTTGAAGACTTACAGCATTTACTGTAATTCATTAAAAATGTGCCTCTTTCTCTGCATTTACTTATAGTATGAGCGATACATGGTATTCAATAACATCTAAAGTAGCCAGAGAAAATAGCAGGATTACTAATTTTTTTTTTTGCAAAAGTAGCCAGACAATTGTGATAGTAACCGGTCAATTATCTGATCTTCAAACCTTAATGAATACCTTGTAGATATAATATTAGATATATACCTGTAACACAGTCAGCAAATTTCTTCTTTTTGACCTTCCTCCTTCCCATCTCTTCCACTTCTTCATCACTGAATTCTGCTGTAGTTGTGCCACTGGAGTCTTCACAGACCTCTCTACTATCTGAAACATGTTGAAATCAGTGCGATGAAAGATACATAAACTAAGGTACAGTATGTGATATGTCATTGTATTTTTAAGAATGTTATAATGTATACAGTTGTTACAATGATATACATGTACTAAAATACATGACCACTGAGAAGCAATTATTTTCTTTCTTATCAACTAGTGCTTATTTCTGTTTTATTTTAAAGTTGTCTCAAATAACATTTTTGTTGGTTGAAAATATTTGGATTGGCTATGGCATGATGTAGTTGTCTTGGCTGACCATAAGCAAGCTCTTATGCATCAGTCATTTGAAATCCCCAGCACCACCCCACCCACCCCCCCCCCCCCCCCCCCCCTCCCCCCAGCATAGCGGGGACATTCACTTAACGTGACCATGAAAACCAGTGAAGTTTCTGCACCCTGGCACATTGAAATCAGGTGAGGTCCTCCACCCTCAGGGCTCCCAAATTGGGTAATTCAAGTAATAAATGAGTTGTATCACCTTGCAATAGCTACAATGCATTGCTGCCTTCTCCATATACACTTTGTAATCAGGCTTTCAAGTAAGTCTGCTATGACAACTTTCTTGATTCCTTGTCTCCATCCTCGAAAATAGTGAGAACACCAAGTAACTCCCAATCAATGCATGTTCATGCTGCATGGCTTGAGCTTGGTGTATTATCATCTACTTGGTGTATTAATTGTAGGTACATATTTCATTCAAGTTGTGAGCCGAATGTTTAGCCATGGCTTTTCGAAGTATATCGACGCTGCCGGTCCGCTTGGGAAATTTTAGAGTTAAACTTTTCCCTTTCTGGGATTTGAGGTCGCCTTCCTCCTCTGCGTGCTGCATTATGCCCACGTTTATCGTCACCACTGCATCCACGGGTGCTTTGTTATGTTTGTTGGGCTTGAAGTGTGATGCCCTGGCCTCTTCTTTACCATGAAGGTATCTCAGGTTGGAACCTTTATATTATAATTGCTCATAGTCTACTGGCTGCAGACGTCTTGGGGATGATGCATGCTTGCTCACCACTGCCACTTTTATTTCCTTTCCCCTCCCGGATATCTGTACCACAGTGAATACAAAAGTTAAAGGTTTCCTTGATTTCTCCACCACATTTGCTGCAAAACATGATAAATTTCGATGAATATTCCAAGCCACAAACTGCATCAATGGCACGGCGCCAAGTGAAGCACGAGGCATACAGTTGTTTCCAGGCTTCTTCGGATAACCATTCTGAGCTAGTTTCCAGGCCTTCTGTTTTAGAAATTTTGATTTGTGTTTTGGAAATTTTAATTTGTGTTTTGGAAATTTGATTTGTGTTTTGGGATATTGATTTGTGTTTTGGGATATTGATTTGTGTTTGACCCTTTTGGGCCACCGTAACGCACCGTATTTAAAAGTTGTTGTTAATCAAAAAAGATAAAAGTCATACGACGAACACGATGAACACCTGAATGCTTGGTACTATGAATAATAATGGCAAATGCCATTTGCAAATACAATTGTTCAAATATTTTTCTAAGGTTAAGGCCAGTTATTCAGTTTGATATGTCTATTTACAAGCTGTGGCCAATTCAATTAAACTTTAACTTGTGTATTTTACAAGTCTGGTCATTGTTTCTCGCCTACAATATGAACAATAGCAGGCATGACTTGTAAAATACACATCTAAAAGCTTTATCGAATTGGCCCCTCTTTGAATAACTTAACGTTTTGAGGAAAAAAAGCGAACACATCTCTCCAAACTCATTGTGAACGTTCCTTTGATTAAAAAAATCCTGGTGTTGGGACTAATTCAATAAAAGGTTTACAGGTATATTGTGTTGTGCTGAGGTGTAGAAATAATTGCCAGAGGCTTGTGAAATACACTGTAAAACGTATGAATTGGTCTGTGGATAATGTTCACCTGTCTTGCTAAAACTACCAGAATCCTTTTCGAACTCATTTCTATTCTTGTTCAGAATGTTGAACTTTTCTAAGAATACCATGAACATGGTCTAAATTACAGTATCAAAACAACATATGAAAATAATTCTGGTGGGGTTGTAGTAAAAAGACGCCATCATGCAAATCATATACAGCAACAAACACATTCAGCAGAACAGTTCTGTGTTCATAAGAAATAATTAAACAAAACAATAATGCATGTAGGATTCTAGGAACATAAACATGCTCATCTCTTTTTAATCCAGTCTAGCTCTTATGTGTACTGGTGGCTTTGTATAATGAAGCTACGAAGAAACAAGGACAATCAACTGAAGAAAGAAAACTGAAAGTCACTTGTTGTCTGGGTTTCTGTAGATACACACTCTACGAGTTGTGCACATTAATTGCCTTGAAGGCATGTCACATGAAATCATTTTGCCACTTTTCCGTGGCTAGGATGTCTGTGAACGTGTACGTATCGTATGTGGATGGCAATTCCAATAACATCTGCTTCAGTAATGAACATCAAGAGTGACATGAGCATGGGGCCGCTGTTACACGTTTCAACTCCCTTACATGTTTCTGAGTTTAACAGTGTAGCTGACACTTGATAAAATAACAGGAAAGCATGATAGTATTTGCACTGCACTATGTTTAATGTGAGTGACAGAGCGGAAAAACGGAGCGCATGCGCACTAGCCACTTCATTAAAAGTGAATCAAGATGGCCGTCGAGCGGGAGTGAATTGTAGCTCTTTTTCAGGGACCTCTCACAGCTCAAGAAATACCACGATTACCTTATTACTTCACACCATGGACTGATATTCTTCAGTGACTTCTCTGAACCTAAATAACACATAATCCAGTTTACTAAAAGAACGCTACAATTGCCCGTTCAACTCTGTGTTCCATTTCGAAATGTTCATATGCGACTGGAAAAACGGCAAAAATAAGAAAACTTGTGAATATATAAGGTTTATACTTCGGTAGAGAACTAAGAAGGTAATGGCTTTCAACATATAAAATACCATATTCGAGATTTTCATACCATTTTTCAAACGAAGCATTTGAAGTTACAGTAGTGACTAGACTGTCTACAGCACTAGAAATCCTGGAACGGCGATCATTACCAAAGACTGTAAGTAAATCTACAGAGCTATTATCAGGAAATTATACAATATTTCACTTGATTTGGTTATTATAGTATTACATCGGCATTTTGGCGAATTAGTTGACTGATATAACAATGTAAAGAAAACGAATTTTCATTTTGTTTTAAAATGAAGTGTTGTATAATAGTGTATGCATGTAAAAAAAATTTATATGTTATAATTGTTCTGTTTTCAGAAAGCCAACAATAAAACATAATTGTAATCGAATGCCTTTGGCAAAATAGTTTTGTGTTCATTTAGTTTTGTTCATGTTAGAAGTGGGTTGACACTAATTATGTTGTGTGGGACTTTTGTGCGGTTCTGTATTTAAAAGGGAGGTATGGTGGTTGGTGTATGAAATCAAGATCCTGCATGTGGGCTTTCTCACCCAAGCTTTGTGTTTGCTTTACACGAAACAGTACTTCTTGTTGTTTTCCCAGGAAAAAGAGAGCCTGCAATTGTATACCTTTCCCTTCCCAGCTCCCTCGGTGTTTACTTGATGTTTTTCAATATCTGGACTAAACAGCAAAGGAGCATGTTTGATTGACTGTGTTAGACTACTTGAGTAATGGAGACTCTTCAAGTACCATCACTTCTCTTGATCTTCACTCTATTCTCCCCAAGCACAAGCAAAGTGAGACAAATACATGTGTAGGATAATTGAAAGAGATATAAAGAGCCTCCATAGCAAACTACATGCATGTATGAGAACAAATCTACATTTTTCATGTACACTTTATTCGACTGTCAATTGTTAAAACCTGTTTATAATTGTAACATGGTACAACAGAGGAAGGAGTACTACAAATATTTTTTTTATGTTTTTGGTTTAATGTTTTTAACATTCAGCAGAATTCTCTACTATCTTGCTGAGTTTATATCCAACCCACAGGATGCAATAACTTTCCACAAAAGTTAAGCCTTAAAACAGTTGAAACTGTGTGTATGTATCTCTCTTTTTTCATTGGCCTAATATATGGTTACTAATACATAATAATATTTGTACAGGAATCCATAAGCAATTACATATAATAAAATTCATTGTTAATTTCTTTGAAAAACTTGGTAGCTCCCTCTTTCATGAGCCTTTTTTTGGAGTTACACAGAAACTACATTATTAGCATAATTAATGCAGAGGTTCATTAATTTTCAGTGTAGCTGGCTTGGACTTTGAAAGTAGAGCTCTGTGAATATGCCTTCAGTAATAAATGTATGTTAAAATACAAATATAGTATGTGTATAGCTGGCTATACATGTATATACAGCTATTTCAGGCTAATATAAGTGCAATGTACATGTAGATGCATGCTAGTGCTGGAGCCTGATAATTATAGTGACCATTTCCTGTATGTCCCCATTTTCTGTACACCTGTAGTATACTTATTTTATGAAGTGTGTGAACATTAAGTGAAGATTATTTTCTGAAATTATGTGAAGGGCTAATCTAAAAAACATGTCAATAATAATAAGTGAACATGCATGTTCTTAACTTGATTTAAAAAATGAAATTTGTATGAATTATATGAAATGATTTTAAAGGTTAACTGTGAATTGTCTTTGTTAAGTGCTTACACTGTGTATATACTATTTTATGTGAACTTATTTCAGATGTGAATCATGTGTATATGTTTGAATTGTTGATGCAGTACCTAATGAATCATCAAGGCAGGAAGAGGGTCAGCTTTTTCAGTACCTAATGAATCATCAAGGCAGGAAGAGGGTCAGCTTTTTATTGGATAATTTTGAGGAAGGAGGGGGAAGGATTAGGTGCCCAGTGAATGAATGCGATAGTCCAGTCTGTATAATAAGCACAATTAATTTGGGAAAGAAAAGCAAGGGGGAAGTATGTTGGAATGAAGAACATGTTTCTAGTTTCCAATGGCTTCCATTTTATAATAATAAAAACAACAATAATAACAATCAGACAGTGTGTATTAGTAAAGAAATAATTAATAATAGTTCTATTATATTGTTATTGATGCTAAGAATCTCTGCTTATGATCATGCATGTTTATTTAAAATCAAACTTTTTAAACATAAGTTTTAAAATCCCAAGTGTCCATTCTGACTATTAGGCAGATCCTTTTAAAATGGCTAGGAAGTCTGCTATAACCTAAAGCTCAGGGATGCTCTGATGGTAAACTCTTCCTGAATTTAAGGTTCAGATACAACATACATAAATATGTAATTTATTATAATATTAGTATTTTGATAGCTACTAAACATTTTGTCAAAAATTTAACTTTAAAAAAATAAAAACCCTTGTGATTTGAATTAACATGAACATGCAATGTACATGTGGGCAGAGATTGTTAGTATTGATTGCGTTCGACGTAGAGAACGCATACTAATCTTGCAGTGGACTCCCTGTGGTCCTGTGTGGGCTACCTGTGCTTCCCCAAGCGAAATAAATCGAGATTTGTGTATGTCCGTCCTCTTGTATGTTTGTACTTTTTGGAATAAATTATCTCGGCCGGGGAACTGGTAACTACACGTACACGATGCGAGCGGCCATTTTGGTGAATGCCAGCAAAGGCAGCATGGCTTCTGTTTTGTTTCGCGATCGGTTAGTTACTTGCCTTATTTTCCGACAGTCCAATGCAATGATGTTTCAAAGGTTCGCAAGTACAATTGAGCAAAGCCTGAGGAAAGTGTGTAGTACATCTGGAGGACCTTGAACATTCAACTCGGCCATAATTATGTATTTATGCTGAACCCGAGACCGAGTGAATGTGTAATCGAAAAATATAAGCTGTTGGCTTGCTCGCTGCATTGAATTGTGCTGTTCGGTTTGCCGATACCAAAACTGCAAATGGTCAAGATGCTATAAATCATACCTGAAGGCTGAATACATGGATATTAATATTTCAGTGTGAGTTGTCGGCGCGGTGACGACATCAGCGAACCGAGTCAAATCAACTCACCATAATTTGTAAACAACCGAGTGAATTCTGTTGGCTTACTCGCTGTACTGGATTCTGCTTTTCGCTGTACATACAGATACCGAAACTACAAACAGTAAGATGACCTGGCTGAAGAGAAACAAGGTCTGAGTTTTCTAGATACCCGTAATCGCCGTATCTTGTGTGAGTTGCGACACTGTGTACATCTTGGTTATACAAATTAACGGATTCAAATTAACACTACATTCAGACAGAGAGTTAATCTATGCCGACACTTTGATATGCCAAGGAACTGGAATATCAACACAGTAGAAGGTGAGGGAAATTTAAAGTACTGACTTCATTGCTGACGTTCAATTACATGTAATCTACACTGAATTTCTAACGGACCTGAAACAAGGCTGATCAAAGCGATCAAAGCCAACATTGACCATAAATTATTCTGGAACTAACAATGGCGCTCAATATTTTGCAGCCAACCTTAAGCTTGTTCTCACTTGAAAAATACCCGGGAAACATAATGTGAATGATCTGAATCGAAGGAACTGCATGGGCTGTACTTTATACACATGCATATATAGTTTATGTTCAAAGAACTGGAATTCGGTTTATACACATCTGAATAGTAATATTTATTTATACGTACTTTATATTATTCCCTTTATATATCCTGTAATATGCTGTATTGGGCTATGCCATTAAAAATCCGTACCCCCCCCCCCCCTATCGAGGATACATATTTTTACCAAAAACGCAAACCCCCTGAAGAAATTGGAAAATGTGCTATACCCCTGAAGAAATCCACCAAAAATGGCCCGATTATGTCGACCCCCTGAAGAATTCCATGCTCTGATCGGGTTTAACCCCTGAAGAATTTAATATTTTTGGGGTGAACCCCTAAAGAATTCCACGACATTTTTTGCTAGACCCCAGAAGAAATCCAAGTTCCTGGATAGGGGGGGTACGGATTTTTAATGGCATAGCCCATTTTATATATCCTGCAATATTGTCCCCAATTAGCTTTACAGCTAAATACTATTGACACTCAAATAAAGTTCATGTATGCATTTATGTATGTAAATGTATGTAGCTATAGCCTGAGTTGATTTGTGTTTTACACTAACTTCAATTATTGCTTTACTACTAATTCTCAAATCAATGCCATAACCATATAAAACACACAGTATACATATAGCCCCATAAGCATCGCATCCAATGATTTAATGTTACACAAAGATAATTACAGTTTATACTCAGATGCATACCCTTGTATATTAACATATAAGTCAAGACATAAAAATTTTCACATTAGTTAAAAAACAAGCACTTTTGATCAGGATTACGTACACCGTCCACATCATTGCAGAAATTTTTCAGCTTTTCAGACTGTTACCACAGTGCTTTCTCTTTCAAAAAATATGTCGAACGCACTTTGATAATCTATGATTACTTCTAGTAATAATCATAAGTCAATTAGTGATTTTATGTCCTGTTTTGCACATGTATCTGATTGTTAATGTTAGTATCATGAATGAAACCTCATCAGAATTAACCTCCATAGCCATCATGATTTTCCTTTCCCAAATACATTATCAAACACACATATTAAACTGAATCAACTATCACATTCTTTCAATCAACACTTACAGTGTTACCCTTCCTCACTCAAAATTTGAGTTACAACACCAACACATACATGATTTACTTCTAAATTTCATAAATAGTTTTTGCATATTTTAAGAGAATAACTTATTTTTAATGTTTCATAGATACATTAGTGTTCTTGTTTTTGGTGGAGAATAAAGATGAAGAGAAGTGATGGTGCTGAAAAGCATAAATTTGTCGAGTCTTAATTCCATATAGATGTGTTCCTTCCAATGCTGTTAATATATGGGACCAGATAATTATGTAATTTTTTTCTACATTAAAAATAAACAGGTTTAAAACACTTAGTCTCAAATAATGAGAAAGTATAGATGAAAACTGTATACGTTTGTGTTTGTTTTCATAGTTTGCTATATTTGCCTGACTTTGCTTTTGTTTGGGAAGAATAGAGATAAGATAAATTATGGTGTTTGAAGTCTGTATTTCTCAACAAGTAATCTGTATAACCAGGTGCTCCTTTAATACTATTTTGGTCCAGATATTCCAAAACAGTAAACAAACACTGAATGAATTGAGAAGACAATCAAGTTTTACTATTTTACAGGAAAATAAACAAGACCAGAGGTACTGCTTCTTTGCTTGATCTGTATAAAATGTGTATAAAAGGATTTTTATGCGAAGCTTGGGTGAGAATTCCACATGCAGGCTCTTGATATGCACCTCTCTTACAAAACCACACAAAAATCCCACACAGCATAATTAGTGTCAACCCACTTCTAACATGAACAAAATTAAATGAACAAAAAACTACTTTGCCAAAGGCATTGGATTACAACTATGTTTTATTGTTGGCTTTCTGAAAACAGAACAATTATAACATATTAAGTTTTTTTTACATGCATATACAACACTTCATTTTAAAACAAAATGAAAATTCGTTTTCTTTACATTGGTAAATCAGTCAACTAATTCGGTAAAATGCCGATGAAATACCATAACCAAATCAAGTGAAATATTGTATAATTTCCTGATAATAGCTCTGTAGATTTACTTACAGTCTTTGGTAATGATCGCCGTTCCAGGATTTCTAGTGCTGTAGACAGTCTAGTCACTACTGTAACTTCAAATGCTTCGTTTGAAAAATGGTATGAAAATCTCGAATATGGTATTTTATATGTTGAAAGCCATTACCTTCTTAGTTCTCTACCGAAGTATAAACCTTATATATTCACAAGTTTTCTTATTTTTGCCGTTTTTCCAGTCGCATATGAACAGTTCGAAATGGTTCGTTTTTCTTGAACACAGAGTTGAACGAGCAATTGTAGCGTTCTTTCTGTGTTCTGGATTATGTGTTATTTGGGCTCAGAGAATCCACTGAAGAATATCAGTCCATGGTGTGAAGTAATAAAGTAATCGTGGTATTTCTTGAGCTGTGAGAGGTCCCTGAAAAAGAGCTACAATTCACTCCCGCTCCCCGGTCATCTTGATTCACTTTAATAAAGTGGCTAGTGCGCATGCGCTCCGTTTTTCCGCTCTGTCAATGTGAGTATATGCGGTACCCGTTAGAGCTGGACCCTCGAACGTTGAAAATGTGTTATCAGTTTCAGTTTTTCGATCATTGAAGCTTTAAACAAAAGTTGATATCCGGTTGGAAACATTTCATGCAGTTGTCATTCTTGCTGAACTAGAGTAGTAGTAGTAGAAGTAGACTAGGATAGGCCTTTTGCAACCGTATTGAAAGCTTTACACATTGGTATATGTATGTGCTTGTACAAGCAAGTACCACCAATTCTTACTTATTTATATGTATATGTTTGTTTGAAAATTATCAGTGAGTTATGAAATATGTAAACAGTGGTACGAAATTAATTAATATTTATTGTGTGGATGTTGAGTGATAATTTGAAAAGTGGATGATTAAGTGGGTTATGAAATATGTAAAGTGGGTGATTATATGTAAACAGTGGTATGAAGTTAATTAATATTTATTTATTTTGTGGATGTTGAGTGATAATTTCAAAAGTTGATGATAAGTGGGTTATGAAATATGTAAACAGTGGTATGAAATTAATTAATTATTTTTAACTATTCGTTATTTTTATAATTTGTTTATTATCTAAAATACAGTAAAACCCCGCATGTACACAATGTACATTGTAAGAACCTGGTTTTTTCAAGTTAGCCTAAAGAGGTTCTTATAAAATTGGTGCTTAGTGGGAAGTTAGGCTATTTAGGTTCTTAAACAGGTTCTTAATTTCTTAAGTAAAAAAAATGTGATTGTTGCTTGAAAAATATTGATACGACAAACTGTTTATACAAAAAAAATTAATTACATGTAAAAGGGCTTCACTCTTTAAAAAATGAAAACTGTATTGTATACCCTTTTTACCTATGAAAAATCCAGAACAAAAACTAGATTGTTTATGTACTCTTCCCCTTCTGCCGTTTTTACGAGGCGAAGCATCAGCTTCTATAGCAAAGACTGGTTCTCTCCCTCATTTGCCGAAGTATAAAGAAATGTAAAACCATGCCGTCTGCAGCAAAACACGAGGATCACGAGTGTCTGCATCGCCTTTCTCGTACAACTTCTTGAAGGTTTTACTTGTCACAAATGGAGAATTTCCTGTTGTACGGTAGTGACTTGAGATGACGGTAGAGAGCTGCTCTGATTGACAATAAACTTGTTTTCTTATAAAAACTGCCGTCTTATTTTCTCGTAAAACTTAGAAAGACACTTATTCATTTCTTCTATTTCCATATTCTCAAATTCTGATATGAAAGAGTTTGCTGTTGAAACCATTCTGTTGAATAAAACATAATTTATGCAAATGTTAAGCTGATTTAGATTTTTTATTGCATCACTATCGGCAATATTTCCGCCAGCAGTTCTACACAAGCCATCTTAACACGACTTTGCAGGTAACGAGTTGAATACCTCCGGAACTGAACCTCCTATTTTGAAGCCTGATTGCCATTTCTCTGGCACTTAATTCCATTAAGGATTTTTGCGGCCTTTACCCTTTCTCCCGAACGGCAGTTCCACTTATTCACAAAAACCTACCTAAAAACCTATTAAACAATACAATAAATTTCCATAAGCCCGGCTCAAAACCGTCTTTGGTATATCCTTTTCTGGTAAATATTTACATGGCATGTGTTGCATTTCCCACTGAATCATTGCCACCTCCCCTACGTGAACCAAAAAACGTATTCGCCCTGCACTTGCTGTTTATTTTTCCTTTATCTTACGCCGCACTGTAACCTCTCTCCCCAGACACCAGTGGAAACCTCGTGAAAAAGGAGTACTGAAAAATAAACAAAGAAAAAAACAGGTCATAGAAAGGTTATAGAAGAAGGAGGCCACAAGCATTACTGGATTGCATTTAGTTGAGGTATAATCAGTGATCGATAAGACACGTTTTCGTTCTGCCAAACGTATTACGAAACTATTGATCATCTTTTTGTTGAGTGTGTTGAGTCAAAAAACTTATATTTTGAAATTAGAACTTGGCTTGAAACTGTCAATATTAAGTTGCCAGAGTCCAATATAGTAAATATCATTTTAGGTGTAGATGATCGAGTTATAAATTATATAATTTTAGAATATAAAATGTGTATTTTACAAATCTAGAGGAAAAAAAATTCCGTCTATCACTCTTTTTAAGAACTTATTAAGATACTCATAAAAATTGAATTAAAAATCGTCAAAAAAAGAAATAAACTCCTTTCACATTATAAGAAATGGAACACAATTCTAATGGCAATAAATATAAGTAATTAGAAAAACATAGCGTAAATTTGAGTATGTTTTAGTTTTAGTTATTTTGTGTATAGTTCAGTGTTAGTAGATGTGTAATTTTGTAAAATTAAAAAGAGGTTGCTAAAAAAAAGACGTTTTGTGTAATTTTACACTCAACCTCACAAAGTATTGTATATTTACAAACCTTTCAGAGAGGGTTCAGCTTAGTAGAATCTAGGGCTGATTTCCCGCAATTGCCATCTGTGTTGGAGGAGCTCAGGTCTTCAGGAGTAAAGAAGTACAACAGTGGTTTTACTGCACAGCGGTGGCACTCCGTTTCCTCGTGAAGTGTCTTGTGCACTTCAGGAATCTTGCACGGCGTGAAGCAGCTTCGTAGCAGCTCGTCCGACACAGCGCTAACCAATAGCGAGACAGGCAGCAGTGGTGTTGAAGTTGAGGGTTCGTTGGTGACCACGTTATTTGAGGCACTCTGGCAGATGTGTTGCAGCAGCTGTGGTGTCGAAGTCAAGGGTTGGTCGGAAACTGCGTTATTTGAGGCATTCTCGCAGATCTGTTGCAGTGTCTAGTGGAGAGTCGTTTCTACGCACACGTTTCCTTGCAGCTGCAAAGCATAAAAACAAAGATATTACTCTTCAATGATTTTTCATGAATAAATATTTCAACCTACAAGAGAACGTAATAGCCCAAGAAAAATGTTATCAAATAGTCTATGCTGTATCGATACCAAATTGGTGTGTGTCCCTCACGTTACAATGTCTGTTCCAGTAAGGAGTGTATGATACTTACCAACCTTTCGGAAACATCGGGAGTAGAAGGTAGTGGCACAACGGCGATGGAAACGGACTCCAGGGATTCTAGGCGGTGTTCTATCCGGTTGAACGCTGCTTGCATCCTCGATTCCATGGATGCTCTGGACTCTCCTAGCCTTTCTACAACCTGTAACATTAAGAGTGATGCAGTTAGGTGATTGACATTGTAATGAAATTGAAGGAGTTCGTGTTCGTAAGATTGCGAGACAAGAATGAATGCATTTCATTTTCACGCTTGTTTATCCTTTCTTCATGTGCATAATTATATGGCATCTGATTGGCTGAAGCAATGCCATTTATCGCGTAGCAACCCAGGTTGAGGATCTTGACAAGATCTTGACAAGAACTTGACATGATCTTGCCAAGATCTTCTCTAAAAACTTGCAAGATCTTGCACAAGATCTTGCCAAGATCTTCTCTAAAAACTTGCAAGATCTTGCACAAGATCTTGCAGGATCCTGCAGGATCTTGTGCAAGATCTTGCCGGATCTTGGCAAGATCTTGCCGGATCTTGGCAAGATCTTGGCAAGATCTTGGACAATATTACAGGATCCTGTAAGATCTTGTCATGATCTTGGCAAGATAATCCAAGATCATGGAGGATATTTAACACTATCCTGCAAGAACTTGCCAAGATCTTGGATAATCTTGCCAAGATCTTGCATGATCTTGCCAAGATCTTGCTTGACCTTGCCAAGATCTTGGATGATCTTGCCAAGATCTTGCCAAGATCTTGCATGATCTTGCCAAGATCTTGCATGACCTTGCCAAGATCTTGGATGATCTTGCCAAGATCTTGGATGATCTTGCCAAGATCTTGGATGATATTACAGGATCCTGTAAGATCTTGCCAAGATAACCCAAATCCTGGCAAGATTATGGAGAATATTACAGGATCCTGTCAGATCTTGGCAAGATCATGGAGGATATTACAGTTCCAAATTCTTCCATTGATCAGATGTTACTTAATACTCTGTTCTTGCATGGACCCCTTCTTGTACATAAACAACAACCATTGCATTCCCTCTTCATGTTTTATTAACAAACTGTCAATATTATTACAGCTCAACGCTCATGTAGTTCTCACATCAGGGATTTCATAACTGTCCCATCTTAAAAAATAATGACACTTACCTATGTTATAATAAGAACAATATTCTTATGGTACTTGAATTTGTAGCCTGCGAAACAGGCCCTCGTTGTTATTTCAATGCAATTGAAGGAAGTGATAAAATAATTTGGCCACACGAAAATGGAATAAGAAGACTGGCATGAGAGAGGAGAATGAGGGCCTGCAGCCATTCCTTATACATGTACATTTTTCATTTCCTGTTCAGATTCTGAACGGGAAATACTGATTGGTCAATTAGTTGTCTCGTATCACGAAGTGTCACACATTCCTCCTGCAAACTGACTGAAATGGTGGTGACAAGAGTAGTGACAGAGCAGTTGAGCATTAATTCAGGAAAGTATTTAGAAGAACAAAGCAGGCAGTGAATAGTCTATATTCGTACTTTCTAGGCAATGTTTTGGCAGGTTTACCAACAGGTAAAAGCCTTATTTTCCAACTCTATTTGCCGTGGAAATCGAGTCAGACCGGACAAGCGCTTCGGCAGTTGTCATTGTCCTATTTGCAAAGCATTGTGAAGGATACACTGTATCAGTTAATTTAAACTACATGTAAATACATGGGACTAAAAGCCATCTCCCTCTGCAATGTAGAACTGAAGGAAATTATGGAGATCCCTAAAGTAAGTTTTGCTTCTGCTGAGGCTGTTCGAGTTAAAGATTCAGTCAGGGTCGAGTACATGAACTGATGAAGGACTAACTGAGCAGGGATTTACTGTAACAATATGCTACTGTGAGGGTACGAGTCTGACTATCCTTGTATTCTTATAATTACATGATAAAACTGATATTGCCCTAGGCACAAAGGGTGATACATTAGGTTTCTCAAGTGCAATTTCTCTGTGGAATTACAGAGTCAGGCATGTAACTTTACTTAAATTACACACATGTATGTAGTCCAATGATGCTGTATTACTTTAATTTGTTGATATTTTGCTATTAGTTATGGTATATATTATATAAATAGTGTGCACAGCCTATATAATCACCACTCCTCAACCAATCAGCATCTTGATTTTCCAAATGCACTTAAAAATAAATGTAATTCAGCTGTGACTGCATGCAGGGCTTGAAATTAAAATAAAGTACTTGTTGCAATTTTCGACTATAGCTATATGTACTGGAAATTTGGTCACAATTTAGTTTTTTTCTAAGCAGCAAAAAGGTTAATCCATGTTTTCTGGAAGAAAATAAGCCCCAAATTTGCGACTGCTGAAGATATTTTAGTTGCAAAAAACAGTATTTTGGTCGCATTTGCAACCATATCAGTTGCAATTTCAAGCCATGACACGTATGCTATATTACTCTTATACATGTACACCTGTTTCAAAAAAGGTTATCCCATACAATAGCGACAAACAACAAGCTACATACCCGGACCGAAATGGATTATGGTTGTTGTCTGGTGAATTCGTTTGTTTTTGGAGTCGATGGATTTAAGAAGAATATAAATGGTTTCCTTTGAATGGATTTTCGAATTGCACTGTATTCCATCACACATAGCTGCCGCCAGTTGTAATGGCAATCCTTTGTCGCTTGTTGCTCGTCCGTGACATTTGAAATAGGTGTACATGTATGTAAATGCCCACATTGCAGTACAGAATATATATGGAAAAAGGAGGAAAGGTTAAAGGTAAAAATATAGCTTAGGGACTGGCAATATACAACAGATATCAATAATGAGTCAACGCATGTTCCTTACCATTCTAACTTTTAGTTTAATTATTAAACTTCTAAAGTATTGAGTCCACAGAGAATATCCAGACTGGTTGTGATTTCACTAGCTAACTGGTAGTTGACTTTTTCCAGTGTGAGCTTTCTTTGAGAGTTAAGATTTTTTATTTTTTTTATTTTTTTATTTAAACATATATATTCTTTGTGTTTGCTCCAGGAGCAGGAGCTCATCTAGGGAGCTTACACAACATTTATTTACAAATTATTACTGGAAACGAAAGGAGGAACTAAGCTACATACATACATGATCATTACTTAAAGACTTAAATTGAAACAACATGAAAAGATTAATAGGCTAGAAAATGACAGTACAGAAGGCGAGTTGCAAGGACAAATCAGAAAAAACGATTTGACTCCATTAGAAAGATTTGGACTTCCTTAAAAATACATTCGTTTTGTGTTAGTGATAGGCTGGAGTCTCCAAACAGTAAAGTTCTTAACCTAAATTTGTCCGTGCAAGTTTGCCAATTACTAATAGTAAGTGCAACAGAGGTAAGGAGTTTGGATCGTTGGGCAGCATACATGGGACAGTAAAAGAAAAAATGCATTGATGTTTCATTGGGAAATCCACAAAGACAACATGGAGAGGAGATGCAGTTTCTTATAAATAAGTCAAAATTCAATTGCGAGTTTTTCATTCTTAGACGGGTATGCATAACTGAGGCAAATCTAGAAACAGAAAAGTTATACAATGTATTATACTGCAAACATTCAAATGTAGATTTCACAGCAAATTTAAAAGAGGCTAAGGTTGATATGTTACGTATTTTTAAATCTAAGCTGTTCCAAAGCTTAATGGCAGAAGGGAAGAAAGAACGTTTATGTCTCTCAGTTCGACTAGTTGGTAGAGTATAATTTTCCCCGTATCTAAGCGAAAGTCTCGTTCGTTCACTAACTTTTAAAGGGAGTAACTTATACAAACAGTCAGGTGTGAGATGGTTAACTATCTTATAGAGTAGAACTAATTTATGCATCTGTCTCCTTGTTTTTAAATCTTCCCATCCTAATTCATGCAAAAGTCTAGCTCTGCTGGTTCCTTTCATAGCCCCAGTTACCAATCTAGCAGCTTCATATTGTACATTTTCTAGAAGATCGCTTTCATTTTTAGTGCATCCATCCCAAACGCAATCAGCATATTCCATAATTGGTCGAACAAGGCTTTTGTAAAGAACAATAAGAGTTGATCTGTTTACTTTATACTTAATACGTTTGAGTAGATTTAAACGTTTAGAAGCTTTTTGTTGAATGCCTAAAATATAGTTTCTCCAAGATAAATTACTAGATAGTGTTAGCCCTAAATGAGTATGATTATCAACTTCTTTTATAATACCATTTCCTAAAATAAGGGGTTGGTTCATTTGTTTGTTTATCTTAGCGGTAAACGTAATACTCCTAGTTTTGGTAGAATTCATAGTAACTAACCAGCTATTTGACCAATCCGTAATATTAATTAAGTCAGCCGACAATTCTTCAGCTGATTGCAACGGGGAATTATCAACTATTTTAAGCAACGATGTATCGTCTGCATACAAGAAACAGTTTGATGATATTTTATTGGGAAGGTCGTTTATGTAAATCAAAAAAAGCAAGGGACCAAGAACAGATCCTTGAGGTACTCCTGCTCTTATTTCTAACCAATCACTTCTTTGTCCTTCAATTATTACTCGTTGTTTCCTTCCAGATAAATAACTTGCTATCCAGCTTAAAAGAGGGTCCCGAACACCTAACGACTTTAATTTGTACAGAAGTCCATCGTGCCATACTCTATCAAAGGCTTTGCTAATATCGAGGAAAATCATTCTTGTATCAAACCCCTTTTCCAATGACTCATAAATTTGATGCACAATATAAATAAGCTGGTTAATTGTAGAATCTCCTGGACGAAAGCCAGCCTGGAAGGGATACAAAAAACCTATTCTTATTAAAAAGTTGTACAATCGAATAAATACGACTTTCTCAATTATCTTAGAGAGACTTGAAAGTAACGAAACGGGACGGTAATTCAATTTACTTTGCCGGTCGTCCTTCTTGAAAAGTGGAACTACGTTTGCAAGTTTCCATTGATTTGGAAAATGACCGTGACTAAGCGATTTATTGATTAGGCTAGTAAAAGATTTATATAGTCCATCAGCACATAATTTTATGATCTTGTTACCAACACCATCATGACCGCAAGCTTTGGAAATGTCCACAAGTCTTAATAGGGCGAGTACTTCGTCGTCAGTAGCTTCTAAGCGTGAAAGAAAAAAATCAGTTTGAAAATAATCCATTGGAGGAAGTATGACTGATCCCGTGTCTAATTCTGTCTGTTTAACAAAATGTTCATTAAAAATAAAAGCCTTTGTTTGAGGATCATAAATAGTTTCATTATTTTCAATGATTGCCGGAATAGAAGATATTGTTTTGTCGTTACAAAGAGATTTAACAATGCCCCACCACTTTTTAGCACACGTAGTAGGATCAGTAAGTATTTCATTAACCTTATCAAAATACCTCTTCTTTAAGATCCTCATTAATGAAGTTGTGTGATTACGTTGTTGTTTGTAAAGCATCCACGCTGCGTGCGTATTGCATTTACGTAGACGCTTTAGTAATCTATTTCTTTTCCGTATTTCTCTGCGGATCTCGCTGGTCATCCATGGTTTATCTTTTGGTCTTATTGTTACTTTAACACATGGAATATGTTTTTCGACTATATTTCTAAACTGATTGAACCAATTTTCATAAACAATATCGATATTTTCATTGGAGTTAGTAATGAATTTCCAGTCGGCCTCCTCTAATTCAGTAACCAAATCATTAGGAACAACAGAATTAAAATTCCAAATCAGTCGAGTAAAAGCACGTTGTTTTGGTGTTAAAATTGACATTTTCGCGTAAATGACCGAGTGATCACAGTTTGACGGTGGGCTCAGTGATCCGGAATTAACAAAATAAGCAGGCGAGTCAGAAATAACTAGATCTAAAAACGTAGAGCCATTTTCAGTTACTCTTGTAGGATCGGTAATTAATTGAAATAGATTGTTTGAGTCAAGCCAACTGTAAAGACGAACACCTAAATCGCAACTGTCTAAAGGGTTTAAAGGATTGTAATTTGCATTAAAATCGCCAAGTAATACAATTAACTCATGGTTATTCAACCTACGCACTTGGTCAAAAATGTGTTGTAAATTCTCAAAAAAATATTCAATAGACTGACTATCATTTTTAGGAGGTCTGTAGCAGACGCCGCATAACATATTGCGAGTAACGAGCTTAATCTCGACCCATAATAATTCCATCCCGGCTCTTTCAAGATCATATTTAATAAACCCATTAAACAGGTTAAGTCAGTGAAATATCTAGGAGTACTCATTGATAGTAATCTAAGCTGGAAACCCTATGTAAATGAAATATGTAAAAAGGTAAACAGAAGCATTGGCGTTCTTTCTAAATTACGTTATTATCTAAATGTATACATACTTACTAATTTGTATTATTCCCTTATATATCCTTACCTCACCTATGGTTTACTTGTCTGGGGGAATACATATCAGACTTCAACTCGTCCTTTGTTTATTCTTCAGAAAAAGGCCCTTCGTATTATTACATTTTCTAAATATGATGCATCTTCTACCCCTTTGTTCAAAAAATTGCAAATTTTAAAACTAAACGACTTAGTTCTCTCTCACACTGCTTTATTTATGTATCAATATCACACAAATACCCTCCCAACTGTTTTTAGAGATTTCTTTAAACCTCTCTCTGAAATCCATCATTACAACACTCGCCTAGCATCCACTTCTTCTTATTATCTTCCTGCTATTCGAACTAATTATGGTCTATTTAATATTCGTTTTCAAGGTCCAAAAATATGGAATTCACTAGACAAAAACCTTAAATTCTTGACTAAATACAAATTCAAAAATTGTTTGAAAAAAGATCTTATAAGTAAATATTGATCAAATATCTTTTCAATTTGCCTTTTCAATTTCAATTTAAAATATTATTTTCAGCAGATTGTCTTTTATTCGTTGTCCCTGTTATGTTTACGTGTGTCCGTTTCTTGTATTTATTATATAACAAATTATGTACATTGTTTTCGTTCTGACCGCCATATCAAATTGCAATCTGAACTTTGTTCCGGTGGCTCAGCTTAGTTTAAGTTATTCTGAGCCTACCAGTACCAATTATTGAGCTTTTCATTTTTCCAGTAAACCTGTAACTATTATTAATTTCAGTACGAAATAAAATTTGTTGTTGTTGTTGTTGTTGTTGTTGTCATATCTACGTTTAACAATAAGCGATTCAGATAAATATAAGGCAACGCCTCCCCCGTGTCTATGTCTATCCAAGCGAAAAGGTAAACTGAATCCCGGAATAACAATTGCATCGTTAGGAACACTAGCGTCAAGCCATGTTTCAGTAAATGCAAATATGTCAAACTTATTTTCATAAATAAGCTTCTGATCTGCAACTTGAAGGCCTGGAAAATATAAATATAATCAATAAAATTAGAATTACAAGTTCACTATATAAAGGATTTTACATGTCCGGTGTGGCGTGACGAATCCGGTGTGACAACCGGAAATTAATTACAACAGGAATTCCTTGTGCTTCGAAATCTTACCCAATAAATTCACCAATGAATTGGCGTGGGTTTTTCAAAGTATGAATTGTTGCTCAATGCCTTGATCGCTGATTTAAACACATTGATCGATGGTCGTCTTCAAAGCTTAGATTTTTGAAGTTAAATGAGCTAATCTATTACGAGACATCTCGCTACGATCGACGCACGTTTGCATGCAACAAACACAATAATTCAAATACGTTCTCCATACTTAGATCTATACTAGCAGCGTTCACATTAATTCTTCAATTCATAGCCCAAAATATGCACTTAAAACTCTACAGATTGAGAAGTCCTCACTGCAAGTCATCAACTAAACTAGTTTAATTTATAATTAAGAGAGCTCACTCATGGTCCGGAACGAAACCGTAAATCATAACACGGGGACCTAATTAAATACATGTTAGAGAAGCTTTTTACCACATTTTCATACAATTTAACGAGTTTCTTGAAATATATTCGAGAACATACTTAAAAGTGCACATTAATGACATATATTAGCGAACTTAACTACTAGAAAAACCTTAAACTTTTTCAGTTATTGTTTTTCGTGTATGCATAACTGTCAGTGTCACAGATGACAGAACTTTCAGTTTCATTTACATGTAATGAATTATAATTAAAGTAGAACATTCTGCCCACCTTTTGCAGAGATTTCACCAGGTTTTCATCTCATCTAGAACTGATATGCCATGATATTACCTCGCAGTTGGCAGCAGTTATTATAACCTTCTCTTTCGTGAGACTGCAGAGACTGTGAAACGAACAAGTCTCACCTCATCTTGGCCTAATTTGAATCTTCAGCCAATCCCTGGAGGCCTGACAACTCCTTCAGCCAATCAGGTGCAAGCTATTACGAAATATGGATCAACTTGGTTCTAGTATTCACTCGGTTAAAGTGAAAACATGGCGGAGAGTTTAGCAAGGGTAAAGTTAGTTCTGTTCGAATTTCGTAACAAAAACACACATTTTCAAAGTGTTTGCCAAATGCTTTGCTTCATTAAACACTTGGGAAGGTAAAATTGGTGAGTAATAGTCAAAATAACCAGGAGAATGTCATGATTTTGAGCTTTTTCCTGAAGCCTCAGTAACTCAGGTTCGTATATTTAAACACTGTCAGCACATACTGTCATACATTATGAAAACAAGCTAAATACAATAATAAATTACACATTAAGTTTTAAAATTTCTCATGAAACAATCTTTATTCCCTGTAATGTTAGACCAGTTTTCCAATAAAGTGTTTAGAAATTATGTGAGTCCATGATCTTAGTAAATTGGTAGCAATTCAAGTCTACGTATAAACTCAATCATTTCTTACTCTGACGTCACACAGGCCAATCACGCCACATTTAATTTGTTGCAGGCTGTGGTTGGCGGAAACGAAGCGTGAACGCAGTCAACAACAATTTATTTACCCTTATGACTAAAGTTAATACAATTACCCTATATCATTATGACGTCACGGCTTGTTTATGAGGGGGACAGAATCGACTTGAACAAAAGAATTTTGAACTAAATCTGCTCTGCTGAGGAAAATTTAACTTCGAATTGTCTGGTTTCCAGATATCAGCTGTATCAATGTTTATCCCACAATATTTACCGTATTTGGTGGCTGTTACCGCTATTCGACGTTCTACAAAATGCATTTGATAGCGATTTCGTTTGCGTTGTTGCTGTTTTGTCCCCCTCCCGCGACCGTGATCCTTAGCGTTTAAACAATAGATTGTTTTGATTTGACGTCATAATGATATAGGTCAATTAAATAGGAAGAAATATAAATACTAAGGGGTGCGCTGGCTTCCTGAAATAACCATATAGGGTCAAAGAACCAGGAAACCAGATTTAAAGGAAGAAATATAAAATGCAAGTTGCTTATAAAATATCACAGGTCAGTGCTTATTCATCATAAAAATTACTGTTCTCGTTCTTCCAAAATGCAAGCAAGCCCTTTCATCAAAGCTTATGTGCTCTTAATTAACTTAAGTCTTATAAAAGAATTAAGATTCAGAAGCAGAATTGAGACTTTTTTTAGATGTATTTTGTGAGGCCAAAATCGCTAGCTGCCATACAAGTTATACAAACACATTTTTTTTTGCCAACCACATTATATATGCAAATATATAAATGACATCGGTGTTTACAAACAGTAAGTATCGCTATACAGCCCTTATAACTTTCCTCTGAACTGCTCAGAGGAATTAAGGGAAGGAATATCTGTCAAGCAGGGCATGACTTAAGAAACTAGAAAACCTTCATTCCCAGGAACTCTCAGGAATTCCAAGCCCAAAAAATAACACCTTCACAAAATAAAACAAAACCATTTTGTAGTGAATTATAAAGCCTGATAGTTTGCCTCCGAAAAGGACAACTATCACATCCTTCAACTTTTGTTTACTAAGGGAGAATTTAGAATGTGATCAAAAGTCACTTAAGCCATTTTCGCACACAGCTGGCCAAGTAAAAAATAAACATGTTTATATCATCCCAGCACGCTACCTTTTTTGAGGTTGCCGCTTTTTTTATTATTTGTTATAATGTATTGGGTCCTCTAAATCTCCCTTGAGAAATATAAAGTCACAACTGAAGACAAATCGTACTCAGTACTTCTCTCGAGTAACGTAACTTATTCCAGTCGAATAACTAAACATTGAGGATTGCTTGGGGGATTACTGGTCAAATCTTAAACAAAAGAGCTATTGTTTTCTGACAATAAGGCAACACTGTGACCTCAAAATTCAAGATGGCAGCATGCAGGAAATTCAAATGAGCTTTATGGACAGGAAAATCGGTGCATAAATGACATCTTGTGTACAATTTACTGGAGACAAACACAGAGAAACAGGCTTTATAGGCATGTATAACAAATACTTGAGAGCAAACATTGTTTTTCAGCCGAGGTTCCTTTTAAGTGAAAACAAGTGAGCCACTTGAAGGGAATACATGTAACTATAATTAAAATATATTTGATTGTTCATTTACAAAGCATTGATCACTATTTCCTGGAGCTATATTGAACCCTTTCTATACATGTGATTTTTTATAACTAAATATTGAAAGTGGGTGATTAACTTGTGTGGTATCAGAAACTAGAGCACTGAGTCATTATATCCGTGAATCAAATTCCGTGTGCACTAAATAGTTCAAAATAGGACTGAACACTTTCTTTTCTATTGTTTAATTAGTGCTATTAAGTACTATTTGTTAAGAAATGTTTCATGGATATTATTTGAAGATTCTAATTGATAAACCTTGCACAAATCTTTCAAAATCCTATCTTAAGATTTTTGATAAATCTTGCAAATATATCTTGACTAGAATTTATCTTAAGATTCTTGCCATGATCTTGGCAAGATCTTATATTAAGATTCTTGCCAAGATCTTGGTAAGATCTTGATTAATCTTGTCAAGACCTTGGCAAGATATTGGCAAGGTCTTGGCAAGATTTATCAAGAATCTTAAGATAAGATCTTGCCAAGATCTTGGCAAGGTCTTGGCAAGAATCTTAATACAAGATCTTGCTAAAATCTTACCAAGATCATGGCAAGATCTTGCTAAAACCTTGGCAAGATCTTGACAAGATCTTATCTTAAGATTCTTGATGAATACTGCCAAGATCTTGCCAAAACCTTGGCAAGATCTTGACAAGATCTTATCTTAAGATTCTTGCAAATATCTTGCAAAGATCTTGCAAAGACCTTGCCAAGATCTTGCCATGATCTTGCCAAGATCTTATCTTAAGATTCTTGATGAATCTTGTGAAGATCTTGCCATGATCTTGCCAAGATCTTGCCAAGATTTTGGCAAGATTCAGCCGAAATAAGATCTTGCCAAGATCTTACAGGATCTTGTAAGATCTTACAAGATCTTGGCAAGATGCTCAACCTGGGAACCATTGTTTGGTTGAAGTTCCGTGCATGCACAATACAAAAGTACGAAAAAAGTCACACTGACTGCGTGTCATGCTGAAAACTTGCAGGTAATTATTAAGTATAAATAATAATCTTTAGTGATTTACTTTCTCCATAAGTCGAGCGTTTATTCTCAATCATCTGAACTGATACAGTTGTACTTTGTTTGCCTGTGAGATCCAGCTTACACTAAATCAAAACAAGTTGCCTGCTTGTTAAAGCCACCTACATGTAAATCGCGTCTGAAACCCTCATATTTTATCGAATTATCTAAAGATACTCTTAGAATGATGGTCAAGTAACCTATTTACAGTTTGATCTGGTCTAATGCATATTTCAAACACAAAAATAGCTTGCAGCCATTACTGCTCCACCAAATCCTTTCATGGTCAAGTCAAGGTGGATTTCCACTGTCGCGTATTTTGTTACATAGGCGTAAAACGCGCGTCAAGATAACGTCCATAAATAATCTCACTGTCATATTTAAAGTTAACTATTTAAAGCATCACAGCCTTTTTCACTTACGTTTTTGAAATGCTGGTTTGCTCACTTAAAAATTCACTTTTGCTTTCAATTTTTTACGTACGTTTTATTACGTCCGTAGAGAAAAATGCAACAACCTTTAGACTAACTAAACAGCTTATATTGTTTTAGCTAACGACTTTCCAAGTCATTTAAACGGGTAGTGAAAAATTTCTAACAATTTGGAACGGGTAGCGAAAAATTCTAACGAGTTGCCAGCCATTTAAACAGGTTCTCTTGCTGAGCTAATGACTTCTCAACTCGTTTAAATGGGCAAGGCCAATTTTCTAACGCTTTAGTTGATGAGCTAAACGACTTTAAAAGCAGTTTAAACGGGTAGCTAACGACTTGGAGCATTAAACGGAAAAGCGTTAATGTATGTTTTCCTGTGTCCGGTCACAAATCTTTTATTTTGGGCCTTGGATTTTGCTTTCCGTTGCATTTTGAAGACTTTGCGTCGTAAAAGGCACTTGGTGCTATTTGGTTCAAGATAGCACTTGGTGTTTTTGCTAAAATGCGCTGTGTTACCGCAAGGTGAGTCCGTGAACAAGACATTTGAGTAAGTTTCAACTCTGGCTTTATTTGGTTTGTTCCTGGCATTACTCCGTCGGATCATCCTGTGGTTAGATCTGTTGGTGGTGGATCGTATCTGCTTTAGAGCTTGTATTAGCTTCGGCTGGTCGGGATAGAGTATTTTCAGCTGGCTGTTGAGGCTGTTTAAAGTCTTGGTATCTGTGCTGATGTTGCGCTCATGTTGTTTGACCATAAGATGCAGAAGATCTTGTTGAGCCTTGTGGCAGATCTTGTTCATTTCAGCTTGAAACTCGCTGTCCTGTCTCATGTGCGGCTGGGGCCGGTATTGGAGACCGTAGGGAGAGGTGGCTTTGCTGGTGTGTTCCGCAGGACTACCAGGGAATTTTCTGTTTAGCCCGTCTGGTTAAGAGGTTGGCAATCTTGTTTCTGGTATTGCGGAAGCCCTCTGTGGTCTTTAGACGCTTAGGAGGTGGCTGGGATGAGGGAATCTCATCTTCGGTATCAGAAGGTAGTTGCCTCTTAAAGTAAAGGACTTGATAGTAAAGGACTTCATAGGTGATATGGATCGCATCAATGACTGGCTGTCTGTCATCGCTGCTAGCATGACAGCGATTTCGCTGTCGTATTGGCTGTTGGTCGCCAAGGAGCTCTGAAGAGAACTATTGTAAGCTTGAAGCAAAGTTTGGAAATATTGTCACTACCTCATCTTCTAAGACTCGTTTAGAGTAATCAGGTATTCGAAGGAAGTTCGGCAATTTATCCTTCTTGTAAGACGCAATCGGTGGATCTGAAAAGATCCTGTTGAGGTTATGATTTAAAGCAATAAAATGCCAATGTTACATAAGAATCTTTTTCAGATTCGGAGTAGCTGGCGCTGTGTTAGTGCAAGGTGAGTCAGTGAATGAGACATTTGAGTAAGTTTCAACTCTGGCTTTATTTTCGTTTCTAGAAAATACATTGGATGAGTTGAATGATATCAACATAGACTCTAGTTCTTTGAACTTGGCTTGGATGGTACCAATGTCATTAGGTTTGGCTGGTTTGTTCCTGGCATGGTTCGTCTTGTGGTTGGATCGGTTGGTGGCAGATTGTATCACTGACTCGCCTTGCGTTAGCACAAGTCATTTTAGCAAAAACACCAAGTGCTATCTTACACCAAATACCATCAAGCACTTTTTAAGACGTAAAGTCCTGTGCAATACAAAGCAAAATCCAAGGCCCAAAATGAAATATTTATCAAAAACTATCTAATAGAACCCTCGATGAAAATGAAACCGCTTTGCTCTCTAAATGCCTTAAGTTCATACCAACTCCTCCCACACCGGCTTCACATATGCCTCTTTTAAGAGACTTCAAAACCTTTACTTGCTCAATGCACTTGAGATATATCTTCTCAGATTCTAAGAACATTCTCCATCCATTCCATGTAAAATCCAAGTGGCCATTAAATGTTGTTGCTTCATCAATATGTCCGCTAGATAGTTAGTGTTATCCGCACCGTACCCCGTAGGATGGGGCGAGGTCAACTGGTTACTCGCAGTAGGGCCTAACTGCGCGCGGGGAAGCCATTCAGAAGCTGTGGGATTTAGCTTAGCGGAGTCGTCGTCAGGACGAGCAAACGTTCCGTGAGCGGAATTGCCCAAATTGGGTTCGACCGCGTCGTGAGGGTAGACATAACAGTTACGTAATTGTTACTTTCCCTTGTAACCGGAACGCACCGGGGCAATATGGTTTCATACGCGATTGTATTACTGTCCGGGAGGGACTGGGTAAGAGTTGACTTGGGACCGTACGCACGAAGCTCAGGAAAACTCTGGAAAAGAGATCAGAGGCATATCTTTGCCATCGGGATACTGGGTCCAAGTAGACAGGGGCGTGGACGCGCCAAACGCAGGTGGGAGGTTTTCCTTTTCCTCATAAAATTTCCGAGTTGATGTCAAGGGGACAGGGTTACGGGCCGCAAGCACTACAGGGACATTACCTTTATTTTCAGCGAAGAACGGATTCAATGATAACGGGGAACCTGTGTTAGATGTAGACTGGAATGGGTCATAGTTTTTACTTTCTGGGGGGATCATAGGTTCCATTTTAACAATCTCTGTGGTAGTATAACGAGTCTGGGCATGTTCGGACGGCAGCCACGATATTAAATCAGACACATGCACAGCACTTGATAATTTACCACCAGATAAACTAAGCGATTAATAAACCCTTTCCTCCACTTATGCTTTCGCTACCTCTGTTTGAATTCTCAGCTTTTCCTCTCTCTGACTGAGGATACATTATTCTCTCTGAATGGCTTGTCGGCTCTCCAAAGCGGCTGCTTCGACTGCCAGGGTCGCTCGTCTCGCTACAACGCGAAGTTTGGCCGCCGTGGATGAAATCGAAGACCTTGAACTGGACCTACTTACATTACTCAGACAGCCAAATCTGAATGGACACGAATTCGGATCGGTAGACAAATATCTTTATTCTGTGGACTCCACTTCACTTGAGTCGATAAACATGTTTGTAGACGTGTGGTTCGACTAAAACAAATAATTACATAGTAAATACCAACCGAAGGAAAGCTAATACAACTCAAACAGTCCGTACTTACGATTGTATGGCTACTCGACGTGGATTCTAGAAGGACTGAACTAAACTAAAAGCTAAGCAGAATATGTAGAGCACATGGTTTCTAGGCAAATGTCAATCAAATATCAAAACTCCGGAACCGGAAGTAAATAACGACTATTGAATCTTACACACATCAATCCCATAGCAGTACTTTCATGTGTCTTGATCATTTCCTGATAACTCCAGTTAAGAAAATCACATAGCCCATTCACAGCTAGCTAGCAAAAACCACTGTCAATATATCTTCAGAAAATCAAACATAATGGTCGGAGTTAACGCCACGTTAGGAAATGAAATCCACATAAACCTAATAACTCGTTCCTGGACATGCGTGCATCCACGAGTTTAATAATTATAACCAGTTGTATTGAGTTGAAGTTATTACTTTATGCATTGACCTTATTCATACAAGTAAACCTGATGAAAATATACCTTACCTGAGTGGGAATTTGAACCACTTTTCTGTTGGCTGCCGCCTCTCATTCATGGCCCTCACAGCACTCGAGCCTGGTGGCCAATACACATGGTGGTTGGTTATCCAGATACCTGGGACCACACCTTCTTCTCTTTCTCCTTCAAGCCAGACTGTTCTTGTCCACATTTTAATGAATCTAGAAAAAAAGTAATATACATTATAAATATACATGTACATAAAAACAAACATGTGACATTCCATTTAAGAATACCCAGACCTCAAACATTAACTAGTATATTTACCTTATCATATAGGAGGCATGATTACTGGATTCTGATTGGCTTACGAGGAGGGCGTTTTATTCTTAATCAAGGGCCTGATTACTGGCGTCTAATTGGACATTGGTTGCTTAACAACAGTTTTTTTGCTGGTCTAAGTTGAATTGGGTTTTCCATTGGCATTGAACACACATCCATAGACAATAGTCATAGATGTCTTTTGCTTGGAAAAAAATATCTATATGTTAAACGAGTAGGACCTCGAAAATCAAGGATTAAACACGTGTTCTCAAACTTTTCACCAAATTGCAAGGGCAATTTTGTGAAACGTTTTAAAACATACATGTATGTGCTGAATCCTTGATTTTCTCGGCCCCATGTGATTACATATACTAATCATGCATTTCTGGAAAGCGGCAGCGGTATGTTTTGAAATCACAGATTCACAGTGGTTGGCTGTGAAATGGGTTGCTTACAAGAGAATCATAAATCATGCTTGAAGATCTGGCAGTACTTTGCCCATAATTATGCTCCTAAAGTCATTCTGCCAAGCACTGGATACCTTTATAAAATCAATCATTTTTTCCCCACTAATAGTTAGGAGGCATATAAGGTATAATGTCATCCATATATAAAAGAAGCTATGCAAAATGGATTTGTCAGAAATCATTTTGATGAAAAAATAATGCTCTAAAATGTAATATTCGTAACATGGAATTACCCATTCATATAACATATCAAGCTGGACTGAGGTCTTTGTAGTGTAACATCTCAGAGTCTTTCCACTCCGTGAAGCAAGGGAAGCAAAACATGTACTCCACTGTGTGGCAGGCATACAACTTTGAGGGCCAAGTCTGTTCTTTCGATTAAAACTCTCTTTGCTTTGTTGTGCAAGTCTCTTATGCAAGCAATGTTCCAAGAGCTTTGAGTGGCAAGGACTGCTGAAGAAATTATCCATGTGACGCTGACTGATAACATCACTTATATTCTAATTCGCTCCCCGGCTCAACTGAATATAAAGCATTTATCATGTAATACTCAACAGACTTATAGGAGTGTGTCCACACGTGACGTGTGCGTGTCCTTTATTCACTCAATAACAACTGATGTAATTCTTACAATGTTCTATTTTGCTAGTTAAGGATATTCATAATTTTACATGCATGTTTCCATATAGTAGCGGTCCACACGAGACTGTGTGTCGGTGCCTACGATTAATACAATTATATAAACTTGTAATATATAAAAGTAAAGTTGAATTAAAGTGGATACGGTGATCTGTTGGAACCGAGTGTCTGCAGAGAGCAGTGGTCCTACAATGCTACTTCAGAGTGTTATGAGAAAACTAGGCACAGTCTAGTGTGTACTTTATATCTTTGAGTATTTATGTTTTTAGAACACGACGCAAAGAGCGTTGGATGCGAATGAATAAACATCAACTGTTCTTCTATATATATTAGCGTCCCGCTAAAGAACCTTGGTTCCCTCCCTAACACAACACTTACATTCTTGCGCACTATATTCGCTAGTTACGTAACCTATGATAAATATATAAACTTGCCATCCTGCCTTTGCAAATTTTTCAGAATGCTACAGGAAGCAACTATCCTTCATTCTGCTCGAGATGTTCATAGTCACACCCTTCTCCACCGGTTTCACCCTGGATTTTTCCATTTCTGTCAGCCGTTTTGCAACTTGTGCTATTGGGTTTTGAGACTTTTTAACCATTTTCTTTAACTTCTGTAGATAGTTTTCAAATGGGAAGGCAGATACATCGTTGAGTGAACTTCAGGAATGTGAATGCGACTGTGCACATTGTAAACAGTGAAAGTGTCTCCATAGATATCCTTGCTCTTCTTAACAAAGTACACAATAAGCTCATGTGCATATTCTAAGTAGTTCTTTTTTCGTCACTGGAATCCAACAAAATTGATAACGCAACAGTCAATGTCACGAAATGTTTGTAAATTGTTCGTGAAACATTCCTTAAAATCCAGAGGTCCAGTGTAAAGTACAAACTGTCTAAATTATGTGGCCTTCCATCTATCCAGGTAATACAGTGACCTTGGCTGTCGTGCAAATTCACTTGGCATCTTCCCTTGTAATGACTTGAGATTGTTTGAGATCTCCGTTTTTTGTTGAGGTGACAAAAGGCACTCTCTGGGACCATGCTTTAAAGAAGCAAAGGATGCGCTTCACAACCCCCAAGCATACCATGTGCATGTAGTCGAGAGAAATGCCAGCATCAACAAGTAGCGATTTCTTAACTTGAGGAGGACTAGTTCAAACATTTTCGCGAATAACTAACTTTACCTGGAGTATGGCGTCTATGAAAAAAAAGAGCATTTTATGGATGAAAACGTTGAAAAGTGAGTTACTGGCTTTTAACTCTTTGTCGTCCGATCGTGTGTGAGTTCAATTGGTGAAATCCTGAGTGGTAACTCAACCCTCCCCCCTCAGTTCAAGTTTGGCTAGCCCGGGGTAGTTAAATACTGCTGACTTTTTAAGCTGAGGGCTCAAACTTTCCCCACAATTCCATTCGGGAGAATTCTACGAACTCGTCGACGGTAAGTATTGCAACTTCTGTAGGGTTTCCAATGATATGTGCTCAAATTTTAGAGAAAAATGCCACTGTCAGAGAGCTTGAGGACATCATTAAGTCTGAGGACGGCTGAAAAGTACTTGGTTTGCTTCTAGTAGGCTTTGTGAGGGGATTTCACAGGGTTTTCCTGTTGTGTTTGTGCTTTCAGACACAAGAAAAAAATATTCAATGAAATCCTTGAAATCCTGCAGTTGGCAGTCTTTTATACCCCTGCTCAACCTATTAGGATGTGCTTTTGTCACTTTAAAGCAACTGCTTGAGTCCAAATCACCGCTCTTGGTTGTAGGGGTAAAAGACTTATTAAAAAAATGCTACAATTACATTCCAGTACCTTCTTTAGAAAACATCTGTTTCCACTAGGTATGAGAAGAAAGAGAAAACATTGTTTTTTGTTTTCTCTGGCCGTGTTATCAAGCTGCACATAAAGAACATCTTGTAGTAGATCTCTGTGTAGCCAAAGAACCTACATTACGTCTGTTCAACCTGATAATCAGGTTCTGACTAAACTGTCATTGACTTTACGAATTGATGCCAAATTAAATTGACATTAAAGGTTCGTTGATGTAAAAGAGTGATGAAAATAGCTTTATTACAACAATTACATTTATTCACTTCAGACCTTTTAACGTTTGTTAACATCTTATCGTTTTATATACATGTAATATCTTTTGTGAGTAGTTTATCTTTCCTGTTTTCCCAAGAGATAAATCACGCATTCCACAGCTCAAACACCTTAGTTTGCAATTTACGGTACTTCTTCCTCTGAACTCTCTTCAACTTTTTCTCTGACACTAGCCGTATCTGTAATGTAGTCAGGGCCGCCTCTCGGTGCAGGAGGTTGTTCAGGAGGTACATTGGGAGCTGGCATCTTCCTGATGCACGTCTGTTGAGGGCGTTGTGCCAGCCTTCGACGTCGTTGTTGGTCCTGATTGCTTTCTTAAAGACGCTTCAACTGGATGGTGACCAGGTTCTCCCTTGAATCCACGTCCTGGATACATTCAGTAGATAATCTTTGAACCATCGACCCTCTGTTGCAACGGAAGAAATGGAAGAGCCATGATTATCTTAATGAGCTTGTAAGTCCTGTCATCGCTGCTGTAAGGGACTTGTAGTCCGTATTCCTGAACCTATTTAAAAATAAGATAAAATGGGCATCAATTAATGTAAACTAATGGTTGTGTATGAAATCTGGGTTGCGGGACCTGGACATTTTGTTTTGTTTGATTTTTATTTGTATTAAAACTAACCTTCCTTCATAGTGCTTGATTCCAGTGAAAGGAACATCCCATTAAACTAACCTCTGGCAGGACCTCCAGCATCACGGCCCACAGTGCCTTCTCAAAGTCAATAGTTATCTGTCTGACCTTCGCTCCACGCAGAAGCTTGAGGATCTTTTCGAAGACCTGAAAGGAGAATTCAAATTTATGTCAATGAAAAATTATAATCTTTGTCTCACCATTTATAGTGTTTGATTAATTTTGCAGTTATATGTAATCTTTCTGCTACCTGCCAGACATAAGCACGAACAGCAGCGGTACTTGTTTTGCATTCTCGTCCTTACGTACAAAGGTATTAATGGTTAGCAGCTGTTGGAATGGATGATGGCACAACTTGAAGGTACCCTCAATGTACCAGGTCTTTGCCTTATTTAGATGATGTTGAATGATGATGCCACCGTATTATTGCCTAGTAAACTGTACATATACTTGGGTCATGCTATCACTCTTTTTAGAATATTTTTATTACAATAGCTCAAAATTATATTTGAATTTATGGCTTAGTCTCTTGCTAAGTGCCTATGTGACAGATGTACACTTCTGGAGTCTCAAAGCCAATGATTATTGGTTCTAAGGAAATCTACCAAATACCGTACCGTATGTACAGTATGTGCGCATCTAAATCAGCCTTTTTAATAAACGGTACCAGATACATTGGAAACGTTCTGATATTTCATTACTGCTTCTATAATAGTGGTCAGTCCATAATTTCTGTTTCGCAGGTTAAGTCTAAATGAAACCACTCTAACCTGTGAAACAACCTAATAGTCAAAATAAAACCATGGAATTCGTGCCTGATTTGTCTTTCACCCCAGTGAGATCTTTTTTTTTATTCCACAAGTTGATCACTAGTACTGAGAAACTTAAAAGCCCATTTACACTGGCGACTTTTGTTGCGATTTGAGCGTCAATTTCGAGGGATATTTTGTGGCAAAATTTTTGAATTAGTTTTTGGAATCGCAGGTAGTTTACACGGGTGGTTTGAAATCGCAGCAAAAATCGCCATAGTTACCTCGAATTGCAAAAGTGACTGGCCGATCTAAAGTAACAAAACAGTGAAATATGGATACTGAACGATTCTAAGACACTATGAAAAATACATTAATCCATTGTTTTCTGTTTATAGTGATCACTCAGACTAACCCGTGGTATATACTAGACTATGTATATAAAGGACTTCAGACTCTAATTCAAAGTTTTCTTTTGTTTCTATTTCATTATTTGAGTACTATAGATTTTGTTTCATGGGTTATATAAAACCACTTCCGGGACTAGTAGGGTTATGTAAAGCCAGTTCAAAACCAGTAAACGTGAGACGGCTTGCAGCTTCTGTGAAAGAACAGTAACGTACATGTTTACAGCTCGAGACCCCTTTCAACGTTCAAAACGATTCCACGTTCACCATGATAATGGGCACAGCTAGCCGAATTTGGTTGTAGCTCAGTCCTGGATAAAGGACTTTCAGTTGTCGAAGCCTGGTATACTTTTTGAAACCTAGTCTGTCTTCAATAAAGAAAATATCCAGGGAATTTAGCCGCATGGCCATCTTCAAACGGTGTATCACGTCCGACGACCATCAACAATGTCATCAATAACGTAGACTTCTACCGTCTCCTTTCGGATACACAAGTTTATAGCTGTGTCTTCTATAGACATTCCGTCTTTGAGCCACAATGCATCGATTTAGAGCTAAATACGGCTGTTAGTAATGTTCCAGTCATAGAAATGATTTTTTTTCTTATGGTAACTTTTACTAATGACAAATAATGGGTTGTTATCGAAAAATTATGATGTTAAACGTTGCCAGGCGTACTTTAAACTCAAATTGAAATTCAAAATTCGCGTTCATTGCAACATAAGCCAATCGAAGAAGTTTACCTTAATGGGATTAGCCATCAATCTCAACGACTTAAATGCCGCAGCCCCTATTGATTTGCCGTACTTCTTACGCGGATCATTACTTTAAAAAGTTATATTTTCGCACTGAATTAGTACAATGTACTTAATCAGTGCTTCATTTTTTTCAACGTTCTGCGTGTTCCATTAGCCCTTTGTTTTGGAACCTGAAAAGCTTATATAAACATGCCAAAATTAACATATTGAAACCCACATTTTGTAACACTAGCATTTTGCTCCGTACAGTTCTCCATCTGATTGAATAAATTACAGCAATAAAACTTAATCCAACTGAAAACTGTCTTTCACCATCTCATAATACTGAACTCGTTCTCTCAACTTAGGACATCCAAATCCGAATAGATATTTTCTAATGTGCTGTCCGAAATACAACACTAGTCACTTTATTTCTCCCTTGATTCCGCAGAATTAAACTCACTTGTACAAGAGTTGATCACAGTCCCTAAAATCCCTCACACTAAAAAACTCCTCTCTCTCTGTGCTATGCGGTATTTTTAGGTATTCTAACAATGTTACATGTGTCATCTTACTGATTAATTATTGCATAATACTGATAAAGGGTTTACGCTGATTACATAAACAGACTCTCTATTATCTTTGACACCCTCCCCCCATTTGTCTCGGAGAGTACAAATGTCTGATCAATGCCATACATGTGACAACGTACGAGAGTCACAACGAAACAAATCGAAATATGCTAAAAGTCAATGTGTCCTCTAATCATCCTCATCATACGTAACGGCAGCAATGCCGTCTCTAGCTACTTGATCAGCGCGTCGTCAGGGTCGTTGCGGAGTAAACTCTGGCGCGTTGACGTTCACATCCCTTGCGGTATCCTAACTTCGTAGTCACATGACAGCTCCAGGGGATACAATTGTTGCACCGCTCATTCGAGGTACGAGTTTCCGGTTCGCAGCTTCGCTGCTCTCACTACTCCGTCTCGACCAAGAATGAGCTTATCCACGATACCGATTTTCCACTTTCCGCGGTTCCTCATCTGCCTTAATCAGTACTACATCGCCTGCCGTTATTCCGCAAGGCTTCGTTGCATGTTTGAGTCGGTGCTGCTCGCGAAGGACCTTCAGGTACTCATCAATCCACCATTTCCACATCACATCTTTACATCGTTTAAGGTACCTGGCACGCTTGCGCAGATCCTTTTCCAGGAATGTAATCACGTGGTTGTACTGGGTGGCAATGTATATTTAAAGGCAAATCGGTAGTGTTACTATCAAAAGTAAACTTGTTTGTAAATGCTGTTTTCTACCTCCAATCGATTGTCAATCTTTCTAAAACAGCATTTTGAAGATTGTTTAACATCCAGTAAAGATCACAAGTGTAATTCATTGGTTTGTGAAGTGATATAATAATCAGCACATAATTGTTCCTGCAAAAGGCCTATTCATGATTGGTTTTACTTGAAACAATCGTGAGGAAAAGTAAACTCAATCGTGGATAACTAACCAATCAAATTTTAAGTATTCACTTAAGGGATGGACAATTTAGAAATTAGGGGAGGGGGTGGCAATTTCACAAAAAAAAACGTGCAAGGAGTAACTCCCCCCCCCCCCCCCCCCCCCCAAAAAAAAACAATGTGTGCAAAAGAATATAGAAGGAACCAGAAAAATTACATTGTGAAAAAGAAATTGTGGAGAGCTCGCACAGTCCAAAGAGCTAACAGGGCACAACAAATTTATCCCCCCTGACATTCCCAGGTTGACAAAAAACAATTGTGGGCAAATATCCTTTCAAATAAACATTCTATCATCATAAAAGATGACATTAGAATTAATAAATAATGAGACAGCCAAATGTTTGACGAATTATCATTGTGCATTCATAAATTAAACTAAATTTCTATTGTCACACAAATGCTTTTATCTTCCTTGAAGCAAATAATTTGTGAATTTACCATAACATCTTGGTTGAAAGCCACCATTTTTATATTTTACGAGGTTTTAAATAAGCACAGCCCATGGCTTACAAACAGGGCCGGGTTGTTCAAAGCCCGATTAGTGCTAATCCAGGGTTAATTTCCATGACAACCAATAGGTTTTGTGCAGAGTTAATCCAAGATTAACACTAATCGGGCTTTGAACAACCCGGCCCAGGAGTTTATGGTACTATGTTCAAATTTTGTTGGACGAGGCTCTCTCTGCGTTTTGTTTATTTTGATAACTGGAGGTTAATAAGAAATGAGCTAATAAGAAATGAGACAGACAGACAGGGCTGTGTGCAACAAGGCCACAAGTGACCCTGATCACATTCTAAATTCTCCTTCAAATTCTTTATTTTCTAAGGGAGAATTTATAACTTGATCAAGAGTCACTTGGGCCCCTGTGGCACACATCCCTTCAATTATTTTCAAGCGTTTAGTGCCTCACTAATGAAGTCTGAAACCCATGTAAACGCCAGTAGCCGATGGATATTGTCGCCATATACATCCAACCACACATGATGGTGCCACCTTCCTATTACCTTTTCCCAGGTAACCATACCTGTTGTTGAGTATGTACTGCCTATAGGTAGCCCTCCAGAATGCACGAGTACTGTAATCTTCTCTGTCATTTCTGATGTCTCCTTTGTTTTTTATGCTTAATTCTAGAACCTCGCCATCTAGAACCAGTTTTGCAAACCTTGACCTGTTTGTAACACAATTCCTTTGTCCACAACACTTGTTTTCAATCTCTTGTGGCATCAAAGAACACCTGCTACATTTACACCATTCAGGCAAAGGTCCCAATTTGGAGCGGGAAAGCTGGGGAAGAAGTGTGGTGGTGGAAGTATTGGATGGATGAACAGTTGTGTTGTCTTCATATTCATCTCCCATTAATAACAAGGACTGGATAAAATCCATGCTACCAATTCCTCTCTGTAGTCCACGCACAGCTAACTTCCTTACCATTTGTTCGTCAAGTGTTTCTATGAATGCCTAAAATACAATACAGTACATAGACAAGAAAGGAAAGGCTGATTCAACGGTAGAGAGTTTTTCTTCCAATATTTCGATCGGCACGGCCGATCTTCTTCGGGGAAAGAGGCTTACAATGTATCTAATAAACTAGAACCTTTACGAAATAATACATGAATTATGAATTGCACAATCTTATGATAAAACACATATAGACCAATGAAAAGAAGGTGGAGAGTGACATATAATATGAAACAAAAAATAATAATAAAAAAAAAGTGACGTGATGATGATTGTGAAATACAAGTTAAGTTTCATCACGTTTATTCATACCTAGAGGTTCAAGAGTTTGACCTCTATCGATAAGATACGCTTCTCGCGCTTTGCGTATACTGTTCGCTGAGAAAAAACAAGTTCTAGTGGAATTAGCTGCATATCAGTAGGTGAATGATTGTTAGTTAGAAAATGTTCTGAAACGGCAGTAGGCTTGGATGTGTTAGAAGGCTTATCTACTGTACGGCGGTGTTCGTTAAAGCGGTCTTTAAGGCGGCGTTTGGTTTCTCCGATATATTGAACGTCACAGCGTTTACATTGGACCATGTAAATTAGGTTTTTGGAATTACAGTTAATGTGGTGTTTAATAGCTCTTAATTCGCCAGTAGAGTGGAAAGTGTAATTATGTATACCATTGTCAATGTATTTACAGGTTAAACAATTAGTGCCACAACGAAAAGAACCGGGAGGATCGTTATTAGGTTTGTTAGTTGTTAGTTGAGCTCTGACTAAAATATCACGAAGGTTATTATTACGTCGATAAGCGACTAGAGGTACAGATGTAAATATATTTTTGCATCGATTAGAAGACAACAATATGTTAAAATGTTTGTGCATGATAGGAGAACAAGAAGGTAAAGCAGGGTTATAAGTTATAACGAGCGGTACTCGATTAGATTGGTTGTTAGTTTGTTTGGGCTCTAGTGCTTTGGCGCGGGTTATGTTATTGACACGATCTATTTCTTTGTTAAGAAAATTACGGTTATATCCTCGTTTATTGAGATTTAAGTTCATTAGTGCGTGAGATGAAAGTTTCATTAGAAGAACAGATGCGACGAAGTCTGAGAGCAAGGCTGAAAGGTATGGCGCGTTTGGTGTGGTTAGGATGGCATGAAGTGTGCAAGAGATATTGATGTTTATCAGAAGGTTTAGTATAGAGATCTGTAGCGATGTGACCGTTGTAAAGGCCGACATTCACGTCCAAAAAAGGAATGGTAGAAGAAGAGTGAGAGGAAGTAAATTTAATGGTGGCGTGGATGCCGTTGAGATAAGTGACAAATTCTGTAAGTTTGTCAAGCGTGTGGGTCCAGATTATGAATATGTCGTCAATGTATCTCCACCAACAGTAGGGCTGGTGGGGTGCGTGAGAGAGTGCGTTAACTTCAAATTTAGCTAGAAAGAGATTAGCATAAGAGGGTGCCATTCTGGTGCCCATGGCGGTACCGTGTGTTTAAAAAAATGTTTGTTATTAAAATGAAAAATATTCATAGAAAGAATCATTATGATGCATGAGATCACAAAGAGTTTCAGTGTGTAAAGCAGATTGGTTAGTACGTTTATTAAGGAAGTGGCGACAGGCGTCAATTCCTTCATTATGTGGAATGTTAGTATATAACGATGATACGTCAAGTGTTACTAGGATAGCATTGTCTGGGAGGTTATTGAGAAAATGGGATGTGTCCTTGATGAATGAAGGAGTTTCAGCAACAAGAGGTTTAAGGTGGTAGTCGACAAAATGTGAAATACGTTCTGTGGGGTGATTGTTACTGGATATAATGGGTCGTCCGGGGTTACCAGGTTTGTGGATTTTAGGCAATATGTAAAAGCGTCCAGGTTTAGGGTCTGTTTGTACGAGGTAACGTCGAGTGTTTTCATCAATGATATTATCTTGATGCATGCGTTTAATGTATGTCTGTACGCGTTTATTAATGTGGTTGGTAATGTCGTTATCTTGTTCTTCGTAAAAATTAGCGTCACTAAGTTGTCTTACACATTCATTAACGTACGAGACTGTGTCCATAATTACGGTACCCGAGCCTTTATCGGCTGGTTTAATTATTAGGTCAGTGCGTCTTTTAAGTGTCTGTGAGGCTTGTCGTTCGCGGGGTGTAAGGTTGTCACGAATACGTTTAGGTTTGGTGGTTAAAATGTCCTGTTCTACAGCAGTTAAAAAAGCGTCTAAGGCAGAATCTCTGTTAGGAGGTCGAGTCCAATTACTTTTAACGTGGAACGGATTAGGTTCAGTATTAAATGTGTGATCGTGAAAGAACTCTAAGAGGCGCATGCGACGTGAAAAATCATGAATGTCAGCTTTAACTTCGGTCCAATTAATATGTTGGGGAGTGGGGCAAAAGGTCAAGCCTCTAGCTAAAAGTTGTAATTCGCCGCTAGTTAGCTGTGTATTAGAAAGATTAATCACATAATTAGTGTCAAGATGAATGTTAGAATTATGTTTTCTCCAGTAATGTTTGGGATTATGTGGCTTTTTGCGTCTATGGCGTTTGTGAAATGTAGCTGGATTATTAGATGTGGTGCTGGGGTTATTGTGTGGCGAATTAGGAGAATTAGAGTGCGAAGAATACATGGTGCCGGAGCGTGGATTTCTATTTGAGTAAGCGGGTTGATTAGGACGTATACGCAAAGCTAAACAGAAAGCATTCTTACCAATAGAGGATCTCTTCTTATGAAGTTTGGAGGTGAGGTCTGTATCGAGGTTACATGCAGTTTTTTCAAGGAAGTTAATGATATGTTCGAAAACGTCATAGGGGCAAGTTAAATGTAATTGTTCCTTTATATGTTCGAGTTCAATGTTCAAGTCCTTAATAGTAATTTTACATTCTTTGTGGAGTAGTCGTAGATGTTGAAGAGCTGTGTTGAGTTGAATGTTACGCCATTGTTGGAAGAAGTATTGGTTAGTTGTGTAGAAGGCCGGTCTGCATCTGGGTAAGAGTCCTTTAGGAACAATGTTGTGTTGAAGATAATAGCGATAATTGGAGAGGTGATGTGTATATCTTATAACTTTTTGCTGGAGTCGTTTTGCAAAGTTAAAAAGTTTTCGTTGGGGAGGTGTAAGTTTCGCAATGATATGAAGAGCTTTGGGTCCAGGATTGGGATGAATGTCCATGCTTATAGGTAGAATCAGTGCTGTGACGTTGTATTGACAATTTGATGTAGATTTGTTAGGCCAGGGAGCTGTAAATGCTGTTTTAGCAGCAGAGGGTTGGAAGCCAACATAATTAGTCGAACAGGAAACGTGCTGGTAGACGATAGGGGTAGGTGCTGTGACAAGTAGTATCCAGGCTGCAAAAATGATGGTGAACAAAGAGACGATGGCGAAGAGATGAGGGGAATAAATTGAGTTTGTAGAAGGTTCTATGTTATCGAAGAGGTTCTTGAGTTTTGGATACTTGTGTAGTGCTCTTGGATTATAGAGGCCAATTCGGATCCTCCAGGTGTTGATTTCGACTCCCATTTTGATTATCCTTCGGATCTTCACGTATGAATATACTTTAGATCAGTGGTCAAGAACCAAATCCGTTTCCAGTGCCTCCATTCCTTATATGTCCCGTCGGGGGTGCCACTTAGTGTCCGAAATACGATTTGCACAACACTAGTCAATTTATTTCTCCTTTGATTACGCAGAATTAAACTCACTTGTACAAGAGTTGATCACAGTCCCTAAAGTCCCTCACACTAAAAAACTCCTCTCTCTGTGTGCTATGCGGTATTTTAGGTATTCTAACAATGTTACATGTGTCATCTTACTGATTAATTATTGCATAATACTGATAAAGGGTTTATGCTGATTATATAAACAGACCCTATATTATCTTTGACAGTGTATTTCTTACACTAAAGTAAGATGAGTTTCTCAACTTATTTGTATTGATTTTGGTGGAGTACTGTTAGATCTCTCGAATAAAACACAACATTTTATACAGATATGCTTAGATAGTAAATATAATTACTGTCTTCCGATTAAGTAGCAAATTTTGAACGAAAATATTGAAATCTGCCCGCGTATTTGGCTTGACTGGTTGAGTACTGTAGCGGAGTACTGACTGTGATCAGTTCCGTGTGACGTCACTCGGCATCTTTGTTGTCAATTATTAGGCGAGAAAAGTAGTACGGACATGGCGTAAGAGAAACTTGTTTCTCTTGAGGGATTTGTCTAAAAAAATAAAGAAAACCCACCGCACCTGCATCATGAGTATTTGCTTGGTGAATGGAACCCCCTTTTACAAGCACGTGCGTCGGCCGTTCCATAAAATGGTGTGCGCTTATTAAATTATATATCTTTTTGCCAAAATTGTTTTGGGTGCACCGTACCGCCCTCTAGCAGTTGTACTAGATCTGCCATGCTATCATAGATGGATGCCAACGAAAATCATTTAATACCACAAATTCTGCGTCTTCCGCCCCCTGAAGCAATTGTAGATGACCTTCAGGGGCGAAACAATGAATGTTTTTCCTGCATTCGCGCCACCATAAATAAGAACGTTCCTGTATTTCCCACGTCCTTGTTCCAGTGCAGTATTTGGTTATCGGAATTTCATTCTGGCTTAGAACTGTGAGGGCACATTGCATCCAGCGACCCTGGCATTCACTAATGCATTTCTGAGTTATATGCATCATTGAGAAGATCGACTTTTGTAGCCGAGCGAATTTTGCGGGGGCTTCCTGAAATTCATTTGCTAAGGCTAATGCCTCATGTAACACCTTATTTCCCTGACTGGCTATGAATTCCGCTAACGTTGCTTTCCCTTCCTTTTTCTGCTTCATTGCAAAGCATACAAGGCAGCTCTAGTCTGGTTTTGATTTTCTGTTCTTGGATAATTTCTACAACATCAAATGTAGAATAATGCTCGCTGCGCTTACACTTTCCCTACTTTCCTTGCTTTCCCTTCGTTCTTGCTTTCTTTGTTCCAATTGCTTTCCCTGTCTTAGGTGGATCTTTCAACTCTGGTTGACCATTTGAAAGAACAAAACCGGTGTCTTCTTTGGTAACATATTTTACGCCCTATAATAAGTGTTGTGCCTTGCACTAAAATTAACGCGAATGTCATTTGTAGATTCCAGATACTGCCTAACCCGAGACCACCTTACCTGCTTACTAAGTTTTGAAAGCCATGCGATAATACTTGCTGACATCTTGATCATCATTTCCATTGCCTTTCTCTTTGTGCCCTTCCTGGCAAACGACCCAATGCGACACATGGGCTACGGTCCAGTTGATTGAATGCATCGACCACAATATTCGCAATAGCTTGCTGGCTAGGCACTTTCACTAAGTCTGCACGGCTGTAAGTTATGAGGTAGACCATACACTGCTGTCGATTTTACACTTCCGACATTACTGAAAACAATCCGACAAGCAAGAAAATACCAACCACGTGAAATGATTCACCCTCTTGAACTGTTTTTATATCTAATATTACCGCTGCCCATCCACACAGCACCTGCACGAGGTTGACCACAGGCTTATCGCGGCCGCAAATTGTTGAGAGCCAAACATGCACTTATACCCAAGCTTCACCAATGTTTTGCAGGCCATTTCGTCACCTTAGACTCATCAAAATGTAATCCAAACTTCGATATTTTAAGCATGCATGCTTTTCAGACAAATGGTGGACAAGTTCATGGGGACATTTACTCAATTTGTACCATGTTTGGTTATTTTTCCCTTCCTTTGTTAAAAAAGCCCTTCATTCCCTCCTCTTCCCCACAATCAATGTTGATTGAGCCAAGACACTTGCAATTCAACAGGCAGTTAATGGGGACCAACATTGGCTGGAGGGGGGAGGGGGGAAATAAAACTGTTAAACGCGCTCGCGCATATATTTTTCTTGGGTTTCCTGTGTCCCAATGTAATGTTTCCATGATTGTAGGACTGTATTGAAGCTGATAAATAGTGTTGAACATTATGGTCATGTCAGGTAATTGAGTTAACATTAAATACGATTGTCTGGGTAATCTTGATAAACCTGAATATAATTCATTACCAATGCTCATAATGTTAACCAAATCCGCTGAAGAAGTAATGTTATTGCTATAGTTACATATGAGAGCACATTGGGGCATAGCTGCACACTGACGACCAGCATTTCATCCAAATAATGCAACATTACGTTGACTGTGTGGAGCATGAATTGTCTTACTTGGATCAATAAGTGGACCAGGAATTTTTTCCATATCCCAAGAGAGCTTGAACTTAGAATAATTTACTTTGTGACTGAGGTTTTTGTAGACACTTGCTGGTGGATTACATTTTGTGCTTGTTGGTATTGAGTTACGAATTTTATACTTTCCTTTAATGAGCTCACTGTGTTTATTGAACTTACGATGCTTTTTACGTTGCCGTGAAAATAGTTCCACTTTTTTGTGGCTGCCGAGTGTGATCTCTATTTCTTTAGTACGTAGACGCCTGACACAAATGCTATGCATTCCCTCACACCGAAATGCACGTTTATTTGTATTCCATGAATTCGTGATGACTTTAGTACATTTTTTATAATGTCCTTTCAAACCAAACCCTTAATTATTATTTTTTACTCGAGCTAGCTGTTTCACTGGGATTCTACATGGTTCTCGATCATGTCTTGCAGGATGAGAGGGTATCTAACACAATTAAAATAAACAAATTTCGCAAGTCAGATCTACAGTAATGTATTGATTCTTTATTATAATAATGAACTACGGATAGCTGTACGGCTTTCTCAAATATATCACAATCAGTGAAACTGATTAAGCGTTGGCCTTTCACAGTAGCTCTCAATACTTGTGTCACTTATAGTACTGTTCGAGAAGCTTGCAACGAGGTGAAGCGAAATATCACTTAAAAAGTGAAATTTCACTTTTATGTGAAGTTTAAGGTGAAATTTCACTTTCTACAAAAGTGATATTTCACCTACCGGTAAGTGGTATTTCAAGTCACCAAAAGTGATATTTCACGTCACCAAAAGTGATATTTCACGTCACCAAAAGTGATATTGCACGTCACCAAAAATGATATTGCACTTTTTCGAACTGGACCTTTCACCGTCGTTATTGACGAGCAACGTACATGTACATGTAACCTACGAGCCGTTGCGTGTTTCAATTCAAGTGCTGCAAAATAAACATTCTTAACACTCGGCCCAGTTTCACTCTTGTTTCAAGTCTTTCACAACTGAACGCCACTGTTCGCGTGTTTAAACTTTTATTCTTGTTCACACTTGATGAGTTGTCAGTTTCTTACTCAACACTGCCATTCGCATTTTTATTAACTAATGAAGCCAACTGCTTCAAAATAAACGTTCTTAAAACACGGCCCGCTAAGTATCTTCGGTTAACTTTTATTGCTGTTCACACTTCATGAGTTGTCAGTTTCTTCATCACCGGTGTTGACTAAGAAACTGACAACTCATCACACTTCATTTTCACACTTCATACAAAAGAGGGAAGATAGTTGTTCACTAACGACTGCCAGTGCTATTTTCATGAACTCTGTTGCCCTTACTCTGAAATTTAAAAGTTATTTATTTGTTTTGAATTTTCCGTCATAATAATTCACTGGTGAGCACTCGAGTGGAGCATCACGGAGATGTAATCACTCCACAAATGCTGATTGACAACTGAAGGGTGACTTACCCCTGGACTCTATGTTATACCGCAACTCTGCGTTTATGGCACAACAGAAAGTTGGAAGGTTGTCGATACATACTAAACGGCAATCTGGTCTAAATCAGTGGTATACATGTGTATGTACTGTCGAACACTTCTGCAACAGATGCTTCTTCCTCCAGAAAGACTGTCCGTTCTCTCTTTTCTTCAGCACCCATTGCCCCAACCTCGACGGATTTGTTTGCCATGGAGTGCAAACGTGGGATGTTAACAGCATCGTAGTTTGGCTTAACTAGATCTGGAATTCCCTATGGGAGAGGTTTCAGGATCTCAATGGGCTGAAATCTGTCCAGATCTAGCTCACCAAGGTTTGTATTTCATCACATATTTGCCATTCCCCCCAAAACTAAAGATGAATTCGTGGAAATCATGAGTTGGTGGTAGGCCACATGAGTTGGTGGTAGGCCACATGAGTTGGTGTAGCCCACATGAATGGAGCATCCATTCACGAAGAGCATACACCTGCTTCAACTTCACCCACTATGGCATTGCCCCTTCTTCGATTACATCCGTGGAATTTTTGGTGTAGTAGCATCTTATTACTGACGTTAATGCCTGGAACGTCAACACCCTTCCTTCGCGATGCCTTTAGACACACACAAGAAAAACTGATCCACATCGATCTGAAGGCCATCAAAGTCATCTTGGCGGTAGTCACAAACAATTCTGTTGAGCTTTGGAAGTAGAGGAACAGATGCCAGTAAGTCGTAAACGATAATAGAGTGATCGTTATGACAGCAGTGTCTTCAGGAAACATGACGTCTCTAATTTTCACTTGCACCAGGCATGCAAGATTGAGTATGTTGTCGCCTCTAGTAGTGATGGTATTCAATTGTGTCAAGAACTATTCATTTAACAGTGAACATTTGGTAGGTTAAAGTCGCCTGAAATCACTATATTATCGCACGATTCAAGCATTTTCCCAAGGAAAATATTAAATTCATCGAGCCGTGTTAGGTCTGCATTTGGAGGCCTGAGGTTCTAACTAAATTCTCATTGACTTTACGAATTGATGCCAAATTAAACTGAGATAAAGGTTCGTTGATGTAAAAGAGTGATGCAAGTAGCTTTATTACAACAATTAGATGTATTCACTTCAGACCTTTTAACGTTTGTCAACATCTTATCATTTTACATACATGTAATATCTTTTTTGAACAGTTATCTTTCGTGTTGCCCCAAGAGATAAATCACGGATTCCAAATTGCAAAAGGGATACATGGAAAAAAAGGTAACTAAAATATCTAACCTGTGACAGAATGTTAAGCATCATGTTGCTGTCAATCCAGAAACACTACTGGTGGACGGCCGTGCACAAGAGCACCAGTTAAATGCACCTTTAACTTCCAGGACTTATTGATGGCTCCAAAGTTGTACGTGGAATAGGGTATCTCGGTCTTGTTGGAGTCCATTTCATGAATGGCTAGTGAGAAGTACTCGGTTGGATATTGCTAACCATGCTTTGCTTTTTCTTGATAAGCAGCTCGTTGATTTCTATACAACAAATCCAATCCAGCACAGAAATCAAATTTAAGATATGGAACCGAAAAAAAGTATGTGTATAATATGACACACATTATCACAAAAGCATCAATTTTGACCTCTGCGTCCTGTATCTTTTAAGCATAAAAAAATGAAGACTCATCGAAAAGTGTATCCTCAAGGACGCACTTGCCCGCATGCACCAATGTTTGGGAAAGTGTGCAAGGGCTCTTTATGGGGAACTTCAGAAGACGTTTAGACATACGAATTTCGCACTACCAGAACGTAGCCAGGACTACAAATTTGTAAAAAGGGCAATAATTCGTCATTAAGCCAACCAGCGCGAAAAGGGAAAAGTAACTTGTTCTGGCTGTAATCGTCAGCCATTCTTTTGGAATCTTCTTTTGACACAGATGGATCAAGGGTTTTTAAGTCAGCCACGGTTAACTGTACAAATTCTCTATCGCATATGACTTCATCTAAATTTCTCATCTTCTTTAGATCCCAATAGCTTTCGACCTGTTGGGCTTTGCTGTGTAAATTGGCTCCTCAGCGATTCCTTATAGGGGATGTGACGTACACAAACGTACAGGAAAGCAAATAACTGAAAATCAAACAAACTGACTGGTACAAATACTTAAATCATCAGATCATTTAGAAACATATTACAAAGCGTTGTCCACCCATAACGCATTATCACTATTTCCCATTTTCTTATTCACCTAAAGAATCATCTACATGTACAAACCCGGTAATTGCTTTTCCAGGGTCCGGTTGTTCAAAGGTTGGATAACGCTATCCACTGAATAAATTCTTATCCAGTGGATAAGTATTAACCGAACTAGCTTACTTTATCCACTGGATAAGGATTTATCTGGTGGATAGTGTTATCCACACGTTGAACAACCGGACCCAGTTGTGAAAAGCATGGAGCAAAATAAATATTAAACTGGTTTTCAATAAATGTATAAACATTGTCAGTAAACCCGCAGTTAACACACTCAATGAAAGCATAAAATAAACTAAATCAGAGTCTGCTATGATTAACAAGTTAGAACTTTTACTGCGAAGATACTGTCTCTGGGCCATGGGTCAAGCTCACTCTAGCTGTTCTACATATAGACGTTTATTTTAGCATGATCAGGTCAAAATTGGGGGTCCCTCGAATAAGGCTGAACTTGCAACCAAAACATAGATCTCGAGTTTCTGAGAATTTTGGCACTTATTTCATCAAATTTGGTCCACCCAAAGCAAAAATAAGATTTTTGGAATATTATAATTCACACATTATTTTGTGAAATTATATTCCAGTGATTCTTACTACAGAGGAATATTGAGATTGGCACCATAGTGAGCATTTGGAAACCTTACTTATCTACTTATTTGACTATATATCTGCAATGAAACAAACTACCTTCACAAACTTTGGCATGTGTGTTGTAGTGATGTCATGCTTTCAAATGACACATTCGGCATGTTATGAGACATTCGCACCTTATAATTGGTTACGGCATGTCTGAATTTGTAACATATACCAAATGTACTTAAAATGATCACCAGAATGTTAATAATGTCATTAATGTGAAGAATACCAACGTTCCCATAAAATTTCGCAACAGTTCATCTTTTCTTTGTTAGGCACTCATGACCACACCCACGCCTATTTTTTTCCAAATTCAGATATTTAGAGTTCTATGAGACAGAGATATCTAGAGTTCAAATGACATTAAAGATATTGATAAAATAGAGAACGGAAAATTAAATGCAACCTTTAATGTGCATTATAATTATATTCTTTGACCCAGGAGCCATTATATATCATTTACATGTGTTGAAAAAAGGGTTACAAATCATATGCAATGCTGGACTCAGTTGTTTGAAGCCAGATCATCATTAATCCTGGATGAAATTTTAACCTAGGATTCTGGTTCTCTTGGTATTGCAGTTATAAACATACTACTCACTCTTCAAAATCGGTATTCTACAAGCTAAAAAATCACCAATGTTAAGCAACTGGGCCATGGCCTCAAATTTGCTAGAAAACTATTTATACACATAATTCTTGTGCCACTGAAAATAAAGCACATAAACTGTAAATGGTACAAATGTATGTTCCTCTGTACACATCTCTCTGTTGGGATTCCTGTGACACAAAGTACAACAAGAGGAGGATTGGGGAGAGTTAAACTACTCCAAAATTTCCAAATCACCGTTACAATAATCGACTAGGATTTCATACTGAAAAACATTTTCAACTTCTTCCTCTTCTTTATCTCCATCATCTACAATATGTATAAGATCCAATGGTGGTTCTCCAATGTTCTTATGGATTTCTGTTTTTGTTCATTAGACAATTTACTACTTTGTAGAACTTTCTCTCGCCACTCTGCAAACGTTCGATTAAAGCTCTTCGTTACTTCAGCACGATCAGACATTGTTGCTGGGAAATTTAAAAGAATCTCATTCAAAACAGAGTTCTTGTCCCTGCCCGCTACACCAGCAACAATTTCACTAACTTCCTCCAAACTAGCCTTGTTTGCATCCAGCAAGGAATCTGCATCTTCAGTTGCAAACAACTTTAGGCCTATGTTCTTTTCACCTTCACTTGTGCTGATGATGATGGTGTTGACTTTCTTTTAAGTTTTGTTGTTCCATCATTCATCAGCACATTTGATGGCGTTTTATCCTCGCTGTCCCTAAGCATAGCCCTTCCAGCTTCTAGTAATGCCAAACATCTTCCTTGATACATTATCTTATGTATTGTACCATACTGTGGTAGATGCTGCACTGAGCTAGTAGTAAATTTCTAACTTAATGCTTGGTGTAATTGCACGGATTGGAATGTTTAGCTAATGAAGTCCCAAAACAACTTCTCTTAAACTATCAACATATTTACCATCCTCAAAAGTCTGAATTATACGCTCATTGCACATTTCAAGAAGCCCTTCGAGTCTTTTGTTGTCTTTGTGCAGTTCTTTGAATTTCACCCACTGTAAATCATTTTCCTCTGAAATGTTGTCTAATTCTAGAGCAAGTTTCTGATTTCTATCTTTAACATTCCTTTTCAGCTGCCAATTTCTTTTCTGCAAGCTGTGTTTGTCTTAACAAGGTCTGCATTTTTCTGTTCTTGTTGTGTTAATTTAATGTTTAGGTATCGATTTTCTTCTTCAAGCTCTGCAAGTCTTTCTTCAAGATCTCTAATGGCCTCAACATTCTCAGGCATTGTACCTCTCAGTTTCTCTTTCAGTTTCCTGATTTTCTTTCAGTGTGCCTCTGTTCTCTCTTTCTTACATTTCTTGTACAATACTTGCCAACCTTTTCTGCTTTTCTAAAGATTTCTCTTCCTGATTATTGAATTTTTCTTTCAACTTAGACAAACTTTCTTTCAATGAATTTATCTCAGGTACATCTACCCTGTCGGCTGCCAAAATAATTATATCATAATGTTTCTCTGCTTCATCAGAAATGGACTTTATCTCTTGTAAGGTAGCTTCATATTCATCAAGTGTAGATTCTGTTGTGGATTCTCCCGCTACACTTCTACAAACGCAAGAGTCCAAACACCACACCAATCTTTGTTGCGACTTCACGCTCTTTATTCGTCAACGGTCTATTACAATCTGAACTCCTTCCCGTTTTGACTTCGCTAAAACATCTAAGGTTTACATGTATTTGATTGACAAGCTAATTACGACTCATATTACAGACTAAATATAATTCTTGGCGTGTAACTTAATCATGCCGCTTGCGGATACGAGATTAAAGAGCTTATCCAATTAACAATGGCTTTTATGCGGCTGATATCTACGTAATACATGCCGTTACGGTCTTATGACAAATATATCCGACACTCCCCCCTCCCTGGACTAAGCAAGAGTCCAGGACGTAACCGTCGGATTCTTCATCCGATGCGCTGTGTACCATTTCCCTATTTGTCCACGTTGCGTCTAGTGCGGCTGCGCATTGCGAGCGTGCGTGTGGCGTAGCACCTGCTGCATGTCCAACGTTGCTAGCACACTCGTTACATCGGGCGTAGTCGCTTTAATATCTATAGGGTACAACTTCTGAACTGGTCTAGATAAGTGAACTGGTTTACCCTTAGTAATCACTCTCACTCTCGCACCGCGAATCTCGTTGTCTCTGCCTTTAACTAAGTGCTCGACTATAGCAGTCTTCCAGCTACCTCGCTTCGTTCCCTCTCCGTCAAACAGTACAACATCCCCTACCTGAGCCTTCCTACCTGCTACTGTGACTAATCTGTGATGTGTCTCTCTTAGATCGGTGAGGTACTCCCTTTTCCATCTTTGCCAAAAGTGCTCTAACTTAGTACACAGATAACAGTACCTCCTTGTGTAGTCATACTCACCTTCATCTCCTTCGTCTGGCTCATCTGGCATGGAACTGATACGTCTGCCGTATATCAAGTGCGATGGTGTCAATACCTCCTCACCTGGTTCGTCGTACTCATACGTCAGTGGTCTAGAATTCAGCGTACACTATCTCTACTAGGACTGTTGCTAGCTCATCGAGAATCAATCTAGCATTACCTATCACTAGGGCTGTCCACATTATGCTCAATGTTTCGCACTATTATGCTTATTCTTTATGCTCAACAAATGTCACTATTATGCTCAAATAGCATCACTATTACGCTCCATTATGTTAACAAAAAATAAAGGAAATAAACCACGAGACCAAGGTAGACCGGTTAATTTTAAGTGGAAACAGTTCTGTTCAAAATTAAATCACATCATTTAATGCTTGTTGTATTGTAGCATTAGGGAGGCCTCGAGGTAATCCTCCATTGCACTTGCTTGATTGTCCTTAAATGAGTTCTCCAACAATGAAAATACTCCCTCAGAAGCAGCAGATGGGGCTGCATCAGTAGTATCTTCTGGAAAGCTTATGCCCAGTTAGGGATCTGTCGCTCATGATTTTTCCACCATGAAATCACATCAGTGTCTGGATCGACATCTTCAGCAGCAGCAATACAAGTGGGTAATTCCCTACTCAAGCCATCTATGCATGCATCGTTATTCAAGAAATCAAGCTGTCTCATCTGGTTTATGTCTGCAACAGTAGGCTGGATTTCTGCAACTTTCACAGGACTGAACAGACGGGCTGACTTGAATAACTGAACAGTGTCCTGCAAACCTCCATCTAAAAAGTGTGATCTAAAGTAATCATAAGCTGGCTGAAGGCAAACCAGTGCATATGCCTCCCACTGATGTTGAAGAGCAATGTCTCCATTAGCTATTGCCACAATAACAGCATTACAACTGGGAAAGTATTGATCCCTCATCTCAGCTTCTAACTTCCTGACCACTTCATAAGCTATAACACAGAGTGGACCATCTCCTTCAAGATCATAGGTTGCCCTTACAAAGGGCATCATTGCATCAACAGTGATTGCAAGTTCTACTTTCAAATGGGCTAATTGCTGTGGGTCATTAATAATGGCCTGAAGTTTCCTTGCTGTTGCCTCTGGTAGATCCTCTCCATTGACAAAATTTGGAATGTCACCAAAACAGTTAACCACTTGATTAATGACCTCAAACCTTGACCACCACCTCGTTTCTGAATATGTCTTAGGAGACTGCCCTGTTTGTGCTTTGAAAGCATTTCTTGAACGAGCACTGTGTGCAAATAGGCTGATCCAAGACTTTATGAACTTTTCAAGGGTTGGTGTGCACATTTTTTCACCGACATGGTAAAGAGTGTGGCTAAAGCATCCAACATCCACAAGACTGGGGTACAAAATCTTCAGATGCCTTATAGCGACATTGTTCACTGATGCTCGATCTCTCATCGAGGCAACCAGAAGGCCAGGTGGTATTGCAAATTATACGGAGAGTTCTTAATAGCTGATGTACCAACTCTTCTCCATTCATGGGCTTTGTTACTAACAGAAGACGTACGAGCCGTTGTTCAATTTTCCAATCAGTAACAAAGCATAATATAATATTCAGAGCTTCAGCCACATGGGTTGTTCCATCATATATTACACTTACAGTTTTCCCCGTTATTTCTTCTTTTACTCTCTTCTTTTCCTCTTTGGAAATCACATCTATCAACTCTGACAGATGCCTACTTGAAGTTAAAGAAAATGCCCTCATAAATGACCTCACGACTTTGACCCTGTACACTCTCTGTGCCATTGTGTGAGCTTCTTTATCATACTCAAGCGGGCTTTCTGCAATATCTCTTTCTCTTGCTTCTTTCTTTTCAATACGGATCTTTCCGGATGCATGTTTTGTCAACTTAACATGGTTTACAATGACCGTCTTCTTTAGACCAATCTCTTCACGGCAAGCATTGCAAAAAAGCTTACCATTTGATACAACTAAGTTTTCTCCAGTAAACTCTTTAACTCTGACAGAAGGACTAACGTTCTTGGGGCTGGAGCCTTCTTTGGTGGTCGGTATCGCTTCCCATCTTTGGGAAGATTGCATTGCATTGACCTTTTTCTCGATAAATCCGATGCTGTTGGAGATCTCAAGGTCTTTAAAATGTGGCCAGTTTTTTTATGTTGTTCGGGTATTCGGACTCAGTTGTTTGAAGAGGGAGGAGAGGGGAGGGAGGAAAAGGGAATACAAATGAACTTGTGGTGGTTAATTGTGGTAGTTAATGGTAGTTTATGTAGGGCACTTGTGGGTAGGTAAGGAGTGTATGGAAACATAAAATTAAGTGAAATTAAGAAAATAAGTGAATGAAATGAACGAATAAATATCTAGCTAATGAATAAGTAAAAAAATTTTTTTAGAAAGATGGTAAAATGTGAAAAAGAAAACGTAAAAGTAACCTGATGAAACATGTGAGAAATGGACTGACCAATGAAAAAATAAAATAGAATTGAAAGAATAGAAAAAAGGGGGGGACTGATTGGTAGGGAAATACATATGTAATGGCAAATATACATGAAAAAGTATGAACAAGCAGAAATCTAATAAAAAGGAGAAGGGGAAACCCACTGGTTAAAATATAACCCGATAAATATATATGCCTACATTACACTCGTTATCAATAACACGTGCAGGTTCGAAATTGAATTTCCAACGGAAAACGTCAATTTGGTGGATGTCACTCAACTTTAGTCGAAATGTTTGAAAATTAGGTTAGAGAATTTGCTGAACGAGATGAAGCAGAATCTCAATACTATGAAAACGTCGCCATACAACTCCCAGATGTGGAGGAAACGCAAATAGTGCAGGAGGACAACGAAATCGTAAGTAATTTGAGGCGACACAGGTACCGAAATGCCAGTCGAGAGTGGAGAGCATGTCCTGAAAGTTTAAAAAATATTTGCCCTGTCGAATGCTGTATCCATGCCTGTAGATCGTCGAGGTAGAGCTCGGGGGTATTGCTCGATGAAACCTCTTATAAGAAGCATATCTGCAACTGGATTAAATAAAAATAACTATAATTCTTTTTCCAAGCGCTTTGAAAGCTATATAAACAATCAGATTGATTCATGCGTACCTAACCGATGCATTGACTTTCTCCTCGGACGATATTCACGTCCAACAACAACGTGTTTTTGATAATCTGTTGAACTTATACACAAACCGCTCGCTCACGGATAAAGTTTATGCGATTTCCCTATTTTGCAAGCCCTTGGCTCTAAGCATGATTACTCTCCATCTACACGAGTTTGGGAAATACTTTGCCATAGTTACCCGAATTTACTCGCACAGCGGTTCACTTCAAACTCCATGGAAACCGTTTGATTGACATCCACCAGAAACGACTTCGAAGTCAGGAGTTTCGTTTCGAACCTGCACGTGTTATTGAGAACGAGTGTAAGGATAAACCATATTTCGGATAAAAATATGATAAAAAAAAAAGTAAAGAGGAAGTGAGGGGGAAAATGGTTGGGTAACCTGTGGTAGGAGGAGGGGGAACTGGGAGGACTGGTGAGTGTCAGGATTTAGTTATATGTTGTTCGGGTATTCGGACTCAGTTGTTTGGAGAGGGAGAGGAGGGAGGAAGAGGGAATAGAAATGAACTTGTGGTGGTTAATTGTGGTAGTTAATGGTAGTTTATGTGGGGCACTTGTGGGTAGGTAAGGAGTGTATGGAAAAATAAAATTAAGTTAAATTAAGAAAATAAGTGAATGAAATGAACGAATAAATATATAGCTAAGAAAATGAATAAGTAAAATATTTTTTTAGAAAGATGGTAAAATGTGAAAAAGAAAACGTAAAAGTAACCTGGTGATGGGATGAAACATGTGAGAAATGGACTGACCAATGAAAAGATAAAATACAAAATATAATTGAAAGAATAAAAAAAGAGGAAACCCAGTGGTTAAAATATAACCCGATAAATGTATATGCCTACATTAAGGATAAAAAAATTTGCGGATAAAAATATTATAAAAAAAGTAAAAAGGAAGTGAGGGAAAAAAATGATTGGGTAACCTGTGGGGAACTGGGGAGGTCTGGTGAATGTCAGGAAGTGATTGATAGGATAATAACGAGCTAAGCTAAGTAGGAAGGCGTAGTTTACTTTGTGGTAACGGGTAAGGAGAGATAAGTGCGTATGTGAAAAGGATAGTGTTGAAAATCTAGGTTGTACATGAAGGAATGTGAAGTCGGTGGCGAATTTTGTGAACTGCTGGCCATGGTAAATGGCTAGAAAAGTTGTGGTATGGCTGGGATAGTAAAGGATACCGAAAAGATGAGCTCATACGAAAGCAAATCCAATAGAGTTCCCAAAGAGCACAAACACCGACAATTATTTTCAGGGGTAGATTATCGGCGTGCCAACACGAGGTTAAGTGTGTTTCAAAAATATCTAGGCCCAGATGTATCTACCCTACATACTGCTCTTGGGTACCAGGGTAGCTGGTTAGGTGGGACTATACAAGAAAATAGGTTTGTGAATGTACCTTTGTTGTCAGGAATGGGAGTAGAGAGTGGTGGACGAGGACCCTGTTCTTGCGTAATTTAAGGACCTTCTTGGAGTGAATAGCGCGCCGAAAGAGGGAAGGTGTGTGTTGTGTTGGCTTAAAGTATCAAATGAGGAAACTATGTGATTGGATGGTTGAAAACAAACCGGATATTGCGGGGCAGCATAGATAAACCAGGGAGGAATTGATACTAAAGTGACGGTTAATGAACGATAGGTGGGATTGGAAGTGGGATCCCTGTGGTAACAACTGTACAATGTTGTCGTTTTGTGAGTGTTGAAGGAAATTAAAGTATATAATATCCGTAAAACTAGGTCTAGATAATGCTGTCTAAATGGGGCTGGGATGTAAGTGAATATAGGGACTGGATATCTGGGATGGGTGTCAAACAGGGGTTCGGGAAAGTGTGGAGGAGGTACGTGTGAGATAGGGCAACAATGTAAGAAGTAGTCGTTTAGTGAGTGTATATTGAAATGATTGCATATGAGACCTGTTGGTGTGGGGATCCCTGTGTGGAGGGTGCTGCTCGGTGAATGCGTACAAAATTGATTCCCCGTAGGGCTCGGTAAGAATAAACTTAAACAATGAATCTGGAGTTCAGGGTAGTAGCATACTTGTGGAGGAAGTGCGTGTGGGATTGGGTACCATGTGAATGGTAATCTCGCGGGTGTACACCGAAATCATGTAACGTTTAAATAGGTAGAAGTAATACTTTTGGAATGGGACTAAACTGCGAGTGATCCGGAGGTGGGGTAAGTGGGAGTGGGCTTCTGTGGCCTGTGTTTGAGACAGGGTACGACTGTGAAGAGTCGCCATTTTGTGTAGGTTGAGAGTAATGTGTGCGAGAAACGAAGGAATACCCCAAAATGTTCGGTAAAAATAATACTAAGTGGATGGCACTAAACTATGGGGAGTACTAGGTTGGGGAGTAGATGGTGTGTGGCGCGACAGACTGGATGAGACAAGTGCTAGCTAGCAGAAAGTAAACAACGCGTTGAAATGAAGAGGGAATCAATAAAAGCAAGGTACATGAATCCAAATAAGTGTGTGTGTGATTGTTAGAACTATAAAAGAACAGGTGTGGAGCCGGCAGGGAAGTGTGTGGGGAAAGTGTGTGGGGAAAATGTGTGTGTATGAGGAAAATGAAAGACTACAGGATAATCTATGGAAGGACAATTCTTTAACAACTAAAAAACTAATAATTATGTATTACGAAAGTAAAAACTTATGTACAAATAGTGTAGGTGGTATACCTTCATCATGTGGTATGTTTGTATAGAGGGAGGAAACATCTAGGGTAGCCAGGATGCTATTGGGGGGTAAAGGGCTGGGCAAATGGAATATGGTTTGTAGGAAGTGGGTGGTATCTTTAAGGTAGGATGTTATTGTTGGTATGAGCGGCTTGAGGTGGTGGTCAATAAAGATAGATAGGTTTTCTGTTGGTTAATCAGAACCAGAAATAATGGGTCTACCAGGGATATTGGGCTTGTGGATCTTGGGTAGCTTGTAGAATAGTGGTGTTCGATGTGGTTTGGGGGGAAGTAAGAAGTCAAAGGTTGTATGGTCAATGTATTGCTTTGTGAGGATTGTCTGTAGGTATGTCTCAATGTCATCAACAAGCTTAGGGATGGGGTCATGTGTGACTGGCGTGTAGTGTTTTGTGTTTTGTAGTTGTCTGTTGTCTGTTGGCTTCAGCGAGGTATTGTGATTGAGGCCATAGGACAATGGAACCTCCTTTATCAGCCAGTTTGATGACTGTCAGGCAGGTGTTTCAGCCAGTTTGTGGGAGGAGTTTCGGAAGTGGTACTTAAGATAAAGGCTCCTTTTAAATCGAGCAAATGAGGATTTGATGGTATTGATAGGTGTGGGCCTGGGGGTAGGTACAAATTCGAGGCCCTTTAAGAGGACCTTTTTCTGGGGGTCAGATAGTATAGTGTTTCCAAGGTTGACTATGCTCTTGGAGTGTACTTTATGTGCAAGCCGTTTAATGATACATTTCTTGATGGCATTCTTGGTTGAAGGATAGTGTCTTCTTGTTGTTGTGTGTGAGGTTTGATTTTTGAGGAATGGGAGTGTTTTGAAGTGTGAAGGGTGACCTATTTTAGGCCACCCTATCAGTGGTTTTTTGTGTGATTGCCATGTGTATAAGTGTATGCTTGCAGTTCAGGGACATTGATAGATAGGAGGGATGGGATGGTTCTAGTGTTTGTGGAAGGTGAGTTAGCTGGTGTGAGTAGTGTGTGGGTGTGATGTTATCGCTGGAGTAGGGAGGAGGGCAGGTCTTGGGTTGGTTGGGAGAAAAAGGGGTGCTGTTGTGCCATGTATTGGTGTTGTTGAGGTGTGTGGTTGTTTGGGAGGTGGTTGGTCAAGGTTGCGGGGTGTGTGCTTGCGTTTTAGGGTGTTGACACTGAGGGAATCCTAGGTGTAGGTTTGGTAGTGGTGTGGTGAGAGGGGTTTTGATCTTCCTGTGGTGTGTTAAGTTTGTTATTTGTGTGGTGAACCTTGTTTGTTGTTGGGGCCTGTAGGTCGGAAATATGGGTGGATGTCTCTGTAAGTGCCTGTAGGTCATATTGAAGGACCACTTTTGTAAGAAGCAACCCAGCATTGTGTAGAATCTGACTCCATTTGGAGGCTAAGTTGAGTGGTAGAGGGGGTGAGGTGTTGCAAGTAGGCAAGACAAAGGTTGGAGGTTGGTTGTTTTTAATGTGTGTTTGTAGAGTTTTGGTGCATTGTGTGTGGTATGCATGTTGTTTGGAAAGCGTTTCTGAAATGGTTGAAACTAACGGGTCCTCACGGGTGAGTGGTAGTAGCTGTTGTAGGGGAGGGTTAGGCTTGTGAGTAGGGTTAGGGGTTGCAGTAGAAGTATGGGAATCCATTGCTGGCAGTTTTGGGTAAAAAAAAACTTGGTGGTAGAGGGAGGGGTACGTGCCTGGAATTGTGCTGCTGATGTGATTATTGTGTGTGTAGTGTTTTTGGGAGTTGTTTTTGTTGCTGGTGCTTTGTTGGCATCTGGGATAGAGGTGATCTCTGGTACAGTAGGGGTTTGGGCTTGGGATGGTTGGTTGAGAGTGTTTTTTTGTGCTGGGAAGGCTTTGTCCGGTGTGTCTGAAATGTGAGTAGTGTGGTGGGGTGCCTGGATAGTGCTTGATGGGGTAGTTGTTTGGAGTGTGGAGGTGAATTTGATGTAGTCAGGGTACTGTTGAGGTTTTTCTTTGGAGTGAGATTGGGTTGGGACAGAGTCAGGGATGTTGAGTTTAAAAGAATCATTGAGATCAGATGCAGGTAGGGTGTTTGGATTGTCCATGGGAGGTGATGTTGCTAATGGGTGGATGTTTTTTAAGGGTGGCAGAGGGGGTGACGGGAGGTTTGTGGGTTGAGGGTGTATGTGGTCTAATTGTAGGAGTAGTTCTATTTCTGGGTTGGTGAAGTGGGTATCCTCAATGTGATCCTGTAGTGCTAGCAGGTTGTCACAATTGATGAGGTCTTCATCATTGAGAATGTTGTGGTTGGATGGAGGGAGTGGAGAAGGATTGGAGGTTGTGCTTGATTGTACAGTAGTGGTTAGTGTTGTAGTGTGTGTGTCTTTGTTGTGTGATGTTTGTGTAATGTGAGGAGTAGCTATGTCTTCTCTTCCAGGTTGTTCTGGGATAGGAAATACATTGTAATGTTATTGCACGAGAAGGGTAATGGGGGGACAACTGAGGATCTAAGAGATACAAGCCTTTCCCCGTGTGAACGTATCAGTTTTTATATGTTTTGCTGTGTAAATTGGCTCCTCAGCGACTCCTTATATGGGATGTGACGTACACAAACGTACAGGAAAGCAAATAACTGAAAACCAAACAAACTGACTGGTACAAATACTTAAATCAGATCATTTAGAAACATATCACAAAGCGTTGTCCACCCATAACGCATTATCGCTATTTCCCATTTTCCTATTCAACTATGTATTATTATTATTATTATTATAGACTTCGATTATTTTATATTTATATGATGAATGTAAGGACTGTAATGCGCATTTGAGTATTTTTATAGGAAATGCGCAATATAAGTAATAAATATTATTATTATTAAAGAATCATATCTACAAACCCGGTAATTGCTTGTCCAGGGTCCGGTTGTTCAAAGGGTGGATAACGCTATCCACTGAATAAATCCTTATCCAGTGGATAAGTATTAACCGAACTAGCTTACTTTATCCACTGGATAAGGATTTATCTGGTGGGTAGTGTTATCCACACTTTGAACAACCGTACCCAGTTGTGAAAAACATGGACCAAAATAAATATTAAAGTGGTTTTCAATAAATGTAACATTGTCAGTAAACCGGCAGTTAACACACTCTACGAAAGCTTAAAATAAACTGAATCAGAGTCCGCTATGATTAACAAGTTAGAACTTTTACTGTGAAGATACTGTCTCTGGGCCATTGGTCAAGCTCACTCTAGCTGTTCTATAGATAGACTTTTATTTCTCTTAATTCAACAATATATCAAGTGGACACATCTGTGGCTATACCTCTTTCTTCATAGCAATCACATATTTCCACGTTTGTCAGACACTCTGCAGATTCTTTACCGCATAACATGTCTTTCCTCTTAGAATAAGCTCCAGGTTTCGCACCAATATCTGATCTTTTGAAACATCTTCAATACATGGTGGCTTCTTGAAGTCGTATACCTCATTTGGCCGCCTTTCAAAAAAACATTTTGATGGTCCCTTTCTCTTCCTTTAATATTTCGCCAAAGTACAACAGTCCTTGGCCGTATGCAATGGCGGCGCATCTAGTGCGAAGTTGGTGCTTTTGGGAAAATGAGACGAACAATGTGTGTTAACATGTCATAGTGTTAATGGGTCACATGCACTTATCTGTAAACGGTAAATTGAATGACATTTTTGTTCGTGTGCTGTTGACTTTAGAAGTTTGTTTGTACGCACCTAATTAGTGTAATTAAGATATAAGGTAGTGGATATAATAGAGAACGGTCAGTCAAAATAGAATGGACTAAGCCCGGGTCTTAAAATTCCCAAAAATTCAGTTTCAGCATATATTTACCTGTTGTTCGGTGTTATTTGCTTTTTCATTTACCTGGGCTGGGCTTTCCTGCAAGTTTTAAACAGACAAATGAATAAGCAAATGCTTTGTACCTTCGCATTGCACGATTATGTTCCATTTTTTTCTAAGCACATTGATATAATTTTACCATTCAAATTTGAAGAAGTTTGTTATGATTTCAGAAAGAATTATTACGCTACGACATTATCTATACTATGTTTTTGCCTTACCTCTCTCCTCATTTTCGGAGTTTCGTTAGCTGGGCTTTGAAGTTGAATTTCCCTTTTCCTCTTGTTATGACTGTGCGGCAAGGACTGTAAAGCTGTAAAATGAGAAAATACAATAACCTTTTTTTCCACTCTCAATTAATACCATAACTGTAATTTGTCATTATTGTCTCTTTCTCTCGCTCTTCTTTCCTCTATTCTCTCATCGTTTTTAACTCATAGAAGCCCGCATATGCGCAGGAACGAGTTATTGTGAGGTTTGGGGAAATGTGCACTTCCGTGAACACATTTCGCATTCACTTCCGTAGACAGTTAGCGTTCACTTCATTTCACTTTATATTCATGTTTACACAGGCGGCCCATAGCTCTTAATAGCCTCATATGCGAAATCGCTCGATGACAAACCAAAATCATTTTGTTTAATAGATCGATATATTCAACAGAGACATAGAGAGATTTTATATATATTCTGCGACAAGCCGACTTTCGCCGCCGAAGTACGAACCAGTCAACTGAGGATTTGTTTCGGGAGCTTTCTCGTACGAAGGAGCCATTCCAACAAATGTTCTCACCACCATTAACACCATCAACATTTGTAGCAACTGCTTTCGCGGTTTGGAGCATTACAGTTCCACTTCTCTTCAAAGTCGTAATTGTTGCATTTTTCTCGTTTTCCTTCGCTTGAACGTCATTAGAGGGAGCAGCATTAACTGGGCGTTCCCCTACGATTACACCTTCGCATATTGACTGGTGGTGTCGTTTGCTTTGACAATGGCGACAGTTTCTTTGGTTGCTGCATTCAGGTATTCGGTGTCCGCGTCTCAGACATTTAAAATATTGATTATTTCGCCGTAAAATGTCTCTTCGATTCTCAGTATTTACGACACTGGTACACAAAGCGGAGTAATGTGCACCAGTGCAGTAAACACACTGGATTTTGAAATAATCTTTGTCCTTGGAGACAAAGGTACTCGTGGTAGGCATGGTACTTTGTTGTTGTATTTGAATGGCAGGCTTGCGCGATTGATCTGCGGTTTTGATGCCTTCACTGGCCTCTCGCCTCCAGTTCTATCTTGATGATGTCCAAAAGACTTTCGATTTGCCAGACTTGATCGGTTGTCCTTCTGGCTACTTGCAGGCGGATTTCTTGTGGTAGTTTCGACATTATCACAGGGATCAGAAAGCTCGGACGACACGCCTAGTGCTGTTAGACCCCTCGTGTGTACGCTTATCTTGTCATACATGAGCCTCAGGGATTGCAGTCTGTCGTTAGAGCAGCCCTGTACTTTTAAAAGTTCATCCATGTGCACCCTGATGCTCTGTTGCGCCTTTCCAAACCGATCTTTCAGGATTTTGACAGCGGAGTCATAGTGTGTGCTCTTTCTATAGACCGAGCTGCCGCACCCTCAAGTAACGAATTGAGGTAATTGAACTTGTAGATTGTCGATATCGCAGTGTTCACGTGTATAGCGGACTCGTACGAGTCCCAGAAAGTGGCCCAATTGGTTACTTCTCCTCTGAATTTAGGCAAAGTTAGCTTGGGAAGCCTTGGTTTCGTGGAGTTTACGGAATGTGCCGTACTGTTGGTTTCGATGGTAATGGTAGGCGATTGTTGCTGTTGTTGTTTGGCGTTTCGTATTTTTCTTCTGTATTCGAGGATCTTCTCGATTATCGGCTCGGACTCTTCGATTTCTTTGGTGAGTTGATCTACTTCGCATATTGCTACAATTTCTTGATCTAGATCGGTTAGAGTTTTCGTCTTTACTTCCAGTTGTTGTTCTATAACTTCGAGTCGTTCGTGATCCATCTATTTGCTGTGGAGTATCTCGTTTGCTTCGTTAGTTAGCTTCGTTACAACTCGTCTGTGTGCTGCTCGTACAGCTCTTGAGCGATCAAGCTTTTCCTTTGCTGTCGACATAATTCTCGTGTTTGGGACTCACTGCCCCTCGTCGGGCGCCATGTAATGAATTGTCGAGTTCGTATCGTATTGATGTGGTTTATTTCACAAGCAAAGCTTGAATCATACAAATTATATTTACAACTGATTATATATCATGTGGCGTGTAAAATCGAATCAAATTAGTCAAGGCTATACAAACAGAACAAAGCGTACATAGTTTCGATAGGTGAACGGTGTCAAATGTCAATTGACACTACTCGTGTGTATTTATAGCATAATGTTTATGACATGGGTTTTCTTCATTAACTCTTTGTGCGCCTTTACATCCCTTGGTTTCTTGGCGAGTTGTCTTTTCATTTGAGAGACAGAGATTCATGGTCTTCTAGTTTCACAGACCAGATATCATCACATTTTCGTCTTTTTGTAAGTACTTTTGATACATGCACATCATCTGGCAATCTCTTTGGCCTTTGAAGCTTTTTCATGCGGTTCATCATTTTAAGTTCAATTGAGCCCTATACAATATAGAAAGAAAACGCATTATGATTGTATGTACACATGTACACAAATGTATAACATCAGTAACAATAAATGGCCATCGCTTACAGTGTGGTATATGTATCAGATTCAAATAGATTCAAAACACACATTTTGTCCAGGGGGTCCAGAGGTCATTTGCTCAAAGCAGGAAATTATTTTAACTAGGAATGTTTTATGCACTAAAAATAAATTCACTCTACCACCCTCACTCTATATATATCATGGTACCTAGTAGGGTGACTATTGAGGGAATTTTAACTATTGCAATAGTATTGCGATTGTTGATATAGTATTGCGATAGTAGTGGTACTATTTCAATAGTATTGCAATTGTTTTCAGTAATGTTCAAATCCCTGAACTCCCATAAATACCTGTTACAAATGTAGCTAGGAGCTATTACGAACTAATGAAGCAAACAAACATGGCGACCGTAAATATCGGCTTTGCAGCCTTACCCTTTCTCTAGCATTTAAACAGGCAATTTAAACATTTTTACAGTCAGTCGAATCAATGACTAGGACAAGGTTGACTTTTCTTTTCAAACAAGGCAAAAGAAATAAAAGTTTAGAAACTATCGATAGTTCACCAAACTATCAGCGATTGTCATCGATGCATCACTATCGTGACCTTTCTATCGCGATTAATCGATAGTTCAATGTATTGTTACACCCTTAGTACCTAGCACCCAGTCCCTCTCCAGTATCCTTAATATGAAGTCCCTATTGCAGCTGGACAGAAACCAACAATTTTTCGTCTGCCATGCTTGGATATTTCTCTATCAGCATCTTTGCAATGAATACCCTCTCTGCCTTATTAGGACGGGATGTGTAGGCCAATATGGCATAGCACACAATGGCCTATTATTATTATTATTATTATTATTATACTAGTTTCAATTTTCATATCCGTTTGAAAATTTAGTACTGGTTGAAACTTTCATACTGGTTTTATTTTTTCACTCCAATACTTTGGTCACGTCTGCCTTAAAATATATGTTCAACCTCCCCTCCCATCACTTCCTTTCCCTACCCCTCATTCCAGTTCTACATCCTACCTTATCGTTAACTGTACTAATTACCCAATTAAAAAAAAAATACTCTACACTTACCGGTGCTTGAACCCTCGACCTTTCGATCTATGAGTCAGAGCCTTACCACTAAGCCACAGGTGACTGATGTAAAGCACCTTACTAAAATAACATATATCATGGTGCTGCCATGCTTGCGTTTTAGGGTGTTGTAGTGGGACACTGAGGGAATCCAAGGTGTAGGTTTGGTAGTGGTGTGGTGAGAGGGGTTTTGATCTTCCTGTGGTGTGAACCTTGTTTGTTGTTGGGGCCTGTAGGTCGGAAATATGGGTGGATGTCTCTTTGTAAGAAGCAACCCAGCATTGTGTAGAATCTGATTCCATTTGGAGGCTAAGTTGAGTGGTAGAGGGGGTGAGGTGTTGCAAGTAGGCAAGACAAAGGTCGGAGGTTGGTTGTTTTTAATGTGTGTTTGTAGAGTTTTGGTGCGTTGTGTGTGGTATGCATGTTGTTTGGAAAGCGTTTCTGAAATGGTTGAAACTAACGGGTCCTCACGGGTGAGTGGTAGTAGCTGTTGTAGGGGAGGGTTAGGCTTGTGAGTAGGGTTAGGGGTTGGAGTAGGAGTGTGGGAATCCATTGCTGGCAATTTTTGGGGAAAAACCTTAGGGGTGGTAGAGGGAGGGGTACGTACCTGGAATTGTGCTGCTGATGTGATTATTGTGTGCATAGTGTTTTTGGGAGTTGTTTTTGTTGCTGGTGCTTTGTTGGCTTTGTCCGGTGTGTCTGAAATGTGAGTAGTGTGGTGGGGTGCCTGGATAGTGCTTGGTGGGGTAGTTGTTTGGAGTGTGGAGGTGAATTTGATGTAGTCAGGGTACTGTTGAGGTTTTTCTTTGGAGTGAGATTGGGTTGGGACAGAGTCAGGGATGTCGAGTTTAAAATAATCATTGAGATCAGATGCAGGTAGGGTGTTTGGATTGTCCATGGGAGGTGATGTTGCTAATGGGTGGATGGTTTTTAAGGGTGGCAGAGGGGGTGACGGGAGGTTTGTGGGTTGAGGGTGTATGTGGTCTAATTGTAGGAGTAGTTCTATTTCTGGGTTGGTGAAGTGGGTATCCTCAATGTGATTCTGTAGTGCTAGCAGGTTGTCACAAATGAGGAGGTCTTCATCATTGAGAATGTTGTGGTTGGATGGAGGGGGTGGAGAAGGATTGGAGGTTGTGCTTGATTGTACAGTAGTGGTTAGTGTTGTAGTGTGTGTGGTTTTGTTGTGTGATGTTTGTGTAATGTGAGGAGTAGCTATGTCTTCTCTTCCAGGTTGTTCTGGGATAGGAAATACATTGTAATGTTATTGCACGAGAAGGGTAATGGGGGGACAACTGAGGATCTAAGAGATACAAGCCTTTCCCCGTGTGAACGTATCAGTTTTTATATGTTTTGCTGTGTAAATTGGCTCCTCAGCGACTCCTTATATGGGATGTGACGTACACAATCGTACAGGAAAGCAAATAACAGAAAATCAAAGAAACTGACTGGTACAAATACTTAAATCAGATCATTTAGAAACATATCACAAAGCGTTGTCCACCCATAACGCATTATCGCTATTTCCCATTTTCCTATTCAACTATGTATTATTATTATAGACTTCGATTACTTTATATTTATATGATGAATGTAAGGACTGTAATGCGCATTTGAGTATTTTTATAGAAAATGCGCAATATAAGTAATACATATTATTAGTATTAATATTAAAGAATCATATCTACGAACCCGGTAATTGCTTGTCCAGGGTCCGGTTGTTCAAAGGGTGGATAACGCTATCCACTGAATAAATCCTTATCCAGTGGATAAGTATTAACCGAACCAGCTTACTTTATCCACTGGATAAGGATTTATCTGGTGGATAGTGTTATCCACACTTTGAACAACCGGACCCAGTTGTGAAAAACATGGACCAAAATAAATATTAAAGTGGTTTTCAATAAATGTAACATTGTCAGTAAACCCGCAGTTAACACACTCTGCGAAAGCATAAAATATACTGAATCAGAGTCTGCTATGATTAACAAGTTAGAACTTTTACTGTGACGATACTGTCTCTGGCCCATGGGTCAAGCTCACTCTAGCTGTTCTATAGATAGACTTTTATTTCTCTTAATTCAACAATCATATCAAGTGGACACATCTGTGGCTATAGCTCTTTCTTCATAGCAATCACATCTTTCCACGTTTGTCAGACACTCGGCAGATTCTTTACCGCATAACATGTCTTTCCTCTTAGAATAAGCTCCAGGTTTCGCACCACTATCTGATCTTTTGAAACATCTTCAATACATGGTGGCTTCTTGAAGTCGTATACCTCATTTGGCCGCCTTTCAATAACTTTTATGTTGATGGTCGCTTTCTCTTCCTTTAATATTTCGCCAATGTACAACAATCCCATCTAGTGCGAAGTTGGTGCTTTAGGGAAAATCAGACGAACAATGTGTGTTAATATTTCATAGTGTTAATGGTCACATGCACTTATCTGTAAACGTTGAATTACATTTTTGTTTGTGTACGCATCTAATTAGTGTAATTAAGATATAAGCTAGTGGATATAAGTAAGGTATATATCTCGCTTTGGCATATTTGCCAACTCGGCTGGTAAACATAGTAGCAATGCTAAAATGTCAAGGGATAGAGCAGTATCACGAATCCCCACCAGACAACTGAAGCGTGCCATGCGAAAGAGTAAGAAAGTGAGGTATGCACTGCGTAGACATTGACTAACAAAATCGTCCAAGCTTCGTGAATAGTTAACCAGAAAAAAAAACAGTATGTATTCCAGGTTAATGAATGAATGTTGTGGTATTAAGAATTTTAAACAAATCGTCGAGAAGAAAGTGTTCTTTCTTCTCTCACTTGCTGCAGTGGCGTCCTTGTAATTGTAGCTTTACTTCAACTGGAGCAATGTTCCTTCAAGCGCACGCGATCTCCGATTGTTGTGATTCCAAGTTGGATCAAACAACTTTCTGACATGGATAACACTAATCTTTGTTAATGTAACTAAGCTCACAAAGATATTCTAAGTGATTCGCATGAAAAAAGTGGTTGGTATATTGAAATAATTACTAGACATAATGAAACGTTCAGTTATCATACCGTCAATAGTAGTGCTCATATTGTTTTAGGCACATAACTTAATTAATGTACAAATATCGTATCAAAAGAGTGATATATGGACTTTATTTTGAGGGCACAGATTCTTTACTGACATGATACATGTACCTCTGACAAAGATAAACAGGGACCACAATTAATCCTTAATTCCTGTTTTAAGCAGTACTCGAGGCTAATAATGTCATCGCCGATTGTTAAGTAATGGTTCGCATAAGAACTGAAGCATTATACATGTATGTGTGGAAAATGTTCAAATACGTGATCGAAATTTTTTTTGTCTTCCTTGTTCCCCATTTGTTGATTATTGTTTCACTGTAAAATAAGCCCACATTGTAACGTAAAGTTTTATTTCTAGTTCTAACTTTGACCAGAGTTATCTAACAGAAAAACCTGCACAAATTTAAGCAAAGCGATACAGTGATTTTGGCCTCTGCGTCCTGCATCTTTTAAGCATAAAAAAATAAGACTCATCGAAAATGCATCCTCAAGGATGCAGAAACTTTTCATACACCAATATTTTGGAAAGTGTGCAGGGGCTCTTTATGAGGAACTTCAGAAGACATTTAGACATACGAATTTCGCACTACCAGAACGTAGCCAGGACTACAAATTTTGTAAAAAGGGCAATACTTCGTCATTAAGCCAACCAGCCTGAAAAGGGAAGGGCAACTTGTTCTGGCTTTAATGGTCAGCCATTGTTTTTTTAATCTTCTTTTGACACAGATGGATCAAGGGTTTCTAAGTCAGACACGGTTAACTGTACATCTTCTCTATCGCAGATGACTTCATCTAAATCCCTCATCTTCTTTAGATCCCAATAGCTTTCGACCTGTTGGACCTAAAAGTATGTTTTGCTGTGTAAATTCGCTGCTCACCGACTCCTTATAAGGGATGTGACGTATACAAACGTACAGGAAAGCAAATAACTGAAAATCAAACAAACTGACTGGTACAAATACTTAAATCAGATCATTTAGAAACATATCACAAAGCGTTGTTCACCCATAACGCATTATCACTATTTGCCATTTTCAGAAGAAGCATATCTACAAACCCGGCAATTGCTTGTCCAGGGTCCGGTTGTTCAAAGGGTGGATAACGCTATAAATAAATCCGAATACAGTGGATAAGTATTAATGTAATATTGTCAGTAAAACGTTAACACTCGATGAAAGCGCCGCGCAACCAAATTCATGTTAAAAGTAGACTTACCCTATAAAGATAGGCTACTTAAACTTAATCTACTGCCACTTTCATACTGGCTAGAATATCTAGACCTCATATATTTGTTTAAGTGTCGCCTTAAGCTTAACAATACCGATCTATCTAGTTATGTAACTCCATGCTCGCTTTCATCAAGATCTACAAGAAGCACTACTGGTTCAGACTACAAGCTTAACCCATGCAAAACATCTACTTATAGGGATTCTTTCTTTAATCGCATAGTCATTCTATGGAACTCGCTGCCTTTAAATATTAAGTCCTGTAGTTCAATTTCGTCTTTCAAAACATTGCTACGAGCTCACTATCTTGCGCTTTTGCTTTCCACTTTTGACCCTGATCGCATTAGAACCTATAAAACTATCTGTTCTAAATGCCGATCTACTAACACATCTACTATTTGTTGCCGCTAACTTCTTTCTGCGCTTATTTACTTGTACTTGGCCGGCCGACCAAATGTACAAATGTACACTATTATTATATTATTTTTTTGCATCATATATTTTACATTTCATGCTTAATACATTATTCATAGTTCTATCTGTAATGTATTGTCAGTGTATTCGTATTTGTCTCAGGCTGAGCTCGTTTGGACCTAGAGTCTGTTTCTCAGCCTGAGTTAAGCTATTAAATAAAAAAATAAAAAAAATAAAAATAAAAAGCATAAAATAAATAAACTGAATCTGAGTCTGCTATGATTGACAAGTTAGAAGTGTTACTGTGAAGTTACTGTCTCTGGGCCATGGGTCAAGCTCACTCTAGCTGTTCTATAGATAGACGTTTATTTCCCTTATTTCAATAATCATATAAAGTGGAGACATCTGTGGCTATACCTTTTTCCTCATATCTTTCCGCGTTTGTCAGACAGTCTGCAGATTCTTTACCGCATAACCTGTCTTTCCTCTTAGAATGAGCTCCAGATTTCGCACCACTATCTGATCTTTTGAAACATCTTCAATACATGGTGGCTTCTTGAACTCGTATACCTCATTTGGCCGCCTTTCAAGAAATTTTATGTTGATGGTCGCTTTCTCTTCCTTTAATATTTCGCCAAAGTACAACAATCCTTGCCCGTATGAAATAGCGGCACATCTAGTGCGAAGTTGCTGCTTTAGGGAAAATGAGACGAACAATGTGTGTTAACATTTCATAGTGTTAATGGGTCACATGCACTTGTCTGTAAACGTTAAGTTGAACTGCAAAAGCGTGAGTGCATAATCAGTTTAAACTGTACACGTTTTTTGAAGAGCATATACGCTGCAATGTTTGTCCTCCACTTTTAATTGTAATGCTTTCCCTCTTTGCAAAATGACAATTATAAATACACTCTTAAATTCGAGGGTCATGACGATGAAAACCACCAAATGTGTTGTCCAATTTAACAGTATCGAAGCGGCATGCTTCAATCAAAAGACTACCAACTGCAGTCCTTTTTTTACTCCAACTATTCATACTATCACAATATCATAGAATCAAAATATACTGTCGTTTCTATATCAACAAACTGGATATTATAACATAACGCAAATTGATGCGTGTGTGCTGCATACCTCTTCTAACTTTAGGAGTACGAGCTGGAATCCTAAACAGCTGTTCACCTTCTCTTTGATGTAGTTTTCTGCGAAATCGGTCATGGAACCTTCCATGAGGATAACACCCTCTTTGCCAGTCGGACTTTCAAAGAAATAGACACCGTTCCTCTCGGCCGTCAATTTGAGGGAGCTCTCCTCATCGTTCTCCCAAGCAAGAGCCTCTTAAAAAAGGTCTCCTGTTCCTATAAGGAGATACAGAGAGTATTACAGAGAGTATTACAAATCTATACGAAATCGGTAAACATTCTGACTTCCCTATATGAAAAGAAATGAACTGTTTTGACCGTGAAACTTAAGAGGTTACATGTTCAGATAAATTAACGCACTAACAATATGTAAATAGTTGTCGCCTGGCAAAAAGAGGTACTCAATATTCAACTTATTCATGAGTGAAGTTTAAAAGTTTTTATTCACAAATCTTAAATTGTCATTCATCCTATTAATGTATCTTTTGATACTGCGAAATATAGTAAGATAGTTTTGATCCAAACCTCAAGGCTTTTCATATCTACACTGAACTGAGTAACGTTTTTGTCCATGTAACTAGTTTATTTCAGTCCATTTACAGCGTATTTTAAACTGATGAAATACTAACCAAAGGAAGAGAGCCCCGTTTCAATTTAAGGTGCTTAAACTGAGCCAACCTCTCCTCTGTAGCATGTAAAGGGCATCTTTGCTGTAGCGACTGCAAGTTATGTTCGCCAACGTATTGAAGGAACGCCTTGATGACGGCCTTTTTGGCTTTGATGTTCTTACATGCCTCCTGCATCTCTTTTAAGCTTTTAATCTCCTTCCGTTCTACCCGCCTTAGGAGCTTGAGCTTTGACTCAACGGAAAGACCTTGAAGAGGCATCCCAAGCTTTAGATGAAACAAGGAAATGGTTTCAATATGTTATTTTCGTAGAGGGGTGTATACGCGGTAAAACGTTTGTGTTAAAAGTGACACGATAGCTGAAATTAGTCTCGCAATAAATATACGGGCAATACGGTATAAGTTACTGTTTTACTGTTGCTGAGCAGTTACGTTCTATGGTATCGACCAAGCATTTGTGATTATCTTATATACTGGACGATGGCTTGTGAACTGGGGGAAAATGGGTATTGGAATGTCAGGCCACGAAAAACGAGACATGTATTGTATCACATTGTATACCTGGTGTTGTTTTATCTCCCTTTCCTTTACGCTCCTATTTATTTTGGCTTCATTCATCCCTTTCAGTTCCCCTTTCTCAAACATGGTCGCCACTTTGCTAAATACACACCAAGTATGCTTTGTCAACAAGGCTGCCTGTAGTGTTGGTTCAAGGCTGTTTACATCCTGAAAAAGTTTTTTTTATCTCAATATAATTTTTTTCGAAAGCTTCAGTTGGCAAAAATATTGTTCAGTAATTTAAATAGAAATAGGATATTTTGTTCTGCCAAATAACAAAAGTACCCTTAAGTGACCAGAAAAAAATATATGTTCACTTTTCACTTGGTCTCTACAATGATGGCTGAAGGATATCTAACGGTTTCGGGTACGTTTGCGGATTCAAACGAGTGATTTTCCAAGGAGTTACTAAATTGCAAAACGTAGGTTAGAGTTCCGATCCTAACGACAGGAAATGCTCAACAGATACCTAAACTGCCCTTGGCCACTAAAGAACTGCATCTGAGCTAAGACTTGTCACACTTCGAGGGTGGATGTTCACTTAGTATAGTGGTTATCACGTTCACTTGGCTTTGATGACAGAACGTTGTGTTCTCTCTACTTTCTCTCTTTTTTTTTTTTACCTGTGAGCCCTAACACCTCGTCGTTTACCTGGAAACCTGTCTCCGAAGTGGTTAGGGTAAGTTTTATGGTTCGGGTTTATTCGAGATTGAGTTTGAAGTCATTTGAGCGATACCTGTCATTACGATTCTCGACCATCTTTGGTGATATCGAGGCTGGAGTTGAGACAGCTTAGTTAGAGGCTTCTATCTGGTTAGCATGAAAATCAAAAGCTATCCATATTCATAGAAAGTAGGAGCCCATAACCAGGAGCGTCCACATCTCATGTATAGCTGTCACAGCGTTTTCACGAGTTAGGCTATTTTTAGATCATTTCTCCCGCCAATTAGTGGTTGCACCAGTGGCGGAACAAAATATGTCTCATTAGCTACTTTTGTTATACCAACAACATGGCTGCTACGCTTTTGTGATTTTATTCCCTTATATAGGAAAGATTGCAACTCAACAATAGCGGGAAATCGTTCTAAAAATAATCTAACTCGTGCAAACGCTGTGACATTGACGTAGTATGCTGGATGGACGCTCCTAGTTATGGGCTCCTGTAGAAATACAATACTTGCTCGTAAGTGAGCCTGTTGTCGTATACGTTTATCATCAAAGGGTCAACGTGGGAGCTGTGCACGTGAGTTGAGTTTGTTGGTCCTAAGAATTTTTCTCCGGGTTCTCCGATTTTTCTCCCTCCATAAAAATCAACATGGAAGTTGGGCGTTGAATGCAGAGAATATATGAATGTGTGTGTGTGGAATAAGTCTCTGTCACATTAGCATACATGTATCTTCCTAGAGGCCTAATCAGCCTCATTCATCTGTCGTTAACCTTTTTGTTTTACATCCTCCATCCAAGGCTAAGGCACACCACAGCAAAACGTCACGCGCATCTCCCCAGTTAACCGCCGAAGCTAAAAGAAAACAGGCAATCGTATTTACGTGAAATGTTTCGCCGTACATAAAAGCTATTAAGCGTGAGACTTTAACAGGTTGAAGGTTTCTTAATTTGTAATTCACTGCGAGTTTACTAAGTTATAAAATTATTTACTAAAAGACCTTGGAAACTTGTTTGAACTCCAGAGCCTTCGTTCTTTCGGCCAGCGGAGCATAACGTTTGCCGTTGTGTGGGCTAAGGCTTGGTTACCTTCGAAGGAGTATTTGAAAACTAACGAATTTGAATTTCTTTCTTTTTAAAGATACTGAAGAAAAAAGTCAAATGAACAAAATGAATTAAGTGCACGCTCTTTGTTTGAAAATGGCGTGATGGTTGCGTCAGCAGCGCGCGAACTAAACTTAAAAACTTTTCCCTTCTACAGCTTCCCCTTCTCCCCTTCCTCTGCAGCTTTCTTTATCAAATATGTACGTTTAAGTCAGAATCTCAACAAAATCAAAATCGCAATGCTCTTAACCAATAAAAATAGAGATTATATCGAAATTATTATGCCGTAATTAAGGAGCCATGTAATTGTATGTGTCTATTATATTAGAAACGACAACATTTGCATACCATTCCTTGGGGTATATACATGACTTGACACATTTTTTTCCACTTGGTCGTCCCTTCTGGCACTTCATTAGTGTGACTGTCTTGTCCTTCTAACTTGTACAGCCACTCTCGGCATGCGTTGACTCTCTCGATCCAGCGAGCACTACGGCTCCCAACATTTTGGTAAGTATGTTGGGCAGCCAGTCGCCTCACTTGATCGTCAGTAAGCTTATTGTCGTATACGTTGATCCGAATAAACACTTCGTGGCTGGGTCAGTTGTGTTTAACAGCTGCAATAATAAATTGTAACTGAATTGTTGATTCAATCAGACTGACTGGGAGAATTGAAGAAAAAGGACGGGAGAGAGTGAATGAACAGGAAAATGACAGAGATACAGGATAGCAACAGGCTCTCAGATACCTGGGAAGGGGCGAGAGAAAAAGCGAGGCGAAAAGAAATCTAAGTAATCTGAATTATGTTCTTACACTTGGAATTTTGCTTACCTCCTTAAAGGCATGCATTCGATGTCTACCACCTATCACTTGTAAAATGCAGCCTTTAATCATGTCTTGAGGAGAAGTCCTCCTTTGAGATGTCGGCAACCGCCAACCAAGGCTGCATGTTAGACATGGAGGTTACGTCGTCAGTCATAACATTGATTAACCTTTGGACGTAGGCATGGTCTAGTGGCCTATCCAGCTCAGCAACTCCACAGACAAATGAAAGGTTCCTATGCAAAGAGAGTTGAACACTTAGTTTATGCATTTCATTCATCACCTCACTTAAATGAAATGAGTAAAGAACAACGATATGGTATGTCTTCCCAAAAAAATAGAGCCATCCCGAGATTAAACCACCAGTCAATACAGACGGCCCTATGTAATAATCCTGTTTATATTTACATTGATCAGCAATGATCACATGGGAAAACAACTCAGATTACATAAAACGGCATGCAAATATAAGTAATTGCTACCACAGCGAGCGAGCCTGAAGCGATTGGGGCCGATTTTTAACATTTATCCCAGCTATGCATGCAATGTGCACGGAGCATAATGCAACGTGAGCGGGTTTACTAACCGGCTGACCATTCTATTCTCTTTCACTTCGTTCAGCCAAATAGAAAACAATTCTGTACCTATCTATACAATCACAGGATGATGCAAATACTCTCCAAAGTGACCTGTATAAGCTTGAAATGTGGGAAAATAAGTGGCTCATGGAATTTAATACAGATAAATGCCATGTTCTACGGATCACTCGCAAACAAAACGCGTTCATCTATAATTACATACTGCATGGAAAGATTCTTAAGGTAGTAGATTCAGCAAAGTACCTTGGAGTGACACTCACGTCAGATCTTCGTTGAAACACTCACATCTCTAATATTGCAAACAAGGGAAATCAAACATTGGGCTTTCTGAAGAGAAATCTTAAAGTAAATTCGCCATTCCTGAAATCTGTCGCATATAAGAGTCTGGTTCGTCCAACAGTTGAATACTCATCCACAGTCTGGGACCCATATACCCAAGTAAACATCAAGAACATTGAGATGGTCCAAACAAGAGCAGCGCGCTACATCCTAAACAGATACAACAATACATCAAGTGTATCTGAAGTGCTACAAGAACTCGAATGGGAAACCTTAGAACTAAGAAGAAAAAAGAATACTGTCGATGCTATTTAAGATTCGTAATGATGTAGTTGAGGTAGACAAACAGAAGTATTTAACACCAATGGGGAGAACAAGTCGACATCTACATCAATTCTCCTACAAAGTCCCTCCGTCACAGACAAACTATCATCAGTTTTCTTTCTTCCCTAAGACCATAAGAGAATGGAACAGCTTACCATCAACTCTAGTCCAGGCTAAATCTATCTCCTTCAAAACAAAGCTTGATCATCACTTCCTGTAAAATTAACTGATGCAGCTCTAATTACTTTTCTTTTTCATTATTATTATTATTATTTATTTACTTATCTATTACTGTTATTCTTTGCCAATGACCAAACAACTCGTAAGAATCATCTTAGAGATGGAGACGAGTATAGGAAGATAGATAGATAGACTAGTATACCTGAAAGGTAGCGAGTGTTGCGCTTTTATTGCTTGCAAGGCGCGCACGTGAGAAGCAAGTTCTGTGGGCACTCTAATGTCTGCGTGGTGAATGTCAACATGATCCTGGGCGTGTTCAAGAGAAATGCCTTGCAAATGTCCAGCTTTTCAAACGTTTTTGATGGAAGGATTGCAAAGATTTGAAGTGGATTACAAAAGCTTATTCTAGAAACTACAAACTCAGTGAACCGATTTAAAGATGCTGCCAATCTCTCTTAAAGGGGCTATGGCACTGCGAGTTTTGTTGCAGACCGGAACAAAGTTATTTTCAGATACTTTCAGTGATATCTATATAAACAAACGACCGCATCACACGTGTTGAATGGATCAAGTCAAAGGAAATACGCAAATATTCTTGGTTTGCATATGACGTCACGGCGGCCATGTTGGAGGAACTTAAACAAAAGATTCTTCATTAGCTTCTATTGTGTGTTCCTCCAACATGACCGTCGTGTTTTTGTCTTTTGAATCTCAAGGGTTGATTGCAAACCAAGAATTGTGTAGGATAGCCGTCCAGCACGCATTTATTAGAGCAGATTTCGAATGAGTGGGACAAACTACGGCATGTTCGTAGCCGTGCTGTTGGCGTGCTGTACCGTATTTCTGTAATTTGATTGGATCAGCAGGACAAAAACAATGGGAAACCATTTAAATGTCACTGCATGCCGTTCGGTAACCGTGCTGAAGTACTCAAAGAAAAAATCAGGAAACATTAGTTCATTACAATAAATGAATATAACGCTAAAAAACTATTTACATTTCAAATTTAGAGATAAATTTTAGACTTCCCCTCTCAACTCATTACTTAAGACCACACCTCTAAAAGTTTTTACTTATCATCCTTGAAGGAGCAGCGGAAGTATTTGTTAGTCGTAGCACAAAACAAAGAAACATGGATAAAATACAAGTCGAACTTAGTTCTTAAATTTTCTTCACAGAAACCGAAAAACTTTGATGTAACAAAATGTGTGAACGTTTAGAGCAAAATAATAATAATAGTAATAATAATAATAAATAAGCAAATAAATAATTATGTAAAAAAATGGATAAGTGAATAGGTGAATGAATGGCTGAGTGAATAGATGAGTGAATCAATATGTAAATAAATTAATAAATACGTAAATATATAGATAAATTATTACTTATTGACTAATTGCTTGTACTAAAATGTTTGAAAGCTGAAATCTTAAAATTATCTACATTACTAGCCTGAAATACAGTTGGTGGAAGTGCATTCCAATCACGTACAGTTCTTGGGAAGAAACTGTTCATGTAATAACTAGGGCCAGTAATAATAACTAGAGACAGAACGTGCGTCTCTCCCCTTCGTGAAAATACGAAATTCATTGCCCAAAGTGTATGTGTACTTCTTTTATGAAACTAATAAACAATCGAGAGCATTTTAGTTTATTTAATTTATGCGGCCATTGATATACAAACTAATCAACCCATATTGGCACAAAGCACCATGGGCTCGGACACAGGGTCTTTAAAGTGCCTATGAAATTAAATTTTCGTCATTAAAATTAAGATTTTAGTTGAACATCCCTTCGAAATGAAGAAGGATGGCGCTTTCTGTTTTTCACTATCTCATCTCGTTGCAGAGATATCCAGGTTTTTCGAATATGCAAATTAGAGGATTTATGACGTCATTAGTTGTGCACAGCAGGAGGCCCATTGATAAAGTGAATGATATCTCTGTAACAATAGGGTACACACTATTGAAACTTTGCACATGCATAGTACAAAGCAATACACACAACAGTTTGCAAACCACAATGTTGCCATAGAAATACTATTGGCCCCAGACTCCTTGAATGAAGAGAAGAAATTCCCGGATTTCTCGTTTGGTCAAACACAATTTTATTGCTGTGGGTACAGCAGAAGTTTTGCCACAATGTAGGCATTATGTGTAAGCGCCTTAGAGTAAATTATGTTGTTTTACATAGACAGTTCCTGCAATTTTATGTTCAAGATGAAAGGAGCCTGGATCCAATAGTGTTTCCATGACAACATCATAGTTTGCCTATTGATGTGTATTTTTCTTATTACTGTACATGTGCAAAGTTTCGATTGTTTTTACGTATTATATGCAGAGTTATTCTTCATTTTGTGATTTGCCTTCAGGCTTTGCACAACTAATGACGTCATAAATCCTCTAATTTGCATATTCGAAAAACCTGAATATCTCTGCAACGAGATGAGATAGTGAAAAACAGAAAACGCCATCCTTCCTCATTTCGAAGGGATGTTCAACTAAAATCTTAATTTTAATGACGAAAATTTAATTTCATAGGCACTTTAACAACGAACAATGCATTTGATTCTACCAGTATATACTAGTGCCCGAGCTTAAGGTATTTTTAACATGGTCCAGAATTTATGGCAGCCCAGTCGTCAAAAACAACCAAATATTCATACTGATGACTAACTTCCGGAGATGGTTGCCTACTTGACAACTAGATTTTTGTGCCAACCTTTTGGTACTGCTGTACCCATAATTATTATATTCCATCATCAGAAATCATTTGCAACTGAATACCCAAACTCCCAACGAAACTCATGGACATTCCAGGATGTAGTTGTGTCATAAAAATATTCCATCCATGTGGTCTGGTCTAGATCTTATTCATACTAGCTTATACTTTTGAAAAACATTTTGTTGTTTGACGACTAGATTTCAAATCTCAACGATGGTTGTCTACTGGGCAACCTATTTTAAAAGTAAATTTCAGACCCTGAATGTAATAAAAGCTGCAATTTTCATTAGGTTCTTGCTACGAGGCACACTTCCTGTTGTTTTTAACAACAGTTGTTTTTATTACGCAGATTAGCAGAGTTAAGAAAACTGGAAAAATGCGAGTCTTGGTTAAATATAGCAAATTTAAAGTTTTTAGAATAATATTTTGTAATCCAATTAAATATTTGTCATCCTTTGTCTAAACAGTTTGGAAAGCATAATATGACAGAGTTCCACAATTCTTTGTCAGGGTGTTTATTTGTGAAAGAAACTTGAAAACTGTGGGCCGGATGTTTTCCCTAATTTTGACGTCAGTAAAATCGTTTAAGTTTATTTTTGTCACTTTTATTTTTTCAAATTCTTAGTCAGGGCGCTATACAGAATCAATGTAAAAAATATTTTTTTTGGGGGATAACATAGGCACTTTAAGGATAGCATGACAAATTAACTTAGTTGCCATCCAACCCAACTTGGCAGGGTCTAGGGGCTCACGCCGCTCCACAGCTTTATTGGTGTTGCGGCCTCGCACACTACAACTTTCTAACTCTGTTTTGGTAAACACCAAATCAGCTGAGCCCCGAACGGCATCCCCAGGCGAAAAAGATGAGTTCATTACTCAAGAGACTCTTTTCTATAAGATAATATACATTATTACATAAAGAGCAGTATACATGCATGTCAAGTCCTTACAGCTACAATGTATGTGAGGTCACATATGACCAGTATTATTACATTTTTATAAATAAACGAATGTAGTTTCAGTACTTAAAATGGCAACCATCAGCAACTCATTCAATTTTATTCTGTAAGTTTTGATATGCTGTTCAAGTTTATTTTGACACAAATACATGTAGTTGCATTCAAGATTTCCCGACACATTATATATTTCAAACAGTCAACATGATCTCCAAATCCATGTCAAGGCTTTTGTGACTGTCTGTGTTTACTGGTTACGCCTGAGATCACAGCTGTAATACATTTATCTATTTCATGGTGCACTCAGCGATTACATTTGTGCAAGCATGGCTTTAGAATTCATGTACATATATGTCCAAATCCAATATACCTCGACATCTGCTTCAATGGCGACTTGTTCAGCTCCTTGTAACTGCAACGATTATGACATACAAATATTATATTACAGCTTGTATTTTAAATAATGACATTATCCTATAACCAATGGATGAATGCTGATTCGATATACAACACAATTTAAATACACAACACATATCAGTAAGTAAAAAAAGCCATTGTGTTTTAGATAATGAAGTGCTATGTATTTCCGGGCTATCTGTGTTATCCTATGTGTCTCCTGATCACATTCTAAATTCTCCTTAAAGTTCTTTGTTTTCTAAGGGAGAATTTAGAATGTGATCAGGAGACAGTTACACCTTTGTGCCACACAGTCCTTCGATTTATACATTCATTGATCATATTTTAAAAGGCTAACAACATTTTTCATTATTTCATACCTTCACTTTCTTGAGAGTGGTCAGTGCATTATGCTCCATCAAGTGGAGACAGACCTTCCCAGCATTAAGAAGGGCTGCCTCGCAGTTTGCAAGCCTAGTCTCCAAAGGTTCGTAGTGCCCATTTAACACAGTCTGGAAACCATTTACTGCTGACTCGAGAGCCTCCTTCAATCCTGAAATCAAACATTGAAATATGGATAAATAAATTTCAACAGGCGTTATCAAGGTCTTTTTTATGCTGGTGGATGATTATCATTTTAAGCCTCAACACCTGATTTTGTTAACATGTAGCACATTGATCTATAGGCCTTCTCTATCCATTACACCCAGAAATAGAAATATATACATGGTACACAAGTGAATGAATATGTGCAGTGCCATTAACAGTTAATTTCAACCTTGTGCTCATATGTGTAATGTGCCAAGACATGAGTGACAACACATGCAATACCATGACTGGGTATACAACAGGTAAATGTCATTTATCGTGAAAGGCAAGAATTGTGTACCTGAAATACTGAACTGCCACTAAAATGATAAAATCGTAAACTTTACCAGCATGTTCTGTAGAAGGGCTGTTTTGTCCTGATGTTCAATCACCCATATGCATGTAGGTCTCCTTTGTATGCCAGGTTGCACATGCTGGCTGGTTCACACTTTGCTCAGAAGCTGAAAATATTATGACAGACAGCAAAGATTCGATGTTGGTTCAAACACATTGTACAATACTACCACATTATTATGACAAGGCAGAAGGTTCAAATATAGTGCAGAGATCTATCTTTGGAGTTCCATGTTTCTTATAAATTTTGTTACTGCAGGGCCATCAATATATTTAGGTATTGAAATTAAGCCAGCATCAAGTGTCCCTTTTTTTAGCTTAAATCTTTCTCTTGAGCCTATAGGTAAGAAACCAAAAGCCGTTCACTACATTATTTTTCCAGTCCAGAACCCATTAAAGTAGTGTGCTTTGATTGGCTGGTAAAATAAAGATTATTACCTTCCAAATCTGCATTAATTGTCTGCCTAGTTGCAAATGGCAACTGTAGTTGTTTCTTGGCAGCTACATGTACTGCAGCTGTCTGTTTCAAATTTTGTCTGGAACCTGAAAACATAATACACAACAGCAACATTACAACAACGATTGTTGTTTGTTCAAACACATTATAATGCAGAAGTGTCAACCAATTTACAAAAAGTGTAATCACCATGTGCAAATGAGGAAGTTGTGTGAGGAGTATAATCTGATACTGATGTATATGAAGGTATTTCTGCAATTTGAAGCAAACAAAAAAATATGAATCACACACACTCCAATAATAATATTATTACTATTTGCATCAAAATAAACTCTACAGTATATACAATCTTACAGTTCAACATTCGAACTCTAAAAATAAATCTCCAGGATTGATGGCTGATTTGATTTTTTTTAGTCTACATTCGCGTATTTGTAATAATGTATTACTGGTCTCGCATGATATCACATGTAGCCGAAAGTAAGGCTTACCACATCGTGATGCTACTAGTGTCCTTGTTGGACCAGGAGGTGTTGGAGTTTTCACAGTTTGTGCAAATTGGAACATATTTTAGGGGGTCTTTAAAGCTCATAACAGCTGTTTTATTGCTGAATGTCAATTCCTTTGAACATAGGAAAGTAGGCATCTGTGATAAAAGGCTAAAAATCAAGCAAAAGTTGCATTGCCTGTTGACATAGAAAATAATGGCGATGTATATCGAAGCAACCACCAGAGCTCTGATGGCACTGGCTTGTTTTGAAAGCCCTGGAATTTCCTAAAATAATATATTATACAGCAACCCTTTTAGGTTATTTTGCACTCTGTTGCCAAACAGTCACACTTACCAGAAGCACTGGCCTTGACAATCTTGATAGCAGATGCTTGGGCAGAGGTTCTACAATCTATAATGCTAATCTCTGTAAAATCAGAAATGCCGAAACCTTGTTAGACTAAATTGTAGTAGGAGTTTAATGGTGTTTTTGTTTTAATCAGAGTACAGGAAGGAGCTTCAAATGCAGGATTCAGTGCTGTGTTTTCCAATTAGAGAAATGTGCATGTTTCCTCTTGGGATACAGAAAAACAAGAATACTCAAGGGAAAAGTCAGGTGTCCTGAATTGGGACAACAAATGTACAAGCTAACTTGGTCTATTGCTCCTAAGTACTTCTATTAGTAGCAACAATTTCAAATTCTATTTTATGAACTTCACAATATTTAATTGTTTTTCATTGTTTTTCTTTATCTGAACTACTGTATATTGTAGTTACTGCTAGTGTTGAGCACTGTTGAAACCAAAATTATGAGATTGCCAATGTATCTTCTTTTTCTTCAAATTCCAAATCTTTACATTCCAATTCGACCATGGAGTTCATCGGAATACTAACATATAGGTATCTGGCTTGGGAGGACCCAGTAACGTCTTCCTGTATCTTCAACGTAAAATAAACCATTTATTATAGGTACTAATTACACAACCTATGCTACTGTTGCACTGAACTAGAACATACTTCTTTCATCCTCATCAGAGGATAGGCTACCAATGCCAGTAGCTAAATCTGGAGAAGGTAATCAGAGAAAGTATTAAAAGTATTTAATAATGTAATATTCAGACTACTTTATGAAGATATTAATTTAATAATTGTTTTTCAGTGCTTTTCTTTATCTGGCTACTGTATATAATTTAAGTAACACAATTTGGGCAAACAATATTGTCAGAGTACTCACCATCTTGAACAGCCAAACTTTCTTCTGTGGGCCTTTTCTTTTGCTGTTGTCTCTTCTTTGGTAAAGGTCTCTAAAGTTTAGCCATAAAATCCTCATGCTCCTTTATTGAATCTGCAATAACAATGTTGAAACTAAAATTATGATTATTTTTTTCTCCAAATGTTGATCGCCATGTACAGTATATGTTACTAATAATTTATTATCCAACCTATGCTACTGTTTAATGTTAATGAATTATTGCACTGAACTATCACATACCTCTTGCGTCCTCATCAGAGGATAGTCTACCAGTCTCAGCAGCTAAATCTGGAGAAGGTAATCAGAGAAAGTATTAAAATCACGCTAACTGGAGCAATAATCAATATGGGAATTTACAAACCGTAGCATTTCTCGCAAAGATCGTAGTACTTTAGATCCATGTGTCCTAATATCAAATTTCTATTTTTTTTCACAGATGGCTCGCATTTTGAAGTAGTAGGACAATGAAGCCTTATCAGCTGCAATAGATCGGCCATCACACCATCATATGCCATCACACAGAGTGCATGTTCACGATAATTCAATGGCGCATCCGGGTAGTAGCCGGGGGAAATACCCTGCTCTTACATCTACTTTTCAGCTCGGAAATCAGAAACAGCGTTTTTTAAATGTGACTTACTTTGACGAATACCTGCGTGAGCTTCCAAGATAGTAAAATTAGAATAAGTTAGTAATAAAGGAAACCTACTACAGGGGTTTCTACTAAAGACTAAGCCTGCTGAGTAAGAGGGTGACGCTTGTAACTGCTCTCTTTCCCTTAAATTTTCTAAAAAGCTAACCCTAAATATTCTACAAAACCTTACCATCAAATCACACTTTGGCCAAGTTCAAACAGGCCCTCCTTTCCCTCTTGTCTTGTCCCCCCGCGCTCTCCCCCCTAACGCCCCTCCCCCCTCCCCCTCCAAAAATGGTAGAGGGCCTACTTACAGGGCCACGTAAACAAACCGCAGGCCCCCATGTAGTCGCTGGTTCTTTAACCATGCCTATATTACATTTTGCTTTGAAAGGCTTAGAAAACGAAGAAGAAATGCCGTCAGTGCAGAGTTTTAAAATCCGATTCCCGATACCGTCTGGCCCACACGCTTTGAACCTCGCGTTCTGTGGTACGGATATCTGACAGCAGAACATGGCTCTGGAAAAGCGTTGTGTCCCCTGGAAGAGATACAAATTCGTCATCGATCCTGCTCTGACTACAAAAATACTCATTCAATAAATCTGTCTTTTCTCGTGCGTCAGAGATATGCCTAGAGCCTTCAACTAGTGTAGGCACAGAGGACTGCATTTTTTGACTGTATAATGATTTCACAATGCTCCACCACGTCTTTGGTCCAGTCGAGGCGTCCTGTAATTTAGCATTTACGTTGTCGAAATATTTTACCTTGTTCTTACGTATCAGTGCAGTTGTATGATTCCGTTGTTGTCGATACTTTTCCCAAACAGATTGCGTTTTCCATTTACTGTACAATTTCAATAATTTCAATTTCAATTTCCTTATTGCCTGTCTAACAGTGCCATCCATCCAGGGCTTGTCTCTAGGCCGGACAGTCACTTCCTTGTTCGGTATTTTGGACTCGATTATTCTATGAAAACACTCAAACCATCGATTATAAATTTCATTGCAGTCGCGCAAATTGCTAAACACTTGTTCATCCCAATTAAACTTCAATAATTCATCACAAATTTCCTGTTCATTAACATCATTAAACAGCCAGATGTGTCTCTTATAACACTTAGGTTTCATTACCGAGATATTCAAACGTGCAAAAATCAAAGAGTGATTTTAATCCTTCTATAGCCTGGTTTCCGTATAATCACCTTGGTCGCTTCTATCGCTTAAAAAAGTGCTTAATATTACAAACCACTGACTAAGGAGACTTGGTAATGGCTCTGTAATTTGATGTAAAATAAACGGGACGATTATATGGAAACCAGGCTAATACTAGCATGTGGAGGTTAAAGAGAAAAACACAGAAACCTCTGCTCCTTGATTGGTACATAAAACGTATGAACATGAACTTTCTTTGGTGTGTCTCTACCCTTAAATGAGCTTTAGATCGCCTGACTTACAACACTACATTTGCAGCAACCTGCTAATTCTTAGCACTCCATGCTTGGTTACACTATCTATCATCGATTCTATTTGATTGGAGAATCCACATGCAGGTAATTAGCAACTCTCTTATATCAAAATGTAGCCAATCAACGAGTTGTGATCGAAAGTGAGTCTGCCTTTTGGACTAGAGTCGAGACTCCCAGGCCAGGTCGAGAGTCCCAAAATGTTCTATTTTATGGTAGTGTCATTTAGGATACCGAAAATGTGATACATTTATTTCAGTTATACTCTTCAATAAATTAAAGCATTGAAGAGTAAAACGTGTACGTGCATTTCGTCATCTTCAGAAGTCCGAGCGGAAACACTCTCAGAACCGCATATGTACTAATTTCATGCGGACTGTTTATAATATCGATACACGGTCTTAAATATTTAAACGTGGGCCCGGCGCACAAAAAACACCAACCTGGGGTCTGTTAGCCTGAGAAAATCCCTCGCCTCTTACTCAGGCTGGGCGGTGGAACGATTCACCGATTGCAGTTACTTTTGTTTAAGCCGGAAATGGGGCTGATGCCATGATCTCCTGTCGAGTCTCTCCTGTCATGTAGTGTTTGTGCTTGTGTTTGGCATCGATCTATGGCATCGGAATTCAGGAGAATTGGTATCGTCAAGGCCGGGTGTTTATTTTATTTATTCCGCAACTTCGGAAGATGAGTCCAAAACCCGATGTATATCGATATTCTAAACAGTCCGCATGAAATTAGTACATATGCGGTACTGAGAGTGTTTCCGTTCGCTGTCATCAGCCAAGATAAGATGACGAAATGCAAGTACACGTTTTACTCTTCAATGCTTTAATTTATTGAAGCATATACATGTACTGAAATAAATGTAACACATTTTTGGTATCCTAAACGACCGTACCGTAAAATAGAACATTTTGGGACCCTCGACCAAAAGGCAGATTTGTGGTTTATCTCTCGGCAATCTGAATTTCCACGGAAGTGTGCACTTCCGTTGTTGTTGTTTAAAAAATGTTTGAGCCATTCAATCACAGGGATATTGTGTAATCCGCATCAGTTGGAAATGTCAGATGAAAATAGTACTGCTTTTATTTTAAAGTTTGTTAGATGATATTAAACTCCAGATTGAAACAGATAGTCCGGCTCTAGTCCAGCTTCAACATTCTGATCATTGTAATAGTGCATATAATGATTTACCTTTTTATAAGCTGCCTTTCGATGCAATCCACCAATTACGGTGACACTGTATCCTCTAATAATATTTCTGTTTGAGGCAGCATCGGCTTTTGAAATGTCGGCAATGCCTACCTAAGGCTGCTGATCGTTCAGAAAAGTGGCTGGCTCCTCTTTCACGTTCTTCAACAGGAAGTCAACGAGTCCTTGATCAAGCGGCCTGTCTAGCCACTTCTCTGGGCAGTCTTTCAGCTTTTCAACGTCGAGACTGAATAAACCTACAGCAAATACAATGTTATTTGGTTACTCTGAATTTCAAGCCGGGATTATCATCACACCTCTCATTTGATTATTATCTCTACCCATGTAATTGAATTTGTGAATTTAATGGTACAACAAACTACTCCTTCTTCAGACTGGGAGGCAGTGTGGTCTAAAACAGCTTATTACTGGGCACGGAAGCCCTAAAATTGTTTAAAATAGAACCTCACGGGCTATGGAGAGAAGATATTTAAAAAGAATGACTGAAACATTGTCATCTAAAATATATTTTGAAGACTGCCTGTGCAGAATATTTTCCAGCTAATCTGTCTTCCACAAATTTATTTTGCTTTTGCCCCTCCCCTCACTTTTTCAATGGCCGTCCCTAAACTGACATCGTAGCGTCTACTATTAAAAGCATGATTTACGACGAGCTTCCTGAACTCCGAGAGAAATCCCGAGGTGGAACTCTAGAACTCTAACCAATCGTCTTAAGCTTCTTGAGAACTTTTTCTTGAGAACCCTAGCTCTAGGTAGTTGAGATCTTGTTTACTGACCGATTAGTTTTTTTTTAATGGTTCAGCCTAGAGTTTTTGTTAGTTTATATTGTCATTTCGTGAAGTGAGCAATTCCTCTCCTTTGGAGAGAAAAATCTCGAAAATCCACCTCGGGATTTTAACTCGGCTCTTAGTTTATCTCGGATTTACAACAACTTAGTAACTTCAAACAACTGTCCAGCTACTATAAGGATTAATTTGTGAAGTACCTATATGATGTGTGGAAATTTCCTCGTCAAGTGTGTTGGCCTGTTTTAGCTTTTTATCCGGTGATTTTAGTTCTGTTTCTTCTTCTTCCGTCAGTTTTATTTTCTCCTTCTTGTTTCCTTTCTTCTTCTCGGCAGAGCCTTTCTCACTTGTAGGTGTGTCCTTGTCAGCCTTGTCCTTCCCCTTCCTTTTTTTTACAACGGTTTTATTCGCACTACTCATACTCAGCACACCTGAATCCGAATCAGAACTATCAGGGATACTAGGTAAACTTGGCAAGGCTTCCTCTGAAACACCACCTTGGACAGGCCTCTGCAGCCTCCTCTTCAATAATGACTCGAATTCTGTCGCAGTCTTATTTGAAAATCTTGCGACATCTCGTTATTTGCCACTTGGAATTCATCCATTTTAAAAATCAAAGTGGATGCACCTTTGACTGCTGAAGCATTCTTCACAGTAATCTGAAACAATAATAGATAGGTCTTGATTATTTTGGAGAAGCCTTTATCTAATCTGAAAATGGGGGGAGGGATAATGAATTCGGGAAGATTTTTATTGATGCCGGGCTTCTCCAGCTGGGACGTGGTTACAAACATTTATTTACAAACAGACTCACCGCTACTTCATTTCCGCTTTTAAGGGCTGCAATATCCATAATTTCTTCCGTCAAGTGACCACTTATGGTTTTCACTCGCTTGTCATTTACTTTAACAAATATGAACTCGTCCATTTCTTTGAGGAACCATGGCCCAGAAGGAGCGTTCTCGAAAGTAATCTTTCTCGCCATTACCGGATACGTTGAAATGACGGCCTGCAACGAAGCAACATATTTCTTACTTCCACATCCAACTGTATTATATCATCCACTTATAGTAGGCTTTTTCAAGATACTATGTATACCAACGCAACACAAGGAAGAACTTAACATCCAACTTCAGAATGCTTGTAGCTTTTGACTTTTTCAAAATTATAAATCTGAGGGATCGGATTGCGATGTCGAGGTGTGATAACTGCGTATCACATCGATTTCCTCGACCTTACTCGTATTGAAAGTGGAGAAATTGCATAACGTTTTCTAATACTTGGTTAAGTATTAGTTAAATGTTTATAATAACGAGGGAGTACTAATTCTTCACCTCACCCGGCTCTCAGGTCTAAAACAGCGTGCTAAGTAAGGCGCCCGGTTCAAACGCCGTGAAACTGCCATACTCGGGCTTAGCCTAAGAAAACAGCCGCTTGTTGTCGCAGCTCATTTCAATCCCGTTCCACACTGAGCCGTGTTTAATGGTTTCAAATGAAGTGCCACCGGCTTGTTAGGCTGATCTGAGAAAACAACCGATCACCGACTTCAATTCCCGGTGACACAGTCGTGTAGCACGACAGAGCTTAGCTTAACAAGCTGCCATACATTTTTATTTCAGTAATGTTTCAAACGTCGTATCACGTCTGTGCTAAAGGCGAAATTAATGTATTAGCTCAACACGACAGTAGCATAACGTTTGTAACGCGCCTAACAAACGTTACACGTTGACATCTATCATAATTTTACAACCACGAGGCCAAACAAAATGTAAACGGCGTCGAAGCAAATTCTAATTGTAAATGTGACACTTACCTGAATAAAGTTATACAAGGCGAATCTTCTATTACGGACGGAGTGGCTTCGATGGGCGTCGAATCTCGAGGGAACTCTTCAAGCAACTAACTATTTATAATATTTCCAGCAATGAATACTGCGCTCAGGCGTTCAGCGTGTTTAGTTGTAAGATGTGATATGAGAGATGGGGAGGGAGGGCAAATCCACAGGAGGCAAAATCGCTGCGACAGCGGGTAACACAACTACAATCATTGTTTGAGCTCAATTCCAGGAACACGTCATAACCGGAACACGTCATACCAGGAACACGTCATAACCGGAACACGTCATACCAGGAACACGTCGTACCTAGTAACTTATGTTGAGACAAAGACATTCTACTCTTGACTAGATTTGCCGGCTGCCTACCTAGAATTCGACATAATGATTCTGAATTGTCTGACCTCTACATGGAACTGTCACGAGTACTCTCTAAATCAAATCGTTTTCTGCGGATTTATTTCATGGTAACACGCATGCAGCTTAGTTATCAGTTTTGTGGCATCATTAAGCCATCTCCTATCCTGGAACCAAGTCGGTTTAAGACTCGCGTAAAAGTTCTCATGTATTCCTCGACTACATTTTCCTCTACTAGTTGTGAATTGACAATTTCAGTTGCACGAGAAAGGCATGAAACTAATATGTAGATAGCTCGGAAAATAGACCTTGTAGTTTTAAAAATGTTCTTCAATCTTTCTTATTTTTTCAAACTTTTTCAAACTTTTCCCCTAAAAAATGGTTCTGTCTCGAGCTTTGTATTTTTTTTATTTTTACTTTTTTTAAAAATCGGGTCGGGCAATGGGAAACGAAAAAAATATGGGGATGACCTTACAGTAGTTTGTCCTAGCTTTATGTTAATTTAACTAGCAGGGGCGTAGCTACCGTACGCCCGGACGCACGTGCGTCGCTCGAAAGATAAAAAAGGTAGCTTGTTTTAGAAAAAAATGGGGTCTTTGAATTGAAATCAGTAACAATTGTGGCGTCACTCCGAAAAAAATCCTGGCTACGCCCCTGACATGTCATTATATTTTTCTTTCCATGATTATCTTTTTCCGATTTTTTGTTCGTGTTATTGTAGAAGAAATATGTAAATAAATAAACATAGGCCATGTGTTTTAGATTCAAACATGGTGCGAGGGTTATGTCGTCGTAAGATGACGGAGGTCGCGAGTATTTCAGTACACCTCGCCGGGACATCAAGGTGGGCGGGCAATGAATAGGGGAGTTGAAGCTTCAATCGTATTGTAGATACTTGGTTGGGGTTACGATATGGTTGTCGATACTGGGTAGGGTTACTGAGAATGCCATGCATCAGGCAAAAACCTACAAATAACTGCCCCCGATCATAAAGCTTCCTAGAGCCTGATGCTAGACCAGCTATTTCAAAGGAGTTAGCTGCCTCAGTTAGAGGTCCAGAAGGAATATAAGGATGGCACAGGAGTACATGTCTGCTGTTGGGGCCAGGAATCTGAACCGCGAAAGCTGTTGACGAGAAAGTGCGTTAGCTGTACCATTTTTAACTCCAGGTATGTGGAGTGCTCATACCAGGACTCAGCTGGGTGCACGTGCCCCTCCCTGAAACAGAATGTGCACCGATGCAGAAACTTGCAATCTAGCCTTCTGCATAAAATGTTATTGTACTTCCAGCACATGACCTGGCCCTTATATGACGTGAATCGCCTCTGTTTTGGTTGCTTAGAAACTACAAGAGGGGTGTACCCTTGGGAGGCCCTGGGGTTTTGTTTCTTAGTTTCTGTTAATAGGAAGAACTGGGTGAGGTGTAATGGCGACTGGCACGAGGTACACCGGATTGGTGTACACGATGAGATTGCCTTCCGAAGTAGCTCTGGGTCAACTTTGCCCCAGTCAACAGGGATTCCGTACTCATGGTAGTGGGCTGCTTTCTGATTAAAGTACATGTAGTGCCAAAATGCCATTATACCTCGCCCCCAGGTCTAACACAATAGAGGTTTTGCACCACCACGTGATGGCAGCCATGTTGGTGGCCAGAACAATGAGATTTGTTCAATCATGTGAAAAATTAAATCTCAAAGGAATAACATTCTATTGTTCTGCCACCAACATGGCTGCCATCACGTGGTGGTGCAAAACCTCTATAGTTAGTTCTGCCACCCTTGTTGGACTTAACTCTAATATCACCTGTTTAAACAATTAAATGCGAGAGTGAACTCTGGTAGTGACGAGGGCCGTGCGGCCCGCTTATCATGATTTGTTGATTTACATGTGTCAGTTCCTTTCCCAACGAAAACGTTGGATTGCAATGTTCGGGAGCACCTGGTCGAAACTGGTAAAGGGGGGGGGGGGGGGGGGGGGTACCATACCTTCTTTTTTATGCTAAGGGGGTTCTGTTTTTGGGTAGGCACTGTACCTGGGTGGATTCGCTTGGCAGCTGCAGTAGCCGCTGTTGGACTTGAAGCCCAGCTAGAGAAAATGGTTGTTGTTCCTGTATGTGTAGCGTTGCTGGTGGATGGTTGGCTTGAAGAAACGGTTGTTGTTCCTCTACGTGTAATGCTGCTGGGAAACCTGCTGCTGGTGGCTTGTTGGTCGCTGTTGCCTGTTGGACTTGAAGCCCGGCTTGAAGAAACGGTTGTTGTTCCTGTACATTTAACGCTGCTGGACTTGAAGCCCGGCTTGAAGAAACGGTTGTTGTTCCTGTACATTTAACGCTGCTGGTGGGTGGTTGGTCGCTATTGGCTGTTGAACTTGAAGGCCGGCTTGAGGCGATGACTGTTGTTCGTTGATAGCCGCTTTCATGGCTGAACAAACCAAGGCATTTATCGCCTCCAGCTGTTTCGGCGACAATTCACTGTCTTCTACACCTGCCGTCTAGGTTCCCAAGTTTCTTGGTTCACCGGGAGTAATTAACTTTAAATGTTTTGTTAATAATGACCACGTACATAACAGTAATTATTGTTCACTACCTTCGCGTACGACTATCGCTAAAATATTCGTACGCGCGCCGCTTTTATAAAAACTATAGAAACCCATATATCAATGGAAAGCTTATGAAGTATAGAATACGCTGAAACCATCGATTCTCTAAAACGTTTTATTGTTAAGCAATGAGAAGCAAAGAAATGCGAAAACACTTTAATGTGCTTGTAGTCCCACTGAAGGGAATTATCATTTTGCGATCACGCTTGACAAAATCAAGTTGATCTCACAAATGGGAAGCGCTGTTTTATTACTTCGGTGATGCGTTCTCTAATTTCAGCTTCTGTTTGTCCGGTACCAAGCTCGAATAAGCCTTTAATAAGATCATATCATCTTTAATTGCGTAGTCTGGGATGTATTTCCCGAGTTCTTCGTGGTCGGGTATGTCGAGGAGATGGATCGGTTTTGGGTGAAACTCGGGTGAAGTCTTTTACCTTTTCTGTTACTATTAAGCGTAGTCCACACGAGCAAGTTTTCCTTGACAAGTTTTCCCTTGACAAGTTTTATTTGCTCGTGTAGACGACGAAAAATGACAAGTTTTGCCTTGACAAGTCTCCTTGTTGAAAAACTGGCGTGCCAGTTATTGAACAAGGCAACTTGTCAAGGAAAACTTGTCAAGGAAAACTTGCTCGTGTGGACTACGCATTAGAGAAGCGCCATGGGTGCTGAAATGGCCCCTTCGAACCGGCAGATATCTGATGACTGACCAGAAGAAAACAGGAATCCTGGACGATGGGTAGTGGCAGAACTAGTACACATACGAGAACTACTAACCCATGGCTGGGTAAGGCTGGGAAAATGGTGGGGCATTCCCCACTTCTCGGCTGGCTGATCTTGATGCATTTCCTATCAGCTATCGTGGCATCTGCAACAAGTTCGTATTTCCCTGACTGCTAGCTCTCTGGATCTCTATTTCGTCCCTAACACAGTCATGTACGAGGTTCACGAGCGCAAGATCTCTCTCTTCGCCCGACGCCATTTTGAACAGTTCTTGGATCTGATAAGGGCCTGGGAACGAGGCTAAGGGGGTGGACATTTTTTGTTGAATAAATATATTTACCTAATTGTTGAACGTCTTTGCTAGTGTTTTGAATGTAATTGTGGTAAGTTAATTTGAACAAATATTTCTCGATGTTGAATAAAACTTTTAATCAAAGTTGAATAAGTATATTAGGGTGGAATATAAATAATATTCAAGGTTGAAGTTGAATGCAAATATCTGTTGTTGAATTGGCAAATATATATTTTGTTGAATGCAATTATATGTTGTTGAATTGGCAAATATATATGTTGTTGAATGCAATTATACGCGTTGTTGAATTTTGCAACAAATGGCCAACTATATCCTGTGGCATCAGCCAATTTTGAGCAACCAGCAATTTTGTGAGTTTGAGTGGAAGACTCACCAAAGAACATAATTTAATAGAGAAACCTACCCCTCTCAAACTTATAGAATATATTTAGATACACATAGTGCGGATTCATTTGTCTTTAAAATTAAAATTAAAACAAATACCACTGTTTTATACCTTTTTAGGTTGCTCTTGTTGCAGCAGCTTTTCTTGCTCCCTGTTTTCTCCTGGACTTGATTCCTTTAGCTGTTCAAGCCAAAATAACGTATTTTGCAATTCAAAGCACTTTCATCTTTCAGGAAGTCCTCTCCTTTTTTCTCACTTGCAACAAATAAGTTCCGTAATACCACTGATGGAGGATTAGTTTGGCAAATGGCCATGCCTTTTTCTTGGTAAGACTTCCATGCACTCTCTGGCTCCATTTAGTTTCCAGCACAGTATACACAACAAGCACTACACTCGGCACCCAATGCTCGAGTAATGTCAGGAATAGGAAGTTGGAAATAAGATAAAGGTGGCCCACCAAGAAACCATGTTTGTTCAATGAAAGTTGTTTCTTCATAGTGGGTGGAGGCAATTGATTCTGAAACAGGGTTTCAACACCAGCACGTATTGCTTAGGAACAGATCGCACCATATGCCTATTGTAAACGTCCCATACCTTTGTGAAATAGTCATAGAGATCTGGTTCTTCTTCCAAAATTTATTTTTATTTTCAGCTGGCTTTCCATGCAAGAAAAGACAACACTTTTGGACTTATTTCCAGTAATTATTTTGCACTGTTACGACGGTCCCCTTGTATCACCACATGTACACCATCAACTTTTGATATATATACATCTGTCGCCAAATCAATATTACGCTTTAGCTGTTTGGTGTCTATACACCGAATTCATAATGGCGGACGACGCAGAATGGACTGGTGGCGAGGGCATAAAATCGAGGCTAGAAAGGCCTCTGCACTAGTAAACAAGGCAAACGCTTCTAAATCGATGGCTTTATGTCTTACACAGCTTACAGAAAACGACATACCTGGAGCTTCCTTGGCTGGACTGAGACCTGCTGAGCTCAAAAACACAGCTGAAATTTTGGTTTAAGTGCCGAGGAGATCCAGCTAAAGGACTTAAAACAAATGTGGAGCTTGTCAAAAGGTAAGCGCTTTTTGGGGCTTTCGATGCAGGAGTATGATAATTATGAGTCTTAAGGATATTTATTGCTGTTTCACTAAGGGTCGAAGAATACATACAGCAAAGAAAGGACAAGGCTGTTGTTGATCCTGATCCTAACAAGGTATATACACGGAGAAAGGAAATTAGAACGAGAATTGTAAGCAACGATCAAGGTGTGAACAGTGGCACTTCTGCCACGAAGATTAAGAGTGAAGTATCCGATTGATGGCTGGAGTGTCTCGCTTGAGAAAATGCCAATGTTCACAAGAGCAGAAATGAATGAACACATAAAGCAATCGGGTAATAGCATTCTGTGCCAACGAGCTTGAGGAAAGCTAAAAGATTTTTGGAAGAGGAGTATCTTCACGAAATTGAAGCTGCCTGTGATCAGCGTTACTTCTACTTCAAAGCGAAGTGCTGCCATAGCTTTAGGACGAACGATGCACCCCATGTTCTTAAACTCGCTTTCTGTGTTATTACTGGGGAAGTTATGGATGGTACATGTTCTTGTGTTGCAGGGCATGTTGAGTACTGCAACCACATTTTAACATTTAGTTAAGATGAGTCTAAACCAGGGGGTGTTAAGTGCTTGCTTAGGAAGCAGCCTAAAATCGAAGCGAAAGAAGTAGAAACACTCAAAGCTGTTTGAAATGAAATAGACCCAAGCATGGGGCTTGCACAAATGGATACACAGGAACACTCTAGTCTTCAACTAATTGACACGAAATTTGGGAAAAGCCAATTTTTGTCGTATCAGGTGTCTTACACCGAGTCCAACTTTACTGCAATAGCTGATCTAAGTGCTGTCCAAAGAAACAATACTACAAGTGATCCATCTGCTATTAGTACATATCCAAGGGTTCCACTGCGGGATGAAGATGACATCATATACCCTCGTACCCTTTCAGAAAGTGAGGGAAAATTATTTTCAGACCTTTAAGACCCAGGGTCGACCATCACGACCGCCAGGCTCGTATCTAAATTTTGCACCAAGCTAACATCTAAACCAAACGGGTTAGCCGCCTCTGCTTCGGGAAATTTGTTCTGTCTATCTGCTTTCCATGATTCAAATATTCTTAGTCCCCAGCGAGTTTTGTATCCCGTACTTTTTGGAACAGCACGCTTCACACTCAGAAGGCTTTCCTCTTCTATCTGTGGGTCCCGGAATCTTTTGAATTTAGTCGGCTTTGTGACCATCTCATTTTTTTCCTCCATCGCAAGAGCACAAGAGGATACAACAGAAGTCAGCTTGAAGGCTGAGACCTTTAGTCACTATACATACCTGAAGTCTAACAAACAAACTGATGGTCACATATATTCAAGGGGTAGGATATACCCTATGTGATCCAGAAATTGCAACAACATTACATAAAGATTGCAGTAGATGACAATTACTATTTTTGTACTGGCAACCTTTCAACAACAGCCATTGAAGCATTCTTATCAGAACACAAATGTAACAAGTACTGCCAACTACTGAATATGTTATGAGAGGGTTGTTTTCTATTTTTCTTTTCATAGTAGTTGCCAGTTAAATTTTCAACTATTTATCAGTTTCATAATTGGACCTCAGTTATAGTCAGTTAGAGTCATCAGTTATCTTGTTCTATAATCATCACTCAGGGGGGGGGGGGGGGGGGGGGGGGGGTCCCTACTGACCTCCCTACCGACCTCCCTACCGACCTCCCTACCGACCTCCCTACCGACCTCCCTACTGTACATTATCATGACCCAGAATCCATTTGGATTTTAAAAGTGCCTTTCGAAAATATGTTTTGTTATTGTTCAACAACCACAAATGTCACTTTTATTGTTGGAAGTATTGAGTATTGAAACAAACATGACACCCTGCCTAGTTGAGTAAAGCATCTAGTAAAAGGCATTTTGATTTAGACTGTTAGAAAATATACATGTACATGCATGTTTTGTTGTTCCGGTTTTAAGACTCTGATTTTCATGAAGTAGTTGTATGTTTCAGATTTCAATATTACAATATAATCTTGGAAAGTAGATTTGTGGTTTATATTTTTACTTGCCTCCATTGCATATGTAAAGTGAACCACAAAAAACTGCTATGTAAAAAAATACCAGATGCACCAAGGCCATGATTGCACATGGATGATTTAAAGAGGTGAATGAGTTACAGAAGTAAAGTTTCTATTGTCCTGAATGCATTTACTGAGCTTGTAACTCATTCACTTCAATAAACTGTCTAAGTGTATTAACAAGACCTGAGTTAAACTCAAGTGTACATATTTTATGACCTTTTAAACATTTGATACATAAACATTGTGTATTGATTTTTTTTTTGATTTCTTAATAAAAGTGTTATCAGTTATTGAGTAATGCTACAGGAAAACGAATTTGAAGGTACATGACATCATTAGGTTCTACTTCCTCTGGTGATGGGATAATTTCTTCACAAGCTTTACGTAAGTCTGGATCAAGAAAGTCAAATTCTGTATCTAATACTCCAGAATGCTGTACAACATCTTCCAGTACATCTTCTGTAACAGGCCAACCTGCATTATAGAGTAATCGGAATATAAAATCTAATTAGATTTTCTTTCAGGTAATATGGGTGGATATTTTGCAAGTTGTGGATGTATTTTTCCGTTGAAAAATGCGAGCAATGAGTAAAATGTCCACCGTATTGCCTGAAAAAACATCTAATGAGTTGTTTATTATACGACACACACAATAATTGTCCTTTTTTTCTCAATATTTATTTAAAAAAATACATTTCGAATACACACAACTGGGGAAAACTGGTTATCATGACCGGTTTGCTACAGCATAATACAGAAATCTAGTATCTACAGTGGAACCCCGCTATAATGATCCTCGGTATAATTAAGACCCCGCTATAACGAATATATTTCTTGGTCCCATCGCTAAAAAGATTTGCGGAATTTAACCCTGTTATAACGAAGACCCCGCTATAACGAAAATATTTTCTGGTCCCTCGGGACTTCGTTATATCGGGGTTTCACTGTAATATGGTAATCTTACATGGTAAATTTACGTAACCTGCAGTCGTATAATAAGTTACATGATTTTGTTGCTTCAAAAAGCAGGTACTGTACATGTTGGTCAAATATACATTGCTTTAGGATGAGAGTGGTATACGCTGCTTGTAAGCCTGTCTTTGATTTTATCTTTCATGGCTAGGGTAAATTTTAGTTTCATTTTCGGGCAATCGTAACTATATACTCTCTATTAAGTAATACTTACTGCAGTCTTCCAAATCATATTCCCCTAGAAAGTTCTGTATATGGTCAGGGACACCATCAGGTAGAAATGTATTCTTCTGTTTCCGAATACGGTGGCTGTTCCAGACTGTCTGCACAAATCAGTTCAGCTGATTTTGAAGGACAGGTATAAGTATGAAGGCCAACTGCAATCTAAATACAAATGTGTTCCTTCATTAACGAAAGTTCTTGTCAGACCCCCCTAATTTATATAATATTAAAACGTTTATAGTGAAATGTGAATAGAATTGTATACATGTATTGATTTGACTTCATACATGTAGCTTGGTCAATAACTCAACTTGATGGTAATATGATAAACCTCATGGTCACAATATTATTGTAAGACATTCAACTGGAAATGTGCTTATACATGTAGAAACTGTCAATGACATGACCTACCTACAAATTATTTATCTAAAAAATACTATCAATAAGTCAACAATGAATGCCATCTACGTTGTTTAACTTATTCGCCGTGGATGGTTGGTCAACACATAGCCTGGCAGAATGTTCAGCATGCTCGAGGATCTGGGCCACTAAATCGTGCGAGGTGACCGTTGGGAGGGCGCGCAAAGTATGGTGGATCCTCGAGCATGAATGTCCAGACCTCTATTATCTGAGACATCAATTCCTATCTACCGTTTTATTTTGTTAGATCATTTTAAGTGGTTTGTTGTTCTGTGGGTCACAGTAGCCTTCATCTTTCAGTTGATTCAGCTGAACTTTAAAATATTTCTCTCGTCTTTCATGGAGCTCTTTCCACCATCGCTCTATCTACCAGATTGTAAATGAATGAATGATGGTGATCTACGAGCTAAATAAACTCAGAAAAATTCTTAGCCTTAAAAACCTTCATATGTAACCTTCGCTCTCCAATGAGTCCTGGTAGCTCAATTGGTAGAGCATCTAAATGGTAATCGGAAGGTTCGACTCCCGTCTCGGGCTCAGAATTTTTCTGAGTTTATTTAGCTCGTAGATCACCATCATTCATCCATATACACCGAGCTAGCATACATATATATATTCATATATAAATTATTGTGTAGTATATTATTTATTTTTATTTGTAACAAACTTATATAATTCAGCATTGTGGCTGTAATATTAACCAATTTTTAACCTTACTTGCTGAGAAATATCAGACGGAGGTCTGCAAAAGTCCAAGGTCTGATATTGCTTTCTACAGACCGAGCAAGTAAGGTTGACAAGATTTTTATTATATTGCTTTTGCAATTTCAGCCACCTACGTTCAGAATATGTCGGAATATGTGTTATAGAATTTGGGATCTTACCTTATTTGCAGTTGAAGGACCAAAGACAACAGTATCCATTGCGTCCATGTCACCATGGTTACGTGTCAAATACACATGCATGGTAGCCATTACACCTGTCTCAGTTCCACGATCGAAATAGAAGGAAGTCTCTTTGATTTATCGAGGTACCAACGACCAATTATCTTAGGATCAGAATTGGTTACCTATATTCTCAACCACATTATTTTACGGCTTGCTGTATCTGTTGACCCATATATAGCGAGAGGGAACGTGCTATTCTGGTACCCCATTAATTGGTCGTGTCCATCCAATGAAATATGGACCCAGTCAATTCCCCTAGTAGTGAAGTGACATTTATCTTTACCCCTTTTCCTTATTGGGCATCTGGCTGCCAAACCTTCTGGATCAAGGTCATACATTACATCATGTACCAAATCTCTGGGTCTGGGTACGTTCAAGGCATACTCTTGTCGTAGGTTGTTGTGCATGGCTCTATACCCGATGAGCTTTCCTGGGCCGTCTAGTTCCGTTTGAACTGCATCTTTTATCTGATCGACGGTGACATCTCCGTCTGTAAAATAAATATCGAATTCTCATTTTTTTCTCATTTTTTTTATACAAAATTGTTTATGGCAATCATAGGCCACCATACAGGACCCAGTTTCTTGAAGCCAGATTAGCGCTAAGGGACCGGACATTATTTAGTGGTGGGGCTACTAGATTTGTAGGGGGGTAACGATTTTTTTATGCTCCCATTTAATGGGGGTCAATTTTGTATATGCTACTCTTTTATAGGGGCCCATAATTTTTTAATTAAGCACACTTACTATGGCTTATTTATAGGCATATCCAAGGGGCGGCCATTATTTTTTTAGACCAGAGAACTGCAGGGTCAAACTTTTTTGGGCAAGAATGCAGCCTTTCAGGAACCGGAGCCAACTTCTGTTTAGGTATGCATGCTGCAACACTGAAATGGTCTCCTATTGTTTTTGACCATATAATCCAATCATAATGCATACAGTCTTGCAATAATATGAAATGCACTCTATATGCGAGCTGTGTTTAGTCTTCCAAAGTGAGTATACGTGTACACTGAGCCCATTGGCAGGGTGTAAAAGATTGAAATGTGTTACATTAATTTAGTGGTTTTACAGTAATATTGTGGTTCAGAATTTTTGTGGTTTAATGTTTTGGGACATTAACTTCCCTGTTTCATCCTTGATACAGACCTTGCCCTACACAAAAACAAACCTAACCGTAACAACCCATGAAAAAAATAAAGCAGCAGCAAAAATTAAACTACAACATACCCAACACTAAAGTCGAACAAGCACATATTTCAGATTATACATACTTTTGTTCCTCTAATGTACATAGTATCACATAAAAGTATAATTATGTTGTTGCTGTTATACGCTATTGTGTATAGTTTTACCCATATTAATGTATGACTTCAAAATTATGATTTTTCAGTTATTAAAAATGTCTTATGAAAGTGTGTCCCAATTGTGTCTCATTACTATTTAGCAAATATTGATGAAGTAGAAATATAGTTTTATCTTGAAAATAATAACTGATGGATTGCACTGTACATATATAATTTTAATGACAGCCCTGCGTATTGCTTGGTGCATATATTTTTCATGAAGACAAATACAACCTACCCCTTATATCAAGTAACATAAAACTTCATAAATACCTTCATGTGCATAACATTATTTTATTTTATTCACATCTTTTTTTTGCTGCACACTTTATACTGATTGAGTTTATTGAATGCTTCAGCCATCTGGTGCCACACACTGTCATCAGTCATTTATGGTTCCAAATGCTGTTTCTATTTCCTCGCATGTAGTTTGACCTTGCAATTCAATTCCACAGATCTGCTACGATTGTAGCCTTGTGAAGATCTGTGTAAAATTGCGTTTAGTTTCCTTTATCTTTTTGACAAGAGAGAGTTTATCATTTTTACTCCATTATGGTCTGTGCCTGCTGTAGGTTTTCATGCAGATGTAAAATTGGGGATCCATTCGATTTAAAAATTTGAAAATGAACTGAAAAAGTGGCCTTGTATCCATTTGTGACTACCACTGTAAAATAAACCTGAAGTATAGTATAAATCTCGACAAGCGTTGTATATGATCAGCATTGTAGTAGTCTTCGGACACTTTATCGTTGTAATTAACAGTCTGCCACAACATGAAATTGAAATTGCAAGTGTTTCTGACTTGGCTCAAGCATTGGAACGGTCACTTCATTTGAACATTTATATTATTTGTCTCTAGTTGATTGTTTGGTATATTGTTGAGGATTTGAACAAGGCATTCACGGCGTGAGTACTGTTCCAAATTATTCTGTGAGTCATTGTCGTGAGAAAGTTCGTTTTTCAGTTTAAACGTTTCTTTCTTGAGAAGACTATTTTCAACTTCGAGCTGTTTTATCCTTGTAAATATCTCAGCTTCCCTTATTACTATTTCATCACATTTGGAGCTTAAGAAATCAATTGATTTTACAATACCTCCCACGGTTGAATTAAGTTCGGCGATCTGCCCACTGAGAGGAGCAAGTTTCTTGTCAAAAATGGCCTCCAGAACATCCAGTTTTACGAACTTATCCTCCATAACGCACAACAAAATACGAGGAAATAAAATAAAAAGCAACAAAACATTGACTAACACCTGTCGAAAATGTCCATTTCACAGAGCTAAAAAATGGACGTCCATACTGTGGTCTGACCGCCAGAAACATTGATTGGAGCATGGTTGACAATGAGACTGATGTTAACTCTGCTGTGTTTTTGTGGGATAAACTATGTACAGATACTGCTGATCGACATGCGCCCCTAAACAACAAGGCTCAAAGGAGTTTGTCATCCATGGATGACTTCTATCCTTTCCGAAGCCATGCAGAAACGTGATCAGCTCCATAGTAAAGTTGTTAAAGCAAAGTCACCTGAACATTGGGCGTTCTACAACTTTGTAAATAAAGAAATACGTAAATCCAAGTCTGCATACTACTGTACTCTTATTGACGAACATAGGGAAAATCCTGGGGTTCATTGGAAAACTCTAAATGAAATTACCTCACGCAAGCAAAGCTCCCAAATTTCCTGCCTAGAGTCTGATAGAGTTATCTACTCCAACGCCAGATCTATGGCAAAAGTTATCAATTATTGCCAACGAGCCAAGCGAGCCCAAAGGCGAGGTTGGCGAGGCGGCAGAGCATAGTCTTGTATGCAGTGCAATTTATTCATGTTTTTCAGTTTTTTTGGCAATACGACCTATTTCGGCCGAGAAAATCAAAGTAAATGTTTATGCAAATCAGGACGAAATCTTTATCAGATTTATCAGTGATTTACTTTGTTTTTGTCTCATGAATTATTCATGAGTTTGATAATTATATATATAAAGTACATAACATTGTATACTTATCAAGGAAATAAATGTATCATTGATAATCTATATATGAAATAACTGCTTGTACTGATATCATGTTCAGAAGTGTACATGTATGTCTCCTTGATGGTTTCAATTGATTACTTGTGGCCCTCAAACTAATTATAAATAAATATACACAATATAAAAATATATTCTAATAGTAAAACTATAAAACTATTCAGTAAAACTATAAAACAATTCAATATTCAACGTTTTTCCGTGGATCGGGGTCTCGCCGTTGGCTTTCCGAATGACGTTTGATTTTTCAATAAGATATATTGACGGACGTTTTTTTTGTACGCGTCCAAGGTTTCGAGTTATCATTTAGCATTTAGATTTTAGAAGTCTCGTACAAGCTGAAGTTTACAGACTTTATTTCAAAAAACTCGCTGAAACTCATATTAGGAACTTAAGAAAAACAAACGGGTGAAATGTTTTTAAGCTGAAAGAATACACATTTCTCGATTTTCGCAAATATTCAGCAATAACCTATCTTACTTCGTTCACCGCATAACGTTAGTTGCAGTTTTCCGATCTTCTTGACTTTGGCACAGAAGTTTCAAGTGGTATTGAACTTCCATATGGTATGTACGATTTGATTATTACTGTGACCAGCCGTTTGCTGAGAAACGTGTATGGTGCCGATTAACCTGAAACTTGCCTGTCACAGACGTTGGAGGTTGGCCACCATCTTTTGGGTTTTGGAATATACGCTCTTCCCTAAAAAAGGTTTTCGAAAATCGCTTATATCTTCAACAATTCTTTGTTAATCACTTTCTAATTGTACTTTTTATAAAATCGCTGAAATCGGATAACGTTTAGCTGTTTAAAATCGCGATTTAAATAAATAACCGCGGACCACCTTAACAGCAAGTGTTTCTTTCTTGGTTAGCATGTTCTCCCTCATTTTACAGTACGTAGGTTCAGTGAAGAACCTAAGAAACCTTGAAGTAAAATGCTTTGCATTGTTGGATACATCCTCGATTATGGGCAGTGCTGTATGAGGCTGTGTAAATGGCATGGTAAAGGATGTCCTCTGCATATTGAAGTTATATTTGCATTCCCTGTAACTAGAAATTAAAGTACACGAGTTTTGAACAAGTTGCTAAATAATATATTTAAACATTTTGTAAATCATAATATGCAATGAAAAATATTATTTATTTAACCACATCTTAATCTATATAAACCACCCAAATGCTAAACTACCGGTATTTTCCAATAGTGGCTTTATTTATAGAGGGTATTAAACACGTTTACCAGCTAACATGTAGCTCAGTAACCAAACACATGGCCTTCTCTTTACTTAGTCGTACGGTTTTACGTCCTTATCCGAGAAGACGAGAAGGTCTAACCGTTTACTGTTGAATTATATAAAGGTAGCACCTTCTACTCAGTTATTTTAAGACCCTGAGTGTTGGTCCGGCCGGGGTTTGAACCCGCGACCTCCAGCTCGACAGACTGGGACTAATAACCACTGAGCTAACCGGGAGGCAGAGGGGTGGGAGCTAACCGGAAGGGTAGAGTTGTACTTTGAATGGTAATGCCCCCTCTGGCTCAACATTGATACTTGCATTAAAAGTTAAACATTAGCTTACTTGTCTCTCTTGTCTTTGCCTTTCCTGTATATATTTGCAGGAAGTCTTGGTACTCTTTGCTGTCTGAAATTTGCATCTTCGTACATTTTCATGGTGGAAAAGTATGATGTGATCTCGTTGAATAAGCCAATTAGTCTGCCAACAAATCCCCAAGCTTGTCCCATGTAGAAGTATCATTGGTTTAATTTCGACCTCTCCCATTGATTCTACTTCATTTCCTACACGTTACAGAATGTCAGCGATGAATTCGTGAAATGCGCTTTTACATCTCCCTGGTTTAAACAAAGAAATGGTATTAATAAATACGAGCGCTGATCTTGGGAGAAATAGTTTACTGTACAGAGGAGCCATTATCCCAGAGGGGAGTACTCTGACTACTAACGTTTAGGTAGAGGGGTGCCGCTGACACTAAAACCTGACTCTGTTTAAGACAGGAAAGTTAGAAAATTCCATACCTTGTATAAGTTTACAACCTAAATATTATACCCTATCTAAGACTTGACGTCAAATACTGTTCCCGTGACTCATGGAGATGACAGAATGCAAGTTTCAGTTAATTTAAAGTGATAAAATCAATACCCTAAAAATATTCAAGATTTCTCAATGACGAATAGTGTATTCCTATTTTGATAACTCTGTTCAAGACAACCCTGGAAACCATACCCTATCCAGCAGCACATCCCCGTTTACATTATATAATGCCTCCCTCCCGGGCCCATTACGTGTGTATGGAACAGTCGGGGCGGCACAGTGTCTTGATAAGTAGACATGTAATTTATTAGTAATGTATAACATTTCAGAAAGGCTCTGAAAAGTAATCATATTAATCAGTGATGCAGATTTTCTTTAAAGGAACTTGCACTAATACAAACATATATAAGCCTTAAGGATCTAGAAAATTATGTACATTACTTATCTTTAAAGGGATACCGAGTGAAAAATACATTTGGGCTCAAAAACATATTTCAGATGTACTTTGTTCAGAAAATGTATTAATAGTTGATAAATATTTTTCAGAGTTGAGAACGAGCCCCGCAAAGAGCTGGGTGCCACCATCTTGTTTGAATTTACGGAAGTGACGTTTTTTACGTCACTTCGTCCCACCCGAGTCTTGCAATTAACTTGTAGCGACTTGTTTTCTTCGTAGAATTTTCACATGCTCGGAATTAGAGTAGATTTTCATGGATATGGCAGAGCCATTTCATACTAGAACAAAAATATCATGAAGACGATATTGTGAGAAATTCAGAAGACTGGGAGGACGAAAAAAGCGTTTGGAAGGCGAAAATATCAGACGATTGTAGCTCGAAAACATTCATACATGTAACACATTCCATATATTTGTCAGAAGTGCAGTATACCAAGATGCAAGTTCTGCTGCACCACCACAAGGGCCATTAGTAAGATATAACAGCACATGTGTTGTTGGGGTGGTGCAGTGGTTAAGCACTTCGCCTCTCACCTCTGTGGCCCAGGTTCCATTCCCGGACGCGGCTCCACATGTGAGTTGTGTTTGTTGGTATCTTGTCCTTGCTCCGAAGGTTTTTCTCCGGATTCTCCGGTTTTTCCTCCCTCCGCCAAAACCTAGCCGGGACCTGGGTTTGATCAGCTCCCATGGTTGTTTCAGGTCTCGTTGAGATTCAGTGTTTTTTAATGGGAATCTACAATGTTACAAGATTTGTCACAGTAACTAGCTGAGGTAACTAGCATGAACACGAGCAGCAGTTATTGTCTTGTCACTGCAGTCGAAGTACCCTTGAAGTGTGCGGTAGGAAAAATCCTAAGCAACCGCCGCCGCCGATTATCACCATAGTAAGGTAATAGCCCAACATTGTTGGCAGCTTCAACTCTTGGTATTTAACACTTTTACGCCGGTACACGTCATTTGACGTATTTTACTGGTTACTTGCTTTGAGGAATTCAGTCTTTCTAAGTTCAAAGAGCAAGGCACGGCATAATGTATAGACAAATGATCCTACTGAACTGCATTTAGGCATATTAAAATTGATTAATTTCATCCAAATCCTCCTTTCTTTGCATACGTTAACTTCAGTTAACATTATATTATTTCAGAAAAAGTAGCTGAAGTGGCAATAATTATTCTCCTCAGCTTCTAAATTTTCTCTCAAAAATGCATATTTCACATAATATTTCATGTTTGCACTAACCTCATTTCCTGTCTCCCAGCAACTAAACTTTCCCAGCACCAAGCCATTCTGTCTATAAGCACTTCACAGCAAGCTAAATTCATCCAACTGCAGGGCATGCCGGGAAATCCTACCAAACAGCGACATGGCCCTTCCCCCATATTTATTCTTCAAAATATATGTATAAAAATATTTCGATCTAATAGCTTCATATTGGAATAAATGGCAAGTAAATGTTGTCCAATATTTCAAAAAGCTATGATAGGTGGCTCCAGACTCCCATTTATAAAGCCCATCATAGTAATACACTTTTGGTGTCTATGGACCAAATTCTGCAATCCACTTTCTACTCGGGATCAAATCTTGTACAAGATTTGAGGCAACAGTTGTGTCATTTTCAACAGGTTTCATGACATGATCCTTGAGGTTATTAATTATATCACGTCGAACATTACGCTTACTCCGTTCCTCAAGTTCCTGATAAGTCTTGTAATGAACCTCAGGTGTAGTGTTAGTAATAGCACAAAGTCTTGACGATTCACATGGTTCGTGCCTTGTAGCGACTTGTTTTCTTTGTAGAATTTTCACACGCTCGGAATTAGAGTATATTTTCATCGATATGGCAGAGACATTTCGTGCTAGAAGAAAAATACGATGAAGACTGGGAGGACGAAGAAAAGCATTACTTACCTCTTGTAAATGTTAATTTCAATTCTATACGATTTCGACAGTAGACATCTTTATTTTCCATATTTTGCTTTTCTTGCTATCTAGAGAGAGTAACTTGCTTTCTGTCGGTGTTGCTGTTCGTAAGGAATCTAGTTCAACTTCAACCGAAGCCACCACACCATGTAGTATGATATTTGCATGAACAGCCCCGCGATTCAAATACCATTTCACAATTCAAATATAACTAACTTGTCCTTGAAATGAAACTATCATCATATTGAGAAGTACGTATTATTAATTATTAGATTAAAGGTACGAAAAAAGGTTCCTAAAACACACATTTCGACGCTCTGACGACTTGTGAACACGTGTAGGGAAAACTAAGATGGCGACTAACCAAGGAGCTGATCGGAAAACTTTCTTCTGAAATTCAGGTGACTTTCGTAACAATAAATGGCTTGCGTTACGGACACTTCCGACCGTGATAGCTGACGAAAAAAAGGCCAAAATAAACATCCGAAATGTGATTTTAACCAACCAGAACCAAGCAATTTAATTAGTTGAGACCCAATTTAATGGGCATGCGTTGCCGTGACTGCCGTATTACTTACGCGAAACACAGGCTAACTAATGCCCCGATGCATCTGTTACTTTCAGGTAACAGATTACCCATGAAAGCAAAAGAAAAATATTCTGAGTGAATAATGTTGATTTGGTTGGTTAATTGGCTAATAAGACAATTAAGTATAATTAATTCTGTAATAAGAACAATTAAGAAACACAGGCAAACCAGTGCATCTGTTACTTAACATTTTTTTTAAATGAGTAAAAATACAGGGAAACCGGTGCCTTGAATGTTTCTTACAAAAAAAGGTTCCAGTGCTGTTCTTCTGAACCCCACTTAATTACCTGCAGCATCAATGGCTTTCTTGTGCACTGACGTGTCTTGATATTTCCATGTCTAGTTGTTTACTGCCTGAGAACCATTAGCTATGAAATGTCTTGCAGCCAGCACGACTCGAATTACACTGTTGCCAGAGCCAGACCTGGTGTAGCTGCAGCAATAGCTTGATTTGATTATCCATGCCAAATGCTTAAACATCAACCTCCATATTAATCCAGAAGCAGTTCTGCAGCTGAATATGATGGGAAACATTTGGTGCAGGGCAACGAGGATGTGTTTGGCCCGTTCAATTACAAATAACTCTGGTTCACAGTTGTAAACCATCGTCAAAGTACACATGCTCTCCAACAACATCAATGAACATCTGTCCCCAGTGAGCAATGTTAGAAAAAGTGTACTAATTCCATAACATTTGCAAGATTGTTTCCATCCATTTCTTGTAGCTGGGCAGCCAGTCTTTCACAAACTTGTTCATCAGATCAGATGGCATTCTCAACGATGTCCAGACCTCAAAGGGCAAGTACAGTGCGCCTGCACTCCCCTGAGATTGAACAACATATTTACAAATACAGACATCAACAGCGGTCAGTGTACAAGATGGCGGCTACTTTGCTAGCTCCACCGATCTGGCCTCGTTAGTTCCTAATTACTCCGGCGCTGCTATGGCAGCAGCCGGAGTCTTAAAATGCAGTTTGTGTCTTTTTTTTATTTTTATTTTTAATGTTTCTTGTAAAATTTTTGATCAGTTCTGACCTTTGCAACTAACAATGTGGGTCGGAGACGCTGTGATCGAGCGATAAAGCAGGAGGCATGCGCATTAAACGTTATAGATTTATTTAACACTGTTTACATCACATACTATCATCACCGTATAATTACCACTGTGGGAATGTGAAATGAGCAACACGTGAGACTTCGAGGCGCTACAGTTCTTTTTAACTACTTTTTAATCTTCTGATTCTTGTAAAAGAACTGTTATAGACCTAAAAATACACGAACAACGTAATACATTAGATCTGCGCTGTCTGGACAGATATAAAAACGTAAGCGAAATACAATCTCAGCTTAAGTGTTTCTAAACACGTTTAGATATAAAAGGTATCGAATTATAATCTCAGGGTAGATTTCGTCAGGCGCGCTCAGATAACAAAGGTCAAAGCTCTCAGACAAGGCGAGACAAGGAGATATCGATTTCTATGAGTCATTGTCAGAAATCTATTCCCGGCCGTAAAATTAGGCAATACCACCGTCTGTCAATGGGTAACTGAACTGTCAGGTCAACTACACAGCTTAGAGAGTCTTTCTACTAGATTGAGAGACATTAATATACTGTTACATGTCTGTTAATATGGGGAAAACTGAAGAAACCCTCATTGCATTGAGTTTGATAACTAGCCTGAAATACAGCCGCCTTCTCAGTTAGTTCCAGGGTCCTTGAATTTTCAAATGGCTCAACTCGTCGCGAGCGCAAGTGAACTTGTGAAATTATCGCCATCACGCCGCGTATACAGTCAAGTCTGTTTGTCTCGGAAAGTATTTATTGTAGTTTATATCTCTTCCCTAATTGCACTGATGAAGGTCTCGAAACCCTAAACGTCCCAGCAGCTTGTGTTACAGCTGATAAACGGAGGAAATGGCTCTACTGAAACAAAATCAAAGCGGACGAGTTTCGTGTTGTTTAGCTTTGCGGCCGAAGTCCATCATTGTCTGTGGTTCGGCGGGGAAGAAGAGTGTTCGTTGGGATTACTTTCAACAAAGTACACTGTATTTCAACTCTGGTAAGTTTGGAGCGATTGAAAAATAAGGATGATTTTCAAAACCGGTGGCTTAAAGTCATCTGCATATGACATAAATATACATGGTAGCCGAATCTAGTACTTCGGCGAACGGGAAGCAAAGTAGCCTGCTTGCCGGGTCTTCTGTAATTTTTTTTTTCAGAATTCTCTAAAGATTGTCCACCCACTTTCAGCGGACTCTGCTGACAGTTTCACGACAAAGGATAGAAATCGGAATTATCTACGGGCCAAGATTGTGTGCCAGACCTCAATTAAATTAAAACTCGACTTAACGAACTGGATTTTATTCAAGACTTGTCACTGTGTTGTCAAGACTCAATAGTCTTACTCATTCAAAATTTACGGGATCGTGTTTCGGTATCGTTGCAAGACTTACGAGGATTCTATAGTCTGTTATTGTGCTTTTCGTTCTTTTATTTTAATTATCGCTCTGTTTTAAAGTCTGTGTGTCTGTGATGTCGAGTACATTTCAAACTACCAAGCGTGGTTGTGAAAAGTTCCACTCGTACAGGAATACACTGGCTTCCTGCCGAGGTCAAATCATATTCGAAGCATCCGGGGAAAATTCATGGATTCGATTGTGTTTTTAATCCGCTAGAAATAATGAAATTCGTTACCCAAAGCGCATGTCTACTTCTTTCATGAAACAAATAAACAACGAGAGCATTTTACTTCGACAAGCTACTAGAAGTTGGATTTGTCATTGGAAACCGTATAAACTGAACAGGATAAGACTTTGGAAATCGAAACATAGCCTGGTACAGACACATTTTTTCACTCATAAATTCGAACTGCATTCATGAGTGAAAAAAAACCTCTCAGTTTGTCTGTTAATTGCTTTTTGTTCTAATTATCGCTCTATTTAATATGTGTCTGTGATGCCTGGTACATTTCAAGCTACCAAGAGTATTTGTTTGCTTGTGCTTTCGTAAATCCAATTTGAATCTAAAGTCCTAAACGAATATTACTGGCTTCCTGCCGAGGTCAAATCATATTCGAAGCACCGGGGAAATTCATGGGTTTGATTGTGTTTTTAATCCGGTAGAAATTATGAAATTTGTTACCCAAAGCACGTGTACTTCTTTCATGAAACAAATAAACAATCAATTGCAAGAGCATTTAATTTCTTCAACAAGCTACTAGTTCGACAAGTCCCGAAGCTATGCTCGGCAAGTCAGCATTTATTCAAGATCGTGAAGTATAATTTGAAATCATGTGGACTTCGGATGTTTTGGTATCTGCTCTTATTTTATGGAACTCGTTACCACTGGAAATGAGGTCTATTGATTCCTCGGGTTGTTTCTCTTAGTTCTTTTAATTATAGTGTTAAATTAAATAATGAACAATTATACACTCGTGTTCACTGGTGTTCTGTGGAGTTAGAACAGATTAACAATAGTATTTGCATCCGAGCATTTTGAGCTACCTGTGTTATCCTAGGGTAACCTAGCTTACTTGCAGTCACTCGTGTTCTACTTGTGTTCACTCGTTTTTAACTCGTGGATGCACGCATGTGAAGAACGAGTTATAGATCGTTTTCACGTGACGTCATCAAATTCTAAAATCTAAACTAAATGATCTATAACCCTGTTCTTTTAATATAATTTAGGTATCGGTATACTCAGTATTCTTGTAAAAATTTACGTCGATACGGTGAATTGTTATTGAGTTAGAGTATTTTGAATTTTGTGACAGCCCAGCTCAGCGTGTTTCCTAAATGTCATGGAAATCCATATATTTCTGCCAATTTAAAATGTTAGACTTGATTTAACGTTAAAAGTGATATCTAAAGTGTTTTTAAGTGAATGCTAATCATATTGCTGGGAAAAACAGCTTTATTTGTAGAGTACGTTTTCGGCCGCCATCTTGGTGTACCAAAGAGGTACACCAACATGGCCGCCGCATACAAATTACACTAAATTGTTTGAATATTATTTGTCCGACAGCTCAGTTAGGAAGTACTCTAATGCTCCAAAATTTCGGTCATTTACATCTTTTTAACTGCTCTATACACACCATTCAAAATATTTTACTAATATCAGTCTTTCCTTGAGGCAATTTTTTTTGTGACGTCAGTGAAAACGATCTATTGGGGTTATGTGGATGCGAGGTATTTCCTGTGGACTTCGAGTGAGATAATTTATTGATCGTTTTTTCCTGTTGATCGACGACTCGCCGTTGGCTTTCCGAATGACGTTTGATTTACCGAAGATATGGTACGGATGTTTATGATACGCGGCCAGGAAGGTTTCGAAAAGATTTGGTCATGCTGGAGAAGATTTATTGACGGGCCCTTCTAATGCCAAACACTTCAGACCTGGACAGACATGGTAGTGCGTCTCTATCAATCACTTAGGTGTGATGACGTAACGATGACGTCATCGGTCACGTAATTTTAAGTACATGCCCATATCTCCCTCGTTTTAATGCCAGCCCGCTCAAACTGGACAGACATGGTAGTAGGTCCCTATCAAGTACCTAGTGGCGATGACGTCATCGGTCACGTGATTTTAAGTACATGCCATATCTACCTTATTTCTAATGCCAGCTTGCACAAACCTGGACAGGCATGGTAGTGGGTCCCTATCAAGCACCTAGTGGTGATGACGTCATCTGTCACGTGATTTTAAGTACATGCCCATATCTCCTTCATTTCTAATGTCAGCTTGCACAAACCTGGACAGACAAGGTACTGGGTTGCTTTCAATCACTTAGCGACGATGACGTAACGTTGACGTCATCGGTCACGTGATTTTAACTACATGCCCATATCTCCCTCATTTCTAATGGCAGACAGTTTAAAGGTATTGTTTCCCCACGATTCACTTAGTGGTGATGACGTAACGATGACGTCATTGCTCACGTAACTTTTAATATATGCCAAAATAGCTCACTGACCATCCACGAGTTGCACTTAGGGGCCCTATGTTTTACTCATGTTCTGACTCGTTTGAAATTTTAGATGGAATCGACTGTATGTGCGTACTTTCGCATCAGATTGTGCGTTTGTAATGTGCCAAACACGAAGGTATACGAGAGCGTCCGCGTTAAAAAGATATACGCCGGAGTTCAAGCTGTGTACAGCTTCTTGTTAACTTTCGAATGTAACTTTTTTGTGCTTGTTATAGTCTTGTTAGTGTCAAACGTTTATAGGGAAGACATGTATGCGGGGAATAAGATAAACCTTAAACAATTTGAAGAGATAATTGATCGTAAGCTGCAACCTCTACTCACTCACATTCAAGAACTGAAGACCGAAGTAAAGGATTTGACAACTTCTCTTGCCTCCATGAGCAACCTGTTCGATGGCTTGGCTAGCAAGGTGGAAACCTTAGAGGCAGAGAGGAAAGCAGCAATAGAGGAGGCTCAAAGACTTCGGAATGAAGTTATCAGAATCAACAATGACCTCGCCGCTCATAAACTACAATTTGAAGATCTTGAACAGTATTCACGCCGTGTTAGCTTGGAGATAAGGGGCATTCCACTTACTCAAATGGAAGACACTAATGATATTGTAATCAAGATAGGCAATTTAATGGGAATTGAAACCGTTGAAGAAGACATTTCAATAAGCCATCGGCTACCAGCCCCAAGACCAACTGCCAGTGACTCGTCAAACTCCCGCCACCCTGCTATAATCGTGAAGTTTGTACGTCAAGAATTTCGTGATAAATATTATAATGCGAGACGAGCACTTAGAGGTGGAAAGCCTCACCAAAAAAAACAAGGCCTTGTTTTGGTCCTGCCTGCGTACGAAAAGGGAATTAAAATTCCACTTCATCTGGACTCGTCAGGGCAAGATATATTTGAGGGAGAACAACGAGAGCGTAGCTGTTCACATTACCAGCGAGAAGGATATTCAGAAGCTCTATACAAAGCTGGGGAAACAATACACTCCACCAACATCAAATGTCACGTGAGTTCTTTGGCTTGACATCCTTAAGAACACTAACTTATCCTCTTCATTTATATGTGAGAGAAATCTTTGATTTTCCAACATTCATGTCAAGTCAGTACATGAAAATTGACATGCTATTTATTTTACCACTACCTTATTATGGATGACATATGTCATAATTGTCACAAGATTGTCAAAGACAATTCATTAGCTATTGAATGTGACTATTGCTTAGGGTGGTATCATCTAAAATGTTCTAACCTTTTTAGGAAAGAATATAAGTATTTCTCTAGAACTGGGGATGTATGGCTTTGTTTAAACTGTAGGTCTCAAACCCTTCCTTTTTATAATATTAGTAATAGTGACCTTATTGATCTAGCTTTTAATTCTAACACTCCATGTTTATGTTCAAATCAGCTAGCTCAAATGAAAGGTTTGGACTTACCCCGCTTTGATATTATTTATTCTATTAATAGTACTACAAATCTTGATATTGTTGATATAGACTCTCATCTTCCTTCTCAGGTCAACTTTAAATACTATACTACTCATGATATTCATAGCAGACAGGATTGTACTGGTAACACTATAGATAATTCATTCTCTGCTATTCATTGTAATATTAGAAGTTTAAATGCAAACTTTGATACGTTAACAACAATGCTTGCAGATCTACAGCTTAATTTTAATTTAATTGGTCTCTCTGAAATTATATATAACTTCCAGTCTGATCCTTCTTTAAATATATCTATGCCTGGATATGATTTCATCTATCAGCCTAGTCACTCCATTGCTGGGGGAGTTGGTTTCTACATTAAGGAAAATTTACAGTATAGAACTAGGCATGATCCGATGACTACGAATCTGTCTGGCTGGAAATTGAAAGTAAATCTCATGGAAAAGTACTGTGTGTCACTGTCTATAGACACCCAAATTCTAATTTTGGAAATTTTATGAAAATCTTTTTTTTTTTAATCGAAAAAAATCATAGAGAAAACAACAGAAGAGTTTATAAATTCCATGAATTCATATTTCTTTCAACCTCACATTTTGCAGCCAACTAGAATAACAGATCATTCCGCCACTCTGATTGACAACATTTTCTTTAACTCTCTAGATTTTCATACTACTAGTGGCAATATCATTTATGATTTAACAGATCATCTCCCTAACTTCTTAATTATAGACAAGTTTGCCTTTCCAACGAAAAAACATAAGATATATAAACGAGATTATTCTACACTTGATGAGTCAGCCCTACTAAGTGATATGCAGTCTATAGATTGGGATTCATGCTTCTCTAATACAAGTGATGTTAATTCTATTTTTCAATCATTCTATAACAAACTAAATAACCTAGTAAATAAACATGTACTCATTACAATATTAACAAATAAACAAATGAAATTTCACTATAAACCATAGATTACAAAAGGAATAAGAACTTCTATAAATAAATAAAAAAGAACTTTTCAAAAAAGTTCTGAGAACAAAAAATAATTATTACCACTCCAACTATAAATTTTATCGCAATAAACTAAAACATTTAATAGCTATAAGCAAAAGAACCTACTACTGCCACTACTTTCAAATAAATAACAATAGTATTAAAAATACCTGGAAAGGTATTAAACAAATTATTTCCCTCAAATCTAAAAAATCAAACTACCCTACTAAAATTACAATAAATGAACAAACAATTACTGATCCCAGAGCTATAGCAACTGCATTTAACGACTATTTTGCTAATATAGTAAACAGTCTTGCAAGCAATTTACCTTCTACTGACACTTCATTTACTTCTTATTTAATCCATCCTCAAGTGAATAGTTTCTTTGTCTTTCCAGTTACTCAATCTGAGATTGAAGAAGAAATCGGAAACTTAAACTCTAATAAGGCTGCTGGACCTTTTAGTATTCCAGTAAATCTTCTCAAATCTCTAAGTAATTTAATCTCAATACCCTTGGTAATCTTATTTAATATTTCGTTTTCAAACGGAGTTGTTCCAGACAACTTTAAAATTGCTAGGGTAGTTACTGTATTTAAAAAGGGTTCTGCCTATCTATTACATAACTATCGACCGATCTCGCTTTTGTCAATTTTTAATCAATTGCTTGAAAAGCTTATGTGTAAGCGGCTAACTACCTATCTTGAAAAATGCCATATACTTTACTTTAAGCAATTTGGCTTTCGCTCTGGTCATTCTACAACCCATGCAATTGTTTCTATCATTGACATAATTCAAAGTGCAATTGATAAAGGTCTTACTTCTTATGGGCTTTTCCTTGACTTCAGTAAAGCATTCGATACAGTTAATCACGAAATTCTGATCTCTAAACTTCATCACTATGGAATTAGAGGGGTTGAACTAAATTGGTTTAAATCATATTTAAGTAATAGGAAGCAATTTACCTCAGTTGGAATCACAATGTCTGAAGAAAAGCTTATTCCCTGTGGTGTTCCTCAAGGATCAGTTCTTGGACCTATCTTATTTCTTTTATATATAAATGATATCTGTAATAGTTCCAAAATTCTTGACTTCCAAATTTTTGCGGATGATACCAACTTATTCTATGCAGATAAAAGTTTACATTATATTGAACAGACAATTAACAAACAGTTAAAACTTGTAAACACATGGCTGTGCTCAAACAAGCTCTCCTTAAACATCACTAAAACAAATTTTCTTTTATTTCATCCTCACCAGAAAAAAAAATATTGCCCAGTTAACCTGACCTTAAATAATAAACCCATTAAACAGGTTAATTCAGTGAAATATTTAGGAGTACTCATTGATAGTAATCTAAACTGGAAACCCTATGTAAATGAAATATGTAAAAAGGTAAACAGAAGCATTGGCGTTCTTTCTAAATTACGTTATTATCTAAATGTATACATACTTACTAATCTGTATTATTCCCTTATATATCCTTACCTCACCTATGGTTTACTTGTCTGGAGGAATACATATCAGACTTCAACTCGTCCTTGATTTATTCTTCAGAAAAAGGCCCTTCGTATTATCACATTTTCTAAATATGATGCATATTCTACCCCTTTGTTAAAAAAATTGCAAATTTTAAAACTAAACGACTTAGTCCTCTCTCACACTGCTTTATTTATGTATCAATATCACGCAAATACCCTCCCAACTGTTTTTAGAGATTTCTTTAAACCTCTCTCTGATATCCATCATTATAACACTCGCCTAGCATCCACTTCTTCTTATTATCTTCCTGCTATTCGAACTAATTATGGTCTATTTAATATTCGTTTTCAAGGTCCAAAAATATGGAATTCACTAGACAAAAACCTTAAATTCTTGACTAAATACAAATTCAAAAATCGTTTGAAAAAAGATCTTATAAGTAAATATTGATCAAATATCTTTTCAATTGCCTTTTCAATTTCAATTTAAAATATGTATTTTCAGCAGATTGTATTTTATTCGTTGTCCCTGTTATGTTTACGTGTGTCCGTTTCTTGTATTTATTATATAACAAATTATGTACATTGTTTTCGTTCTGACCGCCATATCAAATTGCAATCTGAACTTTGTTCCGGTGGCTCAGCTTAGTTTAGCTTTCTAGTTATTCTGAGCCTACCAGTACCAATTATTGAGCTTTTCATTTTTCCAGTAAACCTGTATCTATTATTAATTCCAGTACGAAATAAAATTTGTTGTTGTTGTCATGTTGTCCAAATATCACCCAAGAGCCAAGTGTGTGAACGCCTCTACGTCTACCAGCTTTACTCTATCTCTGCAGATAACTTCTCTAGTAGCTTTATGCCAAAAACAATTGGCCAACAAAACCTGTTCTCTTGTTTCAGGGAAGAAAAGTTACACACTTCCTTAAGCAACCAATGCCTTCGTCACTGAACACCCCAAGACCTTGAATTTCAACAGCAACATGCATTTGTCCAGCTTGTCCCCTTGCTGTCATTTGCTTGGCTGCTTCTCTCAGAACTGCTTCAGATGGCCTTTTACACAACTGTAAAGGAACTGTGAATTCATCTTGAGCACAGTGAAATAGAGGCTGAGTGCCAGATTTGGGTGTGTCGAATTACGTGTAAAACTGGAAGAGCAATTGATGCTAGATGACAACGAGTTGTAGTGAGACTTCTTAACAGTTGTGCTGTAGGTTGAACATTTCCCCCATGTACTACGGTAAAATTAGGGCAAAGGGGATAGTATGGATTGACAGCTAACGAGTTAGTCGGCGGTGACAGAAAAACCTGTCTCCAAGCTACTACTGGCTGGTGGATTGTCAAGTTGCAGTAGAGAACACTTAGGAGTAGCAACATCATATACATCCTTCGAATCTAAATGTTAAAATAACAGGGATGTATCTTCTTGTGAGGGTGCCCAATGTAATGTTCACCACTTCTCCTTTGTGAATGGCTTTCACAAGTTTTGGTAATTTCTCTACCCCACAATACCCCAAGATTTTCCATTCTCCATTGTCCAACATTTCAAACCTATGTACATTAGTATCCTTTATGTTTTCAGGCTCAGGAGAAATGCGAAAATTTGGTGATTCACCTGCACTTCTTTTCCTTGATAGACACTCGAATGCTTTCTGATATCTGTCTTCCCACATACAGCCTTTGATCTTAAAGTACTCACTATAGAGAACGTTACTTTGCTGTTGCTCTAAGTTTTGATCTTCGTCGCTTTCTGTTTCTACTTCTCGCTCGTCGTTGTCGTCATTGTTAAGGCCAGTATTTATTAATTCTCCGTCATCTAACAGCAAATCTGCAAGACTTGGTACTTCAACTTCTTCGTTTGAATCTAGTTCCTGATGAGCAGCAAACTCGCGAAGACACAAACCAGAAGAGCTATCGAAGCAATTACAATTACACATACGGCACCTCAATAGTCCTCTATACAAAGGGTTAGGAAATTTATAATGTAAAGTAAAAAAACAAAACAAAATGAGTGCCCCAATGCCGCACTAGAGACACGTCATTAACGTTGGTCACAATGACTGTCACTTGGGGTAAAACCGTGATCCTGGTTGACACAGGTGAAGCACCTCATAACCCACACTAAAATAGAATTAGGTTAAGTTAATAAAAAAAAAGGGAAAACCAACAGCAGACAACTTTAAGAACCACAGGCTTAAGTTTAATCATTAATCTTCGTGTAATTGACGTAGGCTTCCTTTCTAGTAACGATGACGTTGACTTCCTCTTACTAGTCACCAGGATGGATTTTTAACTCTTCGGGCAGCTCCCAGCGCGATTGGACGATGTTGGATTCTCCAGTACGACTGCCCTCTTGAAGACATGGCGGTACTTGAAGTGGCAGTGATGTTCCAGCAAGAATTGTACCAGCTTTTCCATGGTTACGTTGCTGATGCACCTTCCCGGACACTGGGATAGCATAAGTTGGTTTCCTTTGACGTAGTTGCACTGGTAGAGGTCTTGCAATAGGATGGTCACCAGCGTTCTTCCAACAGGTAAGGTTGGGCCCTGGAAACATTCCGAGAAGTTGAGCCTCTAGATCCTGGTCTCCTGGACTGAGTTGTTTGTCCAGTACGAGAGGTTTGGTGGATGATCTTGCACTGCAGCGCTGGTGGATGGGGTTAAGCCAATGATCCCCCGATGGCAGGTGACGCTCCTTCGGTTTGGGCTCACACCAAGATTGCAAGCCATCAGCTCGTCAGATGGGATGGCTGGCCGTCACGGCCGTTTCAGTCGGGTTTTTAAGTTTGTGTGTGCGCATTAAATAACGACAAAATTTAGGCGAAAGCTAAAAATGGCATTGGATGTCGATGTGGTTTTCGAATGGGAACGTAAACCAGACTCTGTAAGAAGATTCGGGATATCTGAGAAGTTATGCCACCAATAGAACTGGATTTCTCGGAGTGATTTTATTTGGTTCGGCGATATCTTTTGCTGTACAGAGGTAACACTGCTGTAATGTTCATGGAAAAAATGAAGCCTTGGTTTGGAAAAAGATAATAATTTGGAGCTGCAAAAATCGGGTTGTGTGATGGAATGTGCGTTTGTGATCAACGTTTACTGAGTGCCCTGCATTTTTATTAGCAACACAAGTACATATGTTTGAAACGTTGGAACATGAAGCATTCTATATGTGAGATCTCGTTATCTACTACAGCATTATTCGCTTTGGATGGGAGAGAAAAAGTTGGAGACAGGAGATGAAGCAGAGGTTCCTTTTCCTCTCTTTTGTAATAGCCTCAGCTTCATGAACTGGCAGGGGAAAGAAACCTGCCCCAAGACAACATTGTTTATTGTGCATGAGTTGCATTACTAAACGACATGAAAACACTTTTGCTTGCTACGCTTGGATGGGTTGACCAATTTAGAAGAACATGATCCCACAGTAATTAGTATCCAAACTAATGATTGACGTTGGCGGGTGTGTGGTATCATAGTGGACTCAAATTTAAATCAAATCTTTTACACAAGCATGCATACTGTATCTTTTTATAATTTATTCGTTCATGGTCGTAGATGGCGGTTAGATGAAACAATGTTGCGACTGGGGGCAGAGGTTTATTTTCCCCTGCCAGTTTGTGAGGAACCTATGCCAGCAGAGAATCATTACTTTACAACATAATGTATTGCTCATGGTCTCTTGCTAGCTTCCTCTTTTTGAGTTTTGGGACCACGGCCTGGTTTTCTGGGTATGTCCGGCGCAGGTGTTCTCCAAACGTTGCTTGCATCCTGTCCAAGTCATCACGAAGTATCACCGTCATCTTTCTGTCACCACTATCCAATGCACACATTCTCTTCTCGCTAGAAAGGGACACACCCCACTCTTGAAACCATCTTATAATATTTAGAAATAAAAAACATTCAAGGTATGTGTACATGTAGTGCAAGACTTTCTCTGACTGGAGTCTTCCCCTCCCCCATTTCCCTGCCTTATTTGGTCTTTAAAGTGCATGTGAACCCTGGCCAGTTAAACGTTTTTTGGACAAATAAGTAACAAATTCTGAGAGAAAAACTTGACCGTTTTATCAGGAAATAAAAATATATATAATTCTGTATTTCCGAGCTTGCTACGGGGCCTGGAGAGAGAGACCCTCGGGAAGTCCTATTTGTGAAAGTGTGTGTTTTACTGTCAGTAGCTACTTATTTTCCATTTTCAGCGAACAATTTTTCAGACGTTTTTGTAGAATTTATAGTCTACTCTCGGAGGAAAATGTCACTTCTTGACTCCGAGTCTGAAGAAAGTGAAACAAACTTGGAACTAGACTTTGAAGGAGATGACTTTGTCATGGAAGTCGAAGCGGCGGACGTGAATCAAGGACAGGCCAATCAACATGAACTGCAAGAACAAGCAGTACGGCTCGCAGTTCAATACCCATACTCAGATGAGCCACTTGCAGACGATGAATGGATACAGAAGTATAATAGAAGGCAACAGGAGAGGCAGGACAGGAAAAGAGAGCTCCAGAGGAGACTAGAGGGTACCGAAAACATTCGATCATGGTAAAAACTAAAATGAATGGGCCGCACCAAGGACCTTACGACATATTTTGTCTATTTTGAGTTTAATAAGGGAAGTTTGGAACAGTTGGACAAATGATTTAGATAAGGGAAAGAATGATTTGCCAAAATTCACTTCCTGGATAAAGTAGAAAAAAAGTCACTGTTCAAAAGTTGCTACTCTATGGTGGCCGAGAGCTGCCATTCGAGATTTCGATAATTTCCACTCAAATTTCCTATTTATTTAGACAATTTCATATTTATTTATTTTTTCAGTTTGTTAATTTTTTTCTTTTAGGTTGTTTCTCTTTTGTTTTTAAAATTATTTATTTTTACTTTCCTTTTTTGTGATTTAAAATTAATTCCTCAAATTAATTTGTACAAAAAAAACTTTACACTATTGTAGTAATTGAGGGTATCTTTGCTTGTAGATGGTGCCTACCACTAACACACTTTGGATGGTGGTAGGGATGGTATTGCATATTTTGACGGTATGATTCAACACCTGATCACGTGGGTCATGTTGGGTTATTTCCCGCTATAAAATCACAAAAATAAGCCCTAGGAATATAACCCTTCCAAATATATAAGCCCCTCAAAAAAGTCATTTGAAAAAGATAATATGCCCTGTGGCTTATTTTCAGAATTTTACAGTATATTGGAATTATTTTGACATGTTAAATGTTTATTTCTTTTATTCAAAACAATACAACTTATCAACAGCAAGGTCTGTACTTGATCTGTAGCATTGAAACTCATCCTCACATTTATTCCATGCACTTTCAGGCTTAGTAGTTTCAGAGGATCAGCTCAAAGAAGTTGCAGAGCATTCAGGGGTTCTTAATGTTGAAGATGACTTCTTAGAGCCTGCATTCAGGTTAGCGTGTGAACGCTGGATTCCTGAAACAGAGGAAATTGAGCCACAAGACTGCAAGACTGCCTTCTTATATTTAAAAAACTTTATCCCTCCTAGTTAATAATTATTACAGAAATTGAAGAACTTGTCAATGTTCATTTTTGTTAACATTCTTAAGAGAGCATCCATGTGAAAACCATGCACCCTGAAAATATGAGTCTACATGGTACATCTCAGATTTTGTTCATATTTTGCACATATGTTACTATTGGCCTGGCATTAGACTTCGTAGAATATTTTGGAAAAATTCCAAAAACTGTAAGATATATGGGGGTCAGTACGAACTGCCTCGGTTTGAGGGGTATTTCCACTATGTATTTTTAGTCATGTTTACAGAATATTTTTGAACAAACCATATAAGCTATATACACAAAACGTTTCTACAGCATAAACACGACCAATTGCAATTTAATTATGATATAAGTGCCAACAAATATTCAGTATTCAAGGAGTAAGGCTTTCATGTACAAGTGACTTCCGAAATTATTTTTCAAAAAGTCAAATTTTAGGGTAAAATGACATTCGAATACTATCGATGCGGCGAAATTGTAGAAGATGAGAGAGTTATTATTTTGTAGATCAGTCATTTGGAAATACAACTGGGGACTAAAAAGTTTGTAAAGTTTATTCAGCTTAGGAGCAGTGAGGCCAAAGTAACATACTCCCAACGCCCGGGTCCAACGTAAATAAACAATCAACGCCAGATGCAATCTGTATCGTGTGCAGAATAACGGGACAAATAACGGACAGGAATGAGAAACATAGCCCTAAAATAACTGGGTGATAAATTTATTTGTCACTTATGCCTATGGTTTTGCAATAAACAACAACTAATTAACAATCAACTTCAAAATAAGAGAAATTAGTAATACGAAGGATGAATCAGCGATAAATGCATACCTGATTCTAGCCTTATTTGTGCTCTCCTCCCCAGCTCTGTCATGGTCTCGAAGCCACAACTTACGATAATTATCTTCTTGTCGATTTTACACCGAAAGAACATTTACCCATTATAGTTTATACAGATGGCTTTGTAGCATCCGCCATTTTATTTAGGACTAGAACCCAGTCTGCTGTTGTGCACCACAGGTAGCCCGAACACATATGTGTACATTCCATGTGGAATATTGGAAGAAAAAACTCTCTACCGTTGAATCAGCCTTTCCTTTCTTGTCTATTTATATGTATATATTGCTGATCAGATCCCTACACGCTAGGAGATCCGGTGTTTTATCATTTCGTCTGTGGTGCCCAACATATATACCAGAGTGGGTAATTTATATTGAAATATTTATGAATCTCATGAAACAGAACTGAAAATAATCATAATGCACTACTTAATACATCTACATAATTTTGTTTGCAAAACTTTAATTTTTTCAAGCTGATTATAGGTTAAAATTACCCATGATGCACCTGATATATGTAACTGTTATGGGGTCAAATGTTTGCATACATTCATACACAAGGTCACAACAATGAATTATAAATTATTTCTAACATCCCGTGCATATATCCTGTATATTCACACGACCCACATACGGCCATCCCAATAAAATGTTCCGTTTCCAATCGCCAGACCGACCCAATTTTTTTTGGAAAAGTTAACAAAAATACAAAGCTTGACATTGACCCAATTTTAGGGAAAAGTTCCAAAAAATTTTTTTTAAGAACATACTTTCATACTACACCTCTTTTCCTAGCTCTCTACGAATTTGCATTTTATTGGGATGGCCTAATCAGCTGTGTCGGTGCCGAACTGGAGCGCAGTACCATCCTAGAAAGCGAAGTTCAGAAATGTCTGACGTATGTTGCTATTGCTACAAACTATCTTAGAAAAGGGTTCAGAAAACATCTGGGTGAACGATGAAACATATTGTGTGGATCGTGACAGACTTTATCCAGACCTGAATTACGCTGGATTTACATATACATGTATGTGCGGGGCGCTTGTTCAGACACACGGTAAGCCACGCAGTTTACAAGCATGAGTAGTTATGTTAGTTATCTTCCCATTAATGCGGCTGACCAACAAGCACTGAGGGTGGTCACTGCCAGATATTTGTTTAAAGTCCAAAGTGGTTCCTTAGCGTCCTGTGATACACAGCTGCTGATGAATACGAGCGTCGTGAGATGCAATCTCGTTCCCAGAGCCCGCGATCATTTGACCAGCGCCAAGATACTGGCCAAAAGATCGCGGGTTATGAGAACGAGATTGCGTGAGACGGGACCGCCATTTTACGTGATCATCCGATCGAGGCACGAGGGTTCGAAAAGGCGTAGGCGCGAACACTGCGCTTCTCTGTTTCTCTTAATGTTGCCTGGGTGGCTAATTGAACGAGCAGGAAGCATACAAATGTTTTGCTGCACGGGTGGATATACGAGGAAACGTTGTTGCCGAAAAAAAACTAACGAATGCGCACTGTGTCAAATTGTCTTGCCGGTGGGGTCTGGGTTTGTGTTGCTAAGAAACACATATGCTGTGTGTCACTGGAGCCTAGTAAACATTGTTTTCCTCAAAAGCCAACGTGAAAACATTGTTGCGGAAGCAAATTTTGCCTCATCGAAACAAAAAAATGTCTTTGAAATGCTTCAGAAAAATGTTTTCATTCCTGGAAGATTGATTTTTTTTGCGCAAATTTTCCCGCGGACTTTGACTCGTTTTTACAGACAAATGTATGGAAAACTAAATCCACGATTGCATGCTTCCCAGCACAGCTACATCCCTCAAATTTCGATCAATTAATCTTTTACCTGGTATCTTAAGTTTGTATCTGAAGAATATTTCAGAAATTCGAATTTACGGATTTTATTTGTCATCGGATTCCCATACAAACACTGTATTTCGCGCCATGTTTACACCCCTTTCAAAATGTCGGAATTATAATAAACCGCGAACTGGTCTATTACCTTAAAACTGTAAAGAAATACGAGGTTTGTAGTTTCTCAGCTGTAGGATGTCCGGTGTCCGCGGGGAACAGGATATCAGGACACGTGACTTGTCCCTTCGTGTGTACCGACCTTTACGTCTGCGAGCGGGCGAGGCGCGCGGCGTTATTTTTTTTTCCGGCTTGTGTGGGTTGTTCTTTTATCTTTTGTTTTCCATATTGATTTTCTTTGTTTTTTTTTATGCAACGAGCTCCGCTATAAAGAGATACGAGGACGACAGTAACAAATCGCATACAAGTGTATCACAGGCAGCTTTAAGCAGAGAGTGAGCCATTATGCACTAGTCTAAATCAACCCCAACCCCCCCCCCCCCCCCCCCCTCCCCCTCCCACCCTGTCCCGGGTTGGGGGAGGAGGGGGGGGGGGGGGGGGGGGGGCGGGGGTTACTTTGACTAGTGCATTACCTAAAATCAAAAATGAATAAAATACCCTGTCTAGACAGTACAGTACAGGTGAAAATATTTATAGATTTTATGATAATTTTACTTGACACGCGCCATCAATAGCTAGCCATCAACAACATCCGCGCCAAGTGCCAAGGCATTTCATACAATTCTTAGTAAGGGGGTCGGGACATGCCTTCAACAGTAATATAGTTGTTTTTCCCTTGTAACGCCGAGAAGATATGCCACATTCCCTCGTTGAATATACACAAAATGAGCACTTGATCAAGTCCAAATCCATCTCGTGGATAGGGCGGGAAATACACGTGCAGACGTTACACGCAGTTCCTGTCACGCAATTCTTGAGATATCATTATATCACTGAAGTGATTTCATCTATTTCGGTGATACCACATTTGATTTCATGGATTATACACAAATTTGGTATTTCAACGGAACGAACAGAATATTATGCACAAGATTGAAACAAATTGAGTCCGTAACAAGGTAGTAACGACATCAGAATGGCTTCCCGTTGCTGAATCTAAACGGTTCTAACTTGGCCAACTATTCGATGAGCATATAATAAAGCCGGGGCTTCCAAGAAAACGAAACCATTAGGGTTTTTTTTATTATGAAAAGAAAACATCGTTTCTTTACAGAATAAAAACTAAAAACTTGAATAGAGAATCGGCTGAAGAACCTAAATACGACTGTACGTGCATTTCTACTTGTCACTCATTCACCCCGCTACAGAGGCTCGCAAAATTCAGAGTGACTCGCCGGATTAGAAGCTGTATTTAAAGCGTAGCGTAGTTTGAAATCCTCTATATATCATATTCAAAGAAAATTCATTGTCTTTGATCCAATCAAACAATTTTAAACGAAGATACTGCCATAAACTATGAGTACCTATTTTTCAGCTTTGACTCCGTCAAACTCGACAATAATTCAGTCACTTTAGACATCTGCATATCGGGTGATGGACTTGGTCACCCTTCAAAACTAAAATAATATTGAAAATGAATGTGCATTCGAATTCTTAAAGCAATTATTGGCAGAAAATCTGTGAAGTTCATCGAATTTTCGATTTTAATCGAAAAAAAATCGCCGTGTCGCCATATCGTCGTTTGTTTAATAACTGAACATTGCGGATTTTGAGAGTGCGTAATCTCTAACCCAGCATTAACTTTACAGAGATTTTTTTTACCAGATGCAAAGATCTATTGTAAGTCAATCTAGGAATATTTCTAAATTCAAAGAAAAGAACGCCGCAACTCTGCAAACGGCCATTGCCAGACAGCATTTATCGGGTTTTAAAAAGACCTATTAAAGTAGCGTTAAATAAAAATTCGACAGAAGCGACAAAATATAAATACAATTAGTTGATTTTGGTTTTAATATGCTGACGGGACTTAGTACTAAAGCAGGTAAAAATATTATCTTTCTACTTAAAATCATTTGCGATTGCGACATGTTACAACATAAGGTATATTTTGCTCTGATTTTGAGCATTTCAGGGGGTCAAACAGTTTGATTGTCATATCTCAAAGGCCTTTTACATTTCAGCCAAACTATTTCACATGGGACATTAGCTAGTTAAGATATAAATGTGTGCCAAGTTTAAAGGAAATCGGAGAGGTGCACTGTAGACTCGTCTGCATGGTTTTCACATGGACCCTCTCTTAAAACTTAATACACTGGCAACAATGTCATACAGCTCAGTATGTAAAATAGTGTAAAATTTTGTAGAAAATGAATTTGAATAACCATAACAACCATTTATATAGTCTCCTTCACAGCCATTATTAGGCTTGTCACACAACGCTCTCTCCCCGGGTAAAGAGAGCATTGCGTGACAGGCCTAGTAATGGCTATGAAGGAGACTACCAACTATATAAAGTGCAAAATTGGACAATATATCTACAGAAACTGTTTTCATGGATCATTGAAGAGCAAACAAAACAGTGTTACTGAACAATGTTAAAATAACATTTCTCAACTATTAAAATGATATGAAATTACTAGAAATCCATCAGTGATTTTAACACAATATAATAATACATGAGTAAATGTAACACCCCATCCCCAATTTGTTTACGTTTGAACAAGGATCTAATCAAATCCCACCTTGTTCCAGATTGGTGGGGGAGGGGTTACATTGACTCGTGTATAAAGCTCTAAAACGACATGACTCATGCATAAAGCTTTTGAAATGTAAATAAAGTTTGTTCCTTTTCTAACTTTAACTTTTTTTATCACAACATGTACAAGTATCAATTTTGAGCTTATTAAGTAAGGGAACTCCTGCAAATCTAATAAACTACAATACAAATTGCATTCATGGATATCAATAAAACCATTAATTGCTGCAGTAGCCAAGTTTCCAGTAGTAAACAGCATTTCATTACCATCACTCAATTCCTCTGAGGCAATTTCAGGATCATACAGAGTATGACCGCTTCCCTGCATGTCAACTACCATCAGCTGTTTGCTCGAGTGTTCATATGAAAAGTGCGCTAGACTTTCACATTTCTTTCTGACATCTGTATCTTCACCACAAGTAATTCCTGTGTTATTCATGTATTTGACAATATCTCTTTCTATGAATTCTTCAACAGTAACCCACACTTGGTCTTTGTCTTCATTCATTTTTCCTAGGAATATCTTCTTGTAAGTGAGTGTCTTCCCATACAGTTCTAAGTTCCCTTCCTTTTTCAGTTCTTGTTGAAGTTGAGAAGCAACATTTCTAGCTAGCATGTGCATCTGCACCACTTTCCTTGTGTGCTGCTCTGTAGTTTGCTTGGTCTGTTTAATTATATCTATACCCACTTTTGATTGATAAACCCAGTAGTCTTGCAAGATGATTTAAAGGACTCACGAAATCCGCCTTTTGCAAAAGGCTCTTTAGCAATAGAGAATTCGGCGGCTACTGGATTTTTGGACCACACCATATCGTTAAGATGAAATGTAAATAGTTCAATAGTCTCGTAACTTTCCTCAATGACTTTACCAAGCTTCAGCATATCTAGTACTGACATGCTTTTAGGGAATGCTTTGCTTGGGCTTGGAATTTTGTGGGTAGGCAAAGATTCGGTCAGGAGGCTCCTGGATTCGGTGAAAACACGTTTCTGGCACTTTCTTTTAGGCTTTGGTACGTCATCTAATTCTTCAACGCGAACACAGCAGTCATCAGTTTGACTTTGCCCTTGGCTGGCTTGAGGTTCAATAAATCGAACGTGAATGACCTTTAAGTCAGGTATTTGGTCGATTGATGTACATGATGGCCCTTGTTCGCCGGCTGCAAAGCTGTTTTGATGTTAAGTAGCGCCATTTCATCGTACTCGTAGGAAATAAATTCTCTTGGTCCGATACGACTATATTTTTGTGCTTTACGAGATACTTCTGAGCTTAGTCTTTGAACAACTATCGCTTCTTTCTTTAGAACATCAGGTACTGTTTTCTCTCCGTTTCTTTTATCCTTTATAGCAGTGTTTTGTACTTTATTCTGCTGAACTGTTTACATTTTGAAACGTTGTTAATTTCTGTCAGGCGCGTGCTACGGGCCGCGCGGGGACTGTGTAATAAGTCGATTTTCCGCCAGGCGTTCCTGGCGGACAGGACGTGGTCAGAACGTGAGTCGGAAGAGTTTTGTTGCTGAAGACAATTGTCAAAGAGTTTTAAGAGTTTTAACGCCGAAATAAAAGACGATAAAGAACAAGTTGGTCCTTCGAGCTGGGATAGAAAGAATCTAGACATGCCTGAGGTGAGTGAAGCGGATAAATGCCGGTCAAAGCGGCGAGTAGCGAAGTCAAACGCCACGAAGAAGGCTAATCGTGTTCGTGAGCTGATCGCCGAGAAAGGCAGCGTTTCGAAGATTAGAGAACTCGCCAAAGGAATCGAAGATGCAAGAGAAAAAGCCCCATCGGGCAGAATCCTATTGTTCTTCGCGACATGTACTTACTGTTGAAGAATTAATCGAAAGCGGAATAATTATAATCTAACGCATGAGCAGTTCGCTTTAACGATACCTGATTGGTTGTTCATTAATCGTTATGGGAATACAAATGTCCCAAGGCTGATAAGGCACCAGTCAATCAATGCCAGAAATAACGTGATGGCGCTAATTATTAACAATAGATGTCCTCTTCAAATGAACCGACTGTTCATTACGCCTTGAGTTAAGCGAAAAGCCTGTTCTGTCACTGAACGGTTTTCGAAAAGATTTGGCGCGTAGTCAATTGTTTACTGCTTACGAGAGTAATAACTGGGCAGTAATTTGACCGAACAATCCTTTTGCCAGTTTCAGAAATATTTTGTTTTAGAGTATCAGTGCTCTTTATGTTTTTTTTTTAAGTTCCACCTTCACTTTCCAATAGGATTTGATTTGAATTCAACAGGCGACGGCTTCACACGGCTGCTTAGATCTGAGTAAAGACGACAAGGCAATTCGTTTCGTCCTTTGCTAGTTTGACTTCTACAGCAAATAGAAACATGGAAACATCTCATTTTAAAGCTGAATATATTCAAAATCCGTTTTGACATCTGTTTATGACGCGCCAGAGCTGTTCTACGCTGTTCTGATAGTTTTCATTTTCACTTTTCAAACGCCGGTTCTGAGTCAGTGAAGACAACAACTAGATTATTTATTTTGGTTGTTGACTTCTAGTGCACACAGAAACACGAAAAAGGTCTCATTTTAAAGCTGAAGGTTTACAAAATGTGGTGGAACATTTGTTTATGATGCGATATCGAGTTTTACGATGTTCTGTTAGTTTTTCAGCGCAGTCATTTTTCCAGCGCAAAAAGACACCTAACCAAAGCCAACTAAAATTACAATCACAAAGGCTCGTGTGACTCGTCAATTTCAATGCTTCATTAGCCGGCGTGCGCTCTATTGTCTATATGGGAGGAGCTTAGAAGTCAAGAGATGCCTCGCGGGAATTCTGAAAATCCAAATTTGGCAAGCGAATTTGAGTTTCCAATATGTGTTCTAGAAAGTTTGATTTCGATAATACTAACATCCATCAGAATAAGACGAAAAAGCGGCAACGAGTTACAAAGATATCGAAGTAACTTTTGCCGTGGGTACCTAAGAAATTAAGTAATTATTCGAAGAGAAAATCGACCTCAAATTCAACCATTCGTCGTTTTCCAGTCAAGCAGCTTCGAAAAATCCCACATTCGAAGGCAAAACCGATAATGCTTATATTCACGCAAATAATTTAATCTTGGGTGCAAATACTTAATTGATATCTCTTCTACAAAAGCCCATGGGTACCTAACTCATATGAAGGTTATTTTCTACGTAAATGAGTGAAATCGTAACCTCACTGAAGCGTTTTGGCCCATTTTCTCTGTTATTTGCTTCACGTATCATTGCGTAGCTTTTGAATTTAGCGCTGTTGTTCTTAGAAATGTCCCGGATGTGTCGCGGCATTCTGGGCGATGCCGGTTTCTAACTAGAGAATTGGAAGACCTAGATCCGACCTCTATTGAGACGGACGGCGCTTGGCTGGAAGAGGTCGAAGCAGACGCTATAGAAGCTTTAGGTGAGATCGGGGATTATTTACATGAAGTCGAAGCGAGCAAAACTCACTCCATCACTACTCCACCCCCCACAGCAGACGCTGTCGCCAGTCTCTCAGTCACGTCAGGGGAATACAAGGGGGGGTTGAAAGGGGTAGGGGTCCCGACATTTGATGGGAATCCAGACAAGTGGCCATATTTCTGGGGTATATTTGGTTCCCTGGTCGACAAAAACAAAAGCCTGCCAAACCCAATAAAGCTTGCACATCTGAATAATGCCCTAACTGACAAGGTACGGGAGGTGATTGCATGCCTGACAGGGGACCCCGGAGACTATGAGAAAGCAGTTAAGCTGTTGAAAGACCGGTACGGGGAACCACGGGAAGTTGTTGATGCACATTTGCGTAGAATTACTAACTGGGGGATTATTAAAGAGAAAGACCGTGAAGGGTTTGAACGCTTTGCAGACGCCCTACAGGCTGCAGTATTTGCATTAGATCAACCTGAATATGCACATGAGTTAAAGAGTATCCCTTTGTGTACACAATTGGTGCGTAAACTGCCTGCAAGTGAGAAAGACGAGTGGGTTAGACAAGTTGAGCGCGTGGAATTCACTGAGGATGTTCGTGGACTAGCTGATTGGGCACAGGCGCGAGCAAGAACATTACGTAAGCGCGAGCGTTACAACGAACAACCATCAAGTTATGCGCAAAGTCATAATAAGGGCAGTCATGACAAGTTTAAAGGGTCAAGGCAGAATTATACGACAATGAAAGTAGCTGCAACCCCTGACTCAAAACAACCAGATTCAAAGCAGTTTGATTCGCCTAGAAAATGCGCGCTCTGTGATGAGGAACATATTGAAGCAAAATGCCCGAGCTTCTTGGCTGCAGATATTAGTAAACGGTGGGATACAGTGATTTCGAGAAAAGTGTGTTTTGGCTGCTTAAGGCGTGGCCACCAGCGCCGGCAATGCTCTAAGTCGGGAAAATGCGGTATCGACAACTGCGAAAGAGGCCATCATCAGCTGCTGCACTCTGCACCGCCCGCCACAGAGGCTCCCACTGAGAATAAAGGAGTTCATTGTGGTAAAGCGCAAGCGATCAATGTGTTGAATGCAAGTAAAGTCGCTCTGAAAACTGTGTGTGTTCCATTTATCAGTGACTCTGGGCAGACAATATGGGGCTCAGTACTGTTAGATTCTGGAAGTGAAACGACGCTCGTCAGAACTGGGTTTGCTAATCAATTGGGTCTACAGGGTCCTAAGCAGAACCTGACCATTGATGCTGTTGGAGGGATCCGTACAACAGTCAAGTCTCAGTGTGTACGCCTACCTTTCGCGCCATCGGTAACAAAGGAAACCGTCTCAGCATGGACTATCAAGAACATTTGCGCCTCGGTACAACCTGTCAATTGGTCTGAGATCAAAGAGCGCTATGAGCACTTGCGTGACATACCGCTAGATCCTGTAAACGAGACAACGGTAGACGTCTTGCTCGGTCTAGATGCCGCAGCGCTAATGGCACCCCTAGAAGTAAGGCGGGGAGGCATGTCGGAACCCTTCGCTGAGCTGACGCCACTAGGTTGGGTAGTCGCCGGTCCAGTCCCAACTGGCAGTGGTCCAGTGAAACGTGTCCTGCGTGCGCGGGTATCGGCAGCCGATGAGGACACGAATTACCAGTTACGCAAGTTCTGGGAAGTCGACAGCTTTGGTGTTCGAGTCGACTGTGTTCCAACCTTCACCAACCGGGAGCAGGCCGCAATAGACATACTCAAGCAGACATGTCGTGAGGTCGACACAGGCTATGAAGTCGGTCTTCTGTGGAAACCAGACAGGCCACCACTACCAGACAACTATGACACCGCCATGAAACGCCTTGAGTCCGTAGAACGTCGACTGAAGCGAGAGCCGAAGCTTGCAGACGGCTACTGTAAGGCAATTAATGCATACGCGGAGAAAGGATTTGCGCGTAAACTGTCAATGGAAGAGCGTGCGATGGACGGAGAAAAGTGGTTGCTGCCGCACCACCCAGTTATTTCTTCTCATAAGCCGTTGCCGAGGGTTGTGTTTGACTCAGCCGCACAACACAACGGAGTCTGCCTTAAAGTGCCTATGAAGCTCATTTTTTTATTTTAGATATCGATTCTAAATCAAGTGAATAGTAGAATGGTAAAATATATTTTGCTTTGTATGCTGTGCCGCTGAGTTAAGGAGGTTTTAATATCCAAAATGCTAATTACATGACGTCAGGGGAGGCGTCTGCAATCACTTCTTAGTGGTTGTGAATGGGCGTTTCTACTGATATAAGAAAACAAATTTCTAATATCATTTTATTTCAACCATGGGTATAATACTGATAATTTTAAAAAATTGTTTAATTGTAAAAAAAAAAATTGTATAATAATTGATGCCTCCCCTGACGTCATGTAATTAGCATTTTGGATATTAAAACCTCCGTAACTCAGCGGCACAGCATTCAAAGCAAGATATATTGTACCATTTTACTATTCACTTGATGTAGAATTGATATCTAAAATAAAAAAATAAAAAATAAGCTTCATAGGCACTTTAACGACTGCCTTGAGGCGGGTCCTAGTCTGCATAATGATCTACCAGGCATACTACTGCGCTTTCACGAGAGATCGGTTGCACTCGTGGGAGATGTCGCAGATATGTTCTGCCATGTACGTCTGAGACCGGAGGACTGTAGGTACCATCGGTACTTATGGCGTGACCTGAAGACGACGCAACCACCAGACGTGTATGAGATGAACTGTCTAGTGTTTGGGGACAAGTCATCGCCATGTGAAGCGAACTTCGCAGTGATTCGCACCACTGAAGACAACGAGGAGCAGTGGCCAGAAGCAGCTGCAGTTGTGAGACGTGACATCTTCGTCGATGACCTTTACACTTCCTGTGTAAGTGAAGCAGAAGCAGTGACCCTGCGTAAGGATGTCACAGCCCTTATGGCTAAAGGAGGGTTTCCCATGCGCAAGTGGCTATCCTCGTCGCACGAAGTGTTGCTAACGGTACCTGAAGCAGAACGAGCTGTTCCTACCGAGAGCCTTGAGCTAGGAGAGTTGCCGTCGGGACGAGCCCTAGGTATCAGGTGGGACGCGCAGTCAGATACGCTCGGATTTGCGCTGGCACATCTTGACCGTCCACCAGTTCCAATCACAAAACGTGGAATTCTCAGTCGACTATCTGGCTTGTATGATCCACTTGGGTGGGCGAGTCCGTTCATCGTGCGAGCTAAAGTCATGCTACAGCGTACATGGGCACGGGGTCTAGATTGGGACGCTCCTTTACCCCCTGATATGGCAGCTGAGTGGGCACAGTGGGAGGAGGAAGTAGCCGCTCTGAAGTCCTTTGCTGTTCCACGCTACGTTTACCGGATGCCTTCAAATATATGGGTCAAGGAACTGGTGCTGTTCTGTGATGCCTCGGAAGAAGCATATGCCGCAGTCGCCTACATACGCGCAACATCGACTGACGGTGAGATCCTGTGTCATCTGCTCATGTCCAAGACACGTTTGATGCCTTTGAAATCTATTTCAATTCCGCGAGGAGAGTTGATGGGTTGTCAACTAGCAGTACGTCTGGCAAAGACTGTTTGCAAGCAGTTAGATTTGGACATGCACGCTGTCACATATTTGTCAGATTCGACTACTGCGCTCTGGTGGATTCATGGAGAGCCGCGTAACCTCCGTCCATTCGTCGCCAACAGGGTCGCCGAAGTGATATCGGAAAGTGATCCTACACAGTGGCATCATGTGAGAACGAAGCTGAACGTCGCAGACATTGCAACTAGAGGAGCTCCAGCTGCCGACTTGCAGGCTGACTCGTGGTGGATTCGAGGACCAGAGTTCTTATGGACTGAGGTGTCAGAATGGCCAATTGATGATGTACCATCGTCCAGCTGTCCGACGGCGGAGATGGAGCTGAAGAAGAAGGTGCTTAGAGCTCAGACACCAGCAAGTCCACTTCTCGATCCTGCAGACTACTCAAGCTGGACAAGACTCCTTCGCGTTACAGCTTGGATACTGCGATTTCGTCATAACTTGCAGAGTCAACAGGAACGTAAGTCTGGTGCTCTAACTGTGGACGAGCTGAAGGAAGCAGAGTTGTATTGGATTAGGTGGGCGCAACAAGACCGCTTTCAAGCCGAGATATCAGCCCTGTCGAAAGGATGTCCCGTCCCGCGTGGAAGCCGCATCGCAGGTCTCGACCCCCAGCTAGTAGAGGGAGTTCTACGCGTCGGTGGGCGGATCGATAAGGCAGATATTCCATGGTCAGCGAGACACCCGATCATCTTAGATCATGGACATGACGTCACACGTCTGATTGTGATTGATTATCACAAGAAATTGGTTCACGCCGGAGTGGAGCATGTGTTTAACCTAATCCGAGAGAAGTTTTGGATCCTGCATGGGCGTGCCGAAGTGAAGAATTGCACCCTCAAGTGTCCACTTTGTCATCGACGTCGAGTTCAACCGATGACTCAGAAAATGAGTGATTTGCCGGCTTCACGTCTCCGAGACGTTAGCACACCTTTCCAGCAAGTCGGGCTAGATTATGCAGGACCGTTCTCAGTCCGGGTTGGTCGCAACAGAGTAGAGAAGCGATATATTTGTCTGTTTACGTGTTTGCATATGCGCGGGGTGCACCTCGAAGTCTGCCACGCTTTGGACACAGACTCATGTATAATGGCACTTCGCCGTTTCCAAGCTCGCCGAGGTAACCCAGTTCGTCTCCTAAGTGACAACGGCACCAATTTTGTGGGAGCCGAACGAGAACTGCGTGAAGCATTAGCCGAACTTGAGCAGGACCGGATCGTCGATGGGCTTGCTGTGCGCGGAGTCCAATGGAGTTTCAACCCGCCCGCCGCGCCGTGGTTTGGTGGAGCATGGGAGGCTCTGGTAAAGTCCACCAAACGTGCCATGAAGGTGATGCTCGGGAATGTTCTGACTGTCGATGAAGTCTTTCTTACAGTGATTGCCGAGATTGAATCACTCCTAAATTCCCGGCCACTCGTCTATGGTGGTAGCAGCAGTTCGCCTACAGATGTCAGTGCCCTCACGCCCAACCACGTCCTTCCCGGACGCGCAAGTGCCAACCTCACACCGGGTGAGTTCGTCCAGCGGGATATGTCCCTACGTCGCAGATGGCGTCACAGCCAGTTCCTAGCTGATCAGTTCTGGCGTCGTTGGAGGCAGGAGTACGTACCACATTTGGTCGCACGTAGCAAGTGGCGCACGATTCAGCGCAACCTTCGCAGAGGAGACCTCGTCATGATCGTTGACGAGAATGCGCCGAGAGGTCAGTGGCGCCTTGGGAGAGTGAGCGCGCCGATTGCTAGTGCCGATGGTCTTATCAGATCTGCTGAAGTCGTCACCAAGTCGGGAACATTGGTCCGTCCCGTAGGGAAGCTTGCTCTGCTAGAAGCGCACAATGAAGAGGAGTGACGTTCCCCCCGAGTCACGTCACGGGCGGGGGTGTTTTGTACTTTATTCTGCTGAACTGTTTACATTTTGAAACGTTGTTAATTTCTGTCAGGCGCGTGCTACGGGCCGCGCGGGGACTGTGTAATAAGTCGATTTTCCGCCAGGCGTTCCTGGCGGACAGGACGTGGTCAGAACGTGAGTCGGAAGAGTTTTGTTGCTGAAGACAATTGTCAAAGAGTTTTAAGAGTTTTAACGCCGAAATAAAAGACGATAAAGAACAAGCAGTCTTGAAATTTTTCCATGCGGTAGCCATGATGAATCTGTCATAATCAGTACCAATGCAGAGCTCGTACCATGTGCGGGCATTGAAGAGTCTTCCCCAGTCCCCCATCATTCTCATTGAGTCATTTCCAAAGGATACTGGGATACTATGGCAGTCGTCGGCCACATGGCCGGGAACTGCCATTGGATTTTTTTCTTTTTCGTTTCGTTTTTGTTTGTTTTTGTTTTTATTTTTTTTATTTTTTTTAAAAAATTAATTTTTTGTACAAATTAATTTGAGGAATTAATTTTAAATCCCCAAAAAGGAAAGTAAAAATAAATAATTTTAAAAACAAAAGAGAAACAAACTAAAAGAAAAAAATAAACGAACTGTAAAAGTAAATAAATAGGAAATTGTCAAAATTTCGAATGGCAGCTCTCGGCCACCATACAGATCTAGCTCACCAAGGTTTTTATTTCATCACACATTTGCCATTCTCCCCAAAACTAAAGATGAATTCGTGGAAATCATGAGTTGGTGGTAGCCCACGTGAATGGAGCATCATCCATTCACGAAGAGCATACACCTGCTTCAACTTGGCCCACTATGGCATTGCCCCTTCTTCGATTACATCTGTGGCATTTTTGGTGTAGTAGCATCTTATTACTGACGTTAATGCCTGGAACGTCAACACCCTTCCTTCGCGATGCCTTTAGACACACACAAGAAAAACTGATCCACATCGATCTGAAGGCCATCAAAGTCATCTTGGCGGTAGTCATAAACAATTCTGTTGAGCTTTGGAAGTAGAGAAACAGATGCCAGTAAGTCGTAAACGATAATAGAGTGATCGTTATGACAGCAGTGTCTTCAGGAAACATGACGTCTCTAATTTTCACTTGCACCAGGCATGCAAGATTGAGTATGTTGTCGCCTCTAGTAGTGATGGTATTCAATTGTGTCAAGAACTAGTCATTTAACAATGAACATTTGGTAGGTTGAAGTCGCCTGAAATTACTATATTATCGCACGATTCAAGCATTTTCCCAAGAAAAATATTAAATTAATCGAGCCGTGTTAGGTCTGCATTTGGAGGCCTGAGGTTCTAACTAAATTCTCATTGACTTTACGAATTGATGCCAAATTAAACTGAGATAAAGGTTCGTTGATGTAAAAGAGTGATGCAAGTAGCTTTATTACAACAATTAGATGTATTCACTTCAGACCTTTTAACGTTTGTCAACATCTTATCATTTTACATACATGTAATATCTTTTTTGAACAGTTATCTTTCGTGTTGCCCCAAGAGATAAATCACGGATTCCAAATTGCAAAAGGGATACATGGAAAAAAAGGTAACTAAAATATCTAACCTGTGACAGAATGTTAAGCATCGTGTTGCTGTCAATCCACAATCTAGAAACACTACTGGTGGACGGCCGTGCACAAGAGCACCAGTTAAATGCACCTTTAACTTCCAGGACTTATTGATGGCTCCAAAGTTGTACGTGGAATAGGGTATCTCGGTCTTGTTGGAGTCCATTTCATCAATGGCTAGTGAGAAGTACTCGGTTGGATATTGGTAACCATGCGTTGCTTTTTCTTGATAAGCAGCTCGTTGATTACTATACAACAAATCCAATCCAGCGCAGAAATCAAATTTAAGATATGGAACCGGAAAAAAGTATTTGTATAATATGACACACATTATCACAAAAGCAGCAATTTTGACCTCTGCGTCCTGTATCTTTTAAGCATAAAAAAATGAAGACTCATCGAAAAGTGTATCCTCAAGGACGCACTTGCCCGCATCCACCAATTTTTGGGAAAGTGTGCAGGGGCTCTTTATGGGGAACTTCAGAAGACGTTTAGACATACGAATTTCGCACTACCAGAACGTAGCGAGGACTACAAATTTTGTAAAAAGGGCAATACTTCGTCATTAAGCCAACCAGCCTGAAAAGGGAAGGGCAACTTGTTCTGGCTGTAATCGTCAGCCATTCTTTTGGAATCCTCTTTTGACACAGATGGATCAAGGGTTTTTAAGTCAGCCACGGTTAACTGTACATATTCTCTATCGCATATGACTTCATCTAAATTCCTCATCTTCTTTAGATCCCAATAGCTTTCGACTTGTTGGGCTTTGCTGTGTAAATTGGCTCCTCAGCGACTCCTTATAGGGGATGTGACGTACACAAACGTACAGGAAAGCAAATAACTGAAAATCAAACAAACTGACTGGTACAAATACTTAAATCATCAGATCATTTAAAAACATATTACAAAGCGTTGTCCACCCATAACGCATTATCACTATTTCCCATTTTCTTATTCACCTAAAGAATCATATCTACATGTACAAACCCGGTAATTGCTTTTCCAGGGTCCGGTTGTTCGAAGGGTGGATAACGCTATCCACTGAATAAATTCTTATCCAGTGGATAAGTATTAACCGAACTAGCTTACTTTATCTACTGGATAAGGATTTATCTGGTGGATAGTGTTATCCACACGTTTAACAACCGGACCCAGTTGTGAAAAGCATGGAGCAAAATAAACATTAAACTGGTTTTCAATAAATGTATAAACATTGTCAGTAAACCCGCAGTTAACACACTCAATGAAAGCATAAAATAAACTGAATCAGAGTCTGCTATGATTAACAAGTTAGAACTTTTACTGCGAAGATACTGTCTCTGGGCCATGGGTCAAGCTCGCTCTAGCTGTTCTACATATAGACGTTTATTTTAGCATGATCAGGTCAAAATTGGGGGTCCCTCGAATATTCAAGGCTGAACTTGCAACCAAAACATAGATCTCGAGTTTCTGAGAATTTTGGCACTTATTTCATCAAATTTGGTCCACCCAAAGCAAAAATAAGATTTTTTGGATATTATAATTCACACATTATTTTGTGAAATTATATTCCAGTGATTCTTACTACAGAGGAATATTGAGAATGGCACCATAGTGAGCATTTGGAAACCTTACTTATCTACTTATTTGACTATATATCTGCAATGAAACAAACTACCTTCACAAACTTTGGCACGTGTGTTGTAGTGATGTCATGCTTTCAAATGAGACATTCGCACCTTATAATTGGTTACGGCATGTCTGAATTTGTAACATATACCAAATGTACTTAAAATGGTCACCAGAATGTTAATAATGTCATTAATGTGAAGAATACCACTGAATATTAACGTTCCCATACAATTTCGCAACAGTTCATCTTTTCTTTGTTAGGCACTCATGACCACACCCACGCCTAATTTTTTCCAAATTCAGATATTCTTTGAGACAGAGATATCTAGAGTTCAAATGACATTACAGATATTGATAAAACAGAGAACGGAGAATTAAATGCAACCTTTAATGTGCGTTCTAATTATATTCTTTGACCCAGGAGCCATTATATATCATTTACATGTGTTGAAAAAAGGGTTACAAATCATATGCAATGCTGGACTCAGTTGTTTGAAGCCAGATCATCATTAATCCTGGATGAAATTTTAACCTAGGATTCTGGTTCTCTTGGTATTGCAGTTATAAACATACTACTCACAAATCTTAAATTGTCATTCATCCTAATAATGTATCTTTTGATACTGCGAAATATATGGGACGTAAGATAGTTTTGATCCAAACCACAAGGCTTTTCATATCTACACTGAACTGAGTAACTTGTTTGTCCATGTAACTAGTTTAGTTTATTTCAGTCCATTTACAGCGTATTTTAAATTGATGAAATACTAACCAAAGGAAGAGAGCCCCGTTTCAATTTAAGGTGCTTAAACTGAGCCAACCTCTCCTCTGTAGCATGTAAAGGGAATCTTTGCTGTAGCGACTGCAAGTTACGTTCGCCAACGTATTGAAGGAACGCCTTGATGACGGCCTTTTTGGCTTTGATGTTCTTACATGCCTCCTGCATCTCTTTTAAGCTTTTAATCTCCTTCCGTTCTACCCGCCTTAGGAGCTTGAGCTTTGACTCAACGGAAAGACCTTGAAGAGGCATCCCAAGCTTTAGATGAAACAAGGAAAAGGTTTCAATATGTTATTTTCGTAGAGGGTTGTATACGCGGTAAAACGTTTGTGTTAAAATAGCTGAAATTAGCTGAAATTAGTCTCGCAATAAATAAACGGGCAATACGGTATAAGTTACTCTTTTACTGTTGCTGAGCAGTTACACTTATGCTTGGTCGATACCATAGAACGTTAAATTTGTGATTATCTTATATACTGGACGATGGCTCGTGAACCGGGGGGAAATGGGTATTGGAATTTCAGGCCACGAAAAACGAGACCTGTATTGTATCACATTATTGAATACCTGGTGTTGTTTTATCTCCCTTTCCTTGACGCTCCTATTTATTTTGGCTTCCTTCATCCCTTTCAGTTCCCCTTTCTCAAACATGGTCGCCACTTTGATAAATACACACCAAGCATCCTTCGTCAACAAGGCTGCCTGTAGTGTTGGTTCAAGGCTTTTTACATCCTGAAAAATTTTTTTTATTTCAATATAATTTTTTTTCAAAAGATTCAATTGACAAAAATATTGTTCAGTAATTTAAATAGAAATAGGATATTTTGTTCTGCCAAATAACAAAAGTACCCTTAAGTGACCAGAAAAAATATACGTTCACTTTTCACTTGGTCTCTACAATGATGGCTGAACGAAATCTACGGTTTCGGGTGCATTTCCGGATTCAAACGAGTGATTTTGCAAGGAGTTACTAAATTGAAAATCGTAGGTTAGAGTTCCGATCCTAACGACAGGAAATGCTCAACAGATACCTAAACTGCCCTTGGCCTCTAAAGGACTGCATGGGTACTAATCAAGCATTGAGCTAAGACTTGTCACACTTCGAGAGTGGATGTTCACTTAGTATAGTGGTTATCACGTTCACTTGGCTTTGATGACAGAACGTTGTGTTCGGAATCCATAAAAACCTTGCATTTTTTCTCTGTACGTTCTCTCTTTTTTTTTTACCTGTGAGCCCTAAAACCTCGTCGTTTACCTGGGAACTTGTCTCCGAAGTGGTTAGGGTAAGTTTTATGGTTCGGGTTTGTTCGAGATTGAGTTGAAGTCATTTTAGCGATACCTGTCATGATTCTCGACCATCTTTGGTGATATCGAGGCTGCAGTTGAGACAGCTTAGTCAGAGGCTTCTATCTAGTTAGCATGAAAATCAAAACCTTTCCATATTCATAGAAAGTAGGAGCCCATAATCAGGAGCGTCCAAATCTCATGTATAGCTCTCACAGCGTTTTCACGAGTTAGGCTATTTTTAGATCATTTTCCCAGCCAATTAGTGTTTGCACCAGTGGCGGAACAAAATGTCTCATTGGCTACTTTAGTTATACCAACAACATGGCTGCTACGCTTTTGTGATTTTATTCCCTTATATAGGAAAGATTGCAACTCAACAATAGCGGGAAATCGTTCTAAAAATAACCTTACTCGTGAAAACGCTGTGACATTGACGTAGTAAGCTGGATGGACGCTCCTAGGTATGGGCTCCTGTAGAAATACAATACTTGCTCGTAAGTGAGCCTGTTGCCGTATACGTTTATCATCAAAGGGTCAACGTGGGAGCTGTGCACGTGAGTTGAGTTTGTTGGTGCTAAGAATTTTTCTCCGGGTTCTCCGATTTTTCTCCCTCCATAAAAATCAACATGGAAGTTGAACGTTGAATGCAGTGAATATATGAATGTAGTAAGGAGTGTGTGTGGAATAAGTCTCATTAGCATATCTTCCTAGAGGCCTAATCAGCCTCATTCATGTGTGGATAAACTATTTGTTTTACATCCTCCATCCAAGGCTGAGGCCACACCACGGCAACACGTCACGCCCATGCACTTTGGATGAGCCGATCACGCGCGCGTCTCCCCAGTTAACCGCCGAAGCTAAAAGAAAACAGGCAATCGTATTTACGTGAAATGTTTCGCCGTACATAAAAGCTATCAAGCGTAAGACTTCAACAGGTTGAAGGTTTCTTAATTTGCAAAGAGAGTTCAACACTTAGTTTATGCATTTCATTCATCACCTCACTTAAATGAAATGAGTAAAGAACAACGATATGGTATAGGGCCATCCCGAGATTAAACCACCAGTCAATACAGACGGCTCTATGTAATAATCCTGTTTATATTTACATTGATCAGCAATGATCACATGGGAAAACAACTCAGATTAGATAAAACAGCATGCAAATATAAGTAATTGCTACCACAGCGAGCGAGCCTGAAGCGATTGGGGCCGATTTTTAACATTTATCCCAGCTATGCATGAAATGTGCACGGAGCATAATGCAACGTGAGCCGGTTTACTAACCGGCTGACAATTCTATCTCTTTCACTTGTTCAGCCAAATAGAAAACAATTCTATTTACAAGTATACCTGAAAGGTAGCGAGTGCTGCGCTTTTATTGCTTGCAAGGCGCGCACGTGAGAAGCGAGTTCTGTGGGCACTCGAATGTCTGCGAGGTGGATGTCAACATGATCCTGGGCGTGTTCAAGAGAAATGCCTTGCAAATGTCCAGATATGCTTTTCAAACGTTTTTGATGGAAGGATTGCAAAGAATTGAAGTGGATTACAAAAGCTTATTCTAGAAACTTCAAACTCAGTGAACCGATTTAAAGATGCTGACAATCTCTCTTAAAGGGGCTATGTCACGGCGAGTTTTGTTGCAGACCGGAACGAAGTTATTTTCAGATACCTTCAGTGATATCTATATAAACAAACGAACCGCATCACACGTGTTGAATGGATCAAGTCAAAGGAAATACGTAAATATTCTTGGTTTGCATATGACGCCACGGCGGCCATGTTGGAGGAACTTAAGCAAAAGATTCTTCATTGGCTTATATTGTTTGTTCCTCCAACATGACCGTCGTGTTTTTGTCTTTTGAATCTCAAGGGTTGATTGCAAACCAAGAATTGTCATCAATTTTGGGCGAAGCAATGTGAACACTGATGTGTACGATAGCCGTCCAACACGCATTTATTAGAGCAGATTTCGTATGAGTGGGACAAACTACGGCATGTTCGTAGCCGTGCTGTGCCGTTTTTCTGTAATTTGATTGGATCAGCAGGACAAAAACAATGGGAAACCATTTCAATGTCACGGCATGCCGTACGGTAACCGTGCTGAAGTACTCAAAGAAAAAAATCAGGAAACATTAAAAAACTATTTACATTTCAAATTTAGAGATAAATTTTAGACTTCCCCTCTCAACTCATTACTTAAGGCCACACCTCTAAAGGTTTTGACTTATCCTTGAAGGGGCAGCGGAAGTCTTTGTTAGTCGTAGCACAAAACAAAGAAACATGGATAAAATACAAGTCGAACTTAGTTCTTAAATGTTCTTCACAGAAACCGAAAAACTTTGATGTAACAAAATGTGTGAACGTTTAGAGCAAAATCATAGTAACAAGAGGTCCTGAGTGGCCTTAACTCGGGCCACCTATAAATAGGTTAATACATGGAGTTCTAGCATATTTTTGTGTGATACATGGTTTGTGCTAGGGGACCAGATAATTGATTTACTACTGATGCTTGTGATAATTTATATATAATGGAATAGACCTTTTGCAGGAATGCAATCACGTGGTTGTACTAGTTGGCAAACAAATATTTAAAGGCACTTGTACGAGATCGGCAGCGTTATTAGCAAAACCTGTTTGTATATTCTATTTTCCACCTTCCAATTCTCAACCCCCAAAGGTGGTCACAGTCACAGGAGCTTCTAATTACAAAGTTTTACTGATAATTAAAATGGGGTTGCATGAGAGTGGTCGCTGAAGGGACTGGTCACAAATTAGCTGTGGGAGGGGTTGTGAAAGGGGGATGATCATATTTTTTGAATCCCCAAAATGGAGGGTCATAAATAATGGGCAACTGAAAAACGATTGGTTATGGGGGTAAAGGGTCAAAATATTTCATACTCATTGTCCAGGGAGGGTTATACATTTTTAGACTTTTATTATCTCCACCCACCCCCCCCCCCCCCCCCCCCCCCCCCTTTTTTGGCATCTCCACTGCTAATTTCTGACCAGCCCCTAATGTTTAATAAAATATTGTGCATTGATTTCATGCATGTAGACCACTTGGAAAATAAAATTAACTAGTTTATTTAAAGAGGGTAACACCAACTAGTACACATATAGAAATGTGTGGCCCTTCTTGTAATTAAAAATTCAAAAAAAACCAGTGATTTAGATCAATATCAATTAAAATGTCACTAATTAACTCTTTCGCTGCTATTGTCGAGTCCGATGTCGAGTTTACTCCACATCGTGAACAGTCCCAGAAAAAGTTAGAAATTAGCATATTTAAGACAACCATGTGATGAATCATGTGACTAATTAGCATAAATTATGCAAGACGAGATTCAGAATTATATTTTGTACATATCTGGATTTCATATCAGTACCCTTAATTGAACTTGAGAAATTAAAGAAATTGTTATGGTGGTCAGAAAAGTGATATTATGGGCAAAATTACCACACAAAATGTAGCAGTGAAGGAGTTAAGCTAAATATTGTCTGTTCATGACTGTAATAATAATATCAGTATACAAGTGAATGTATATAAATTATATATCACTTCAATTTGTTATCTGAAAATACTTCTGAAATACTATAAAAGTAGATTGGGCCACCGATTGGGTTGGGCTTGGAGGATCAGCAATATGTCAACCATTCCGACTCTAACTCCTTCTGATGCACCCAAGAGAGAAATGCCCAGGAGATCCCATTCAAAACCTAAATTAATCTATTTTTAGTATTTTACAATTTTCTGATGATAGTCATTCAATTTTTTCGAGTCGGCTCTAATTCAATATTTATTTTTCTTCTTTCTTCGGTATTTAAGTTGACTTTTTCGACATATTTTTCAGGGCAAGTGTTCGCTTGGTAAATAAATCTCCACACCCAATTATATTTATATTTGTTCTTATCAGTTCCAGTATCTGTGTATTTCAAAAGCTCTACCAATTCCAAACCTGCCCATCTCCCAGGGGTGGGGGCATTTGACTGAGTTTTTGTCCCAGGGATGGGACATTTGGGAGCAAAGAAAAGTTGCTGGGGTTGGGAATTCAATTCAAAGTCACATCGAATTCAATTTTAATACGGTATTCTCGGTTTGTAAGTCATATCCAGTTCTGTTTATGGGTATAATTGGTGGTCAATTCGAATGCCTCTCTCTTCCGAGTTCTGTTATTCTTTTTGCGATTTTAACTTTTTCTTCTTGGTCTCTATAAAGTCACATACAGTTCAACTTACGGACGATTTCATTTCCAGTTCGAATTACAGTCACCATTAGGCATTACACTTAATAACATTTAAAAAGTAGGGAACAAATAAGATTTGTGTGCGTATATAAACAGCCAACATTGCAAACAATCAAAATCCCTCATTTGACCTCCTCACAGTGTGTGATGGTAGAGCATTTCAACAATATCAACAACGCAACACTGCAATCCTATGGCACTTTGATGCAACAGTACAGGCATTTTCTTTCAGTTTCCGTGGATTATTGGACCAAAACCATCACTCCTCCTTCGGCCGGCCAGACTAGCTGACTGTGCGATTGGATCACCCTTTCGTAAATGTGAGAATTTTCCATCGAAAGCCCTGTCAGCCCTAGAATAACTGAACATCTTGGTATTTCATTCGAAGAAACCTTTGGTTTCAGCAAAATAATGGTTAAGAATGGCCCCGAATCTTTGCTCCGTTGCTCTTTGCCCAGCGCCTCCACACCGGCGGGTGTCGAATCTGATTGGTTGTTCCGGTCACGTGTTGGGAATCAAACAATGGACTCCTGTGTAATCTGATTGGTTGACAGCGCCAAACAGCGACACAAAAAATAAAAAATAAAAATAATAAACACTTGCGAAACTTGACTCGGGCCCAGGCTACGCTGGCACGAGTAATAATAATAAATAAGCAAATAAATAATTATGTAAAACAAAATGGATAAGTGAATAGTTGAATGTGAATGACTGAGTGAATAGATGAGTGAATCAATATGTAAATAAATGAATAAATAAGTAAATATATAGATAAATTATTACTTATTGACTAATTGCTTGTACTAAAATGTTTGAAAGCTGAAATCTTAAATTGTCTACATTACTAGCCTGGAATACAGTTGGTGGAAGTGCATTCCAATCACGTACAGTTCTTGGGAAGAAACTGTTCATATAATAACTAGGACCAGTAATAATAACTAAAGACAGAACGCGTGTCTCTCCCCTTCGTGAAAATATGAAATTCATTACCCAAAGTGTATGTGTACTTCTTTTATGAAACTAATAAACAATCGAGAGCATTTTAGTTAGACTAAAAGCTGGCCTTCAATTTATGCGGCCATCGATAAACAAACTAATCAACCCACATTGGCACAAAGCATCATGGGCTCGGACACAGGGTCTTTAACAAAGAACAATGCATTTGATTCTACCAGTATATACTAGTGCCCGAGCTTAATGTATTTTTAACATGGTCCAGAATTTGTGGCAGCCCAGTCGTCAAAAACTGATGACTAACTTCCGGAGATGGTTGCCTACTTGACAACTATATTTTTGTGCAACCTTTTGGTACTGCTGTACCCATAATTATTCTATTCATCATCAGAAATAAATTGTAACTGAATACCCAAACTCCCAACGAAACTCGTGGACATTCCAGGATGTAGTTGTGTCACAAAAATATTCCATCCATGTGGTCTGGTCTAGATCTTATTCATACTAGCTTATACTTTTGAAAAACATTTTGTTGTTTGACGACTAGATTTCAAATCTCAAAGATGGTTGTCTACTGGGCAACCTATTTTAAAAGTAAATTTCAGACCCTGAATGTAATAAAAACTTAGCTGCAATTTTCATTAGGTTCTTGCTTCGAGGCACACTTCCTGTTGTTTTTCAAGAGGTCAGCAAGAGTGGCCACAATCTTGGAGTCGTTTGCCTGTGTGTGTTTCTTGATATTTTTTCTACAAGGAAATCAAAAATATCCACATAACATTAGCCAAATAATTTGAGCTTATCTAAGTTTCACTAGGCACTTTCAATTAAATGCCAGAACTTATCAACCTCCAAAACAAGAATATTTTATTACTCAGATTAGCAGAGTTAAGAAAACTGGAAAAATGCGAGTCTTTAAATTTTGATTAAATATGGCAAAGATAAATATGGCAAAACGTTGCTTTTGAGAAAAAATAGAGCAACTTGGAATTAGTTCACTCAGTAACCAAAATTTAAAGTTTCTAGAATAACATTTTGTAATCCAATTAACTATTTGTTATCCTTTGTCTAAACAGTTTGGAAAGCATAATATAACAGAGTTCCACAATTCTTTGTCAGGGTGTTTTGAATTTTGACGCTACTAAAATAGTTGAAGTTATTTTTTTTCACTTTAATTTTTTAAAATTCTTAGTCAGGGCGCTATACAGAATCAATGTAAGAATTTTTTGGGATAACATAGGCACTTTAAGGTTAGCATGACAAATTAACTTACTTGCCATTCCAACCCAACTTGGCAGGGTCTAGGGGCTCACGCTGCTCCACAACTTTTATTGGTGTTGCGGCCTCGCACACTACAACTTTCTAACTTTGTTTTGGTAAGCACCAAATCAGCTGAGCAGCATCCCCACGCGAAGAAGATGACTTTATTACTGCAACAACTCTTTTCTATAAGATAAGATACATTATATATTATATAAAGAGCAGTATACGTGCATGTCAAGTCCTTACAGCTACAATGTATGTGATGTCACATATGACCAGTATTATTACATTTTTATAAATAAACGAATGTAGATGAGAAAACTAGTCCAACTATAGGCTTGAAAGCCTTGCCAGTTTCAGCACTTAAAATGGCAACCATCCGCAACTCATTCAATTTTATTCTGTAAGTTTTGATATGCTGTTCAAGTTTATTTTGACACAAATAGTTGCATTCGAGATTTCCCGACACATTTTATATTTCAAACCTTGACATCTGCTTTAATGGCAACTTGTTCAGCTCCTTCTAACTGCAACGATTATGACATACAAATATTATATTACAGCTTGTATTTTAAATAATGACATTGTCCTATAACCAATGGATGAATGCTGCTGATTCAATACAATATATTTTATTAGCAGGCCCATATACATAAATGGTATTGCCTACAATAATTACAATTTTTGTTATAACAATTTATTTTATTACTCGAGATAATAATCTCGCCGTTCAGAAGCTTCGTATATGAAATGACTTAACCTTTTACATATAAATGGGTCAACATTGTTGAAGAAAAAGAGGATCTTGTCAATATCTTGCAGTTTAGAGAAGTTGTTACAATATTTACTAAAATCATTACATAACGTTTTTCTCAAGTCAGTATATGAGACACAGATGAAAAAGAAATGATTTTCATCTTCCACATCTGTTGATAAACAGCACTCACAGCTTCTTAGTTCTCTTGGAATTTTAGGCTGTGCGTGTCTAGCAACTTCTACACGTAAATTATGGTTTCCTATTCGGAATTTAGCTAAAATTCTTCTGTGTTTCATATTTTTAACAAGATCATAGCACGCCTTTTTTCAAGGAATTTGTAACTGCAAGTAAGATTCCCCCAGAAAATCTCCCTGAACGTATTAAATTTTCTCGGAGGATTAATAGCAACAATATGAGCCCTGGCTGAATACATTTTTTACTAAAAGATTTATGCCCAAGGATTCTAAATTTCATACCAAAAAATCCCTCCGACGTTTTCGTTGTGAGATATCACCGGTTCAAAATGGCCAAAATGCACGATTTGGTTTGTCTATGCCCAAAATTCTTGTGTGTGTAAAAAAAGAGACTGGAACTAGTTTACTACGTCACCTCGGAATGTTGTATTTTGTGAAAGGCTATAGCTGAGTCTAGCGAGGTAAGCTTCTATGAACTTTTGATTTATTCCTTTATTGATTCCTAAGGTTTTTTGTTTTTCGGGTAAAATGACAGGGAGATACGTGGTGGGACGTTGTTCCAACGTAAAAGGCCAGGAAAACGGGATACACTTACATCGAATACCTTATTTTGGCGACGATTGACGATTGGTTTCTTTGGATGAGGGAAATATGGTCTCCGTCGGAGTATTCGGTTGTGTGCTCAGCACACTTTAGAAATGAAGACTACAGCCGTAATTTTGTGGCCTTGTCTAGGCAGAATGCCTATCTAAACCGAAATAGCTTTGGGTAATCGGCATTTCCCTCTGTGCTGAGTGGTAATGTCGAAGAACTACAACTCTCACGAAAAGAAATGGAACCTTGAATCTATCTATTGTCGTATAGCAAGCCGGCTCTCAAGATGTTAGCAAGTTAAATACACTCACAAACAGCAGTGACAAAATCCAGGAGAGAACTCAGTGAAAGTTCAATTGCTGAGAGAATTTCGCTTCAGCCTGTTCAGGCTTCAGCTCGCGCACGTGGCACTTCTGCTCCAAAAAAGCAAACAAATAAGGATTTTAAAACCATTTCATGACAACCGAAAGTTTATAGGTAGGTCATAAGTGTTATTTTACAAATATCTAAAGAATATTTTGAGGGAATACACGAATTCATCGTGTAGTTTGTCATGCAAAGTTGACTCAGTTTATCCTTTATTTTATAATTGGCGTTTGTTTGTTCGTTTGACAAAATATGTACAAGTCCAAAAGCTTCTCATTCCCACTTTAAACCTCTGTAATTTCAAATTAGTTTCAAAGAATGTCATTCAAAATGTCAAGTTTGAGTCTGATAAAGGTTTTCACGCATTCAACTTCAACACTGCAGTCAGAAGTGCAGACTCAGAGAGTCCTCGCCACTTTGTAAACACGGGGTAAACACAGTGCGAAAACAAATCACTTTACCAAATAATAAGTAGAAATTACTTCCACAGATGATCTGTTTGAGACGGTCAAAATGAAAAAAAAGTTGAAGAGTAATATTAGTAGCACATGTTGTCATTCATTAAAAAGACATTTCGTAAGAAACGGCTTTTCAAATGAAGAATAAATTTGTTAGAGACTTCCATGTTGATTTTTATGGAGGGAGAAAAATCGGAGAACCCGGAGAAAAATTCTTAGGACCAACAAACTCAACTCACGTGCACAGCTCCCACGTTGACCCTTTGATGATAAACGTATACGACAACAGGCTCACTTACGAACAAGTATTGTATTTCTACAGGAACCCATACCTAGGAGCGTCCATCCAGCATACTACGTCATTGTCACAGCGTTTTCACGAGTTAGGTTATTTTTAGAACGATTTCCCGCTATTGTTGAGTTGCAATCTTTCCTATATAAGGGAATAAAATCAGAAAAGCGTAGCAGCCATGTTATTGGTATAACAAAAGTAGCTAAAGAGACATATTTTGTTCCGCCACTGGTGCAACCACTAATTGGCGGGGGAAATGATCTAAAAATAGCCTAACTCGTGAAAACGCTGTGACAGCTATACATGAGGTTGCTTCGAACAACCGGGCCCAGTTCTACAAGGACCACTACATGTGTTATTTAATTTCACCGGTGCAAACCAACTTTGCGATCGAGGGTCGTGACGATGAAAACCACCAAATGTGTTGTCCAATGTAACAGTATATAAGCGGCATGCTTCAATCAAAAGACTACCAACTGCAGTCCTTTTTTTACTCCAACTATTCATAATATCATAATATCATAGAATCAAAACATACTTATAAAAATAAACTGTCGTTTCTATTTCAACAAATTGGATATTATAACATAACACAAATTGACGCGTGTTTGCTGCATACCTCTTCTAACTTTAGGAGTACGAGCTGGAATCCTAAGCAGCTGTTCACTTTGATGCAGTTTTCTGCAAAATCGGTCATGGAACCTTCCATGAGGATAGCAACCTTTTTGCCAGTCGGACTTTCAAAGAAATAGACACCGTTCCTCTCAGCCGTCAATTCGAGGGAGCTCTCCTCGTCGTTCTCCCAAGCAAGAGCCCTCTTTAAAAAGGTCTCCAGTTCTTATAAGGAGATACAAAGAGTATTACAAATCTACAAATCTATACGAAACCGGTAAACATTCTGACTTCCCTATATGAAAAGAAATGAACTGTTTTGACCGTGAAACTTGCGAGGTTACATGCTCAGATAAATTAACACACTAACAATATCTAAATAGTTGTCGCCTGGCAATATTCATCTTATTCATGAGTGAAGTTTAAAAGTTTTTATTCACAAATCTTAAATTGTCATTCATCCTAATAATGTATCTTTTGATACTGCGAAATATATGGGACGTAAGATAGTTTTGATCCAAACCTCAAGGCTTTTCATGTCTACACTGGACTGAGTAACTTTTTTGTCCATGTAACTAGCTTATTTCAGTCCATTTACAGCGTATTTTAAACTGATGAAATACTAACCAAAGAAAGAGAGCCCCGTTTCAATTTAAGGTGCTTAAACTGAGCCAACCTCTCCTCTGTAGCATGTAAAGGGAATCTTTGCTGTAGCGACTGCAAGTTACGTTCGCCAACGTATTGAAGGAACGCCTTGATGACGGTCATTTTGGCTTTGATGTTCTTGCATGCCTCCTGCATCTCTTTTCAGCTCATCTCCTTCCGTTCTACCCGCCTTAGGAGCTTGAGCTTTGACTCAACGGAAAGACCTTGAAGAGGCATCCCAAGCTTTAGATGAAACAAAGAAAGGGTTTCAATATGTTATTTTCGTAGAGGGGTGTATACGCGGTAAAACGTTTGTGTTAAAAGTGACACGATAGCTGAAATTAGTCTCGTAATAAATAAAAGGGGCAACACGATTACTGATGCTGAGCAGTTACACTTATGCTTGGTCGATACCATAGAACGTTAAATTTGTGATTATCTTATATACTGGACGATGGCTCGTGAACCGGGGGGAAATGGGTATTGGAATTTCAGGCCACGAAAAACGAGACCTGTATTGTATCACATTATTGTATACCTGGTGTTGTTTTATCTCCCTTTCCTTGACGCTCCTATTTATTTTGGCTTCCTTCATCCCTTTCAGTTCCCTTTCTGAAACATGGTCGCCACTTTGCTAAATACACACCAAGCATCCTTCGTCAACAAGGCTGCCTGTAGTGTTGGTTCAAGGCTTTTTACATCCTGAAAACGTTTTTTTATTTCAAATTTTTTTTTTTCAAAAGCTTCAGTTCGCAAATATATGGTTCAGTTAATTTAAATAGAAATAGGATATTTTGTTCTGCCAAATAACAAAAGTACCCTTAAGTGACCAGAAAAAAAAATATGTTCACTTTTAACTTGGTCTCTACAATGATGGCTGAAGGATATCTACGGTTTCGGGTGCATTTCCGGATTCAAACGAATGATTTTGCAAGGAGTTACTAAATTGAAAATCGTAGGTTAGAGTTCCGATCCTAACGACAGGCTTAGTAATATTTAATGTTGGGAAACTGAATATGATTTTTCCATGAGTTTATATAAAAGCAAGGATGACATGTATATTCAGATTCCTAACAGTTATAAAATGCTCGTAAATTCTAGAATTGAAAATGTGTGTGCAATAACATCCATCGCACCAAGTAAAATTGAATAACTGACTGCATAGCAGGAGGCCAATTTCTAAATTTGGAGTTTGATGATTAGAGTGCAAATAATAAACCCATGAAACAGTACTAACAAATTAGTGCTAAATAGCACTAATTAAACAATAGAAAACAAAGGATTTAGTGCTAATTAGTACTATTTAGTTAGCTAGCTATTTCACGGGTATATTATTTGCACTCTATTGCTATATTGTGTACTATGTTGTTTGATGCACATGTAGTGTGCTCTTTACCAATGACAAAAACAAACTTTAATCACCTGGTTGAATAGCTTTATCTGGTGTACTCTCATCTGATTGAACTCCATCTCCATTTCCATCTTGCTCGGACAGGGTAAGGCCACTCAAAGCTAATGCATCCTCTATAAGATTGGAGCAGCTGTTTATGTCTTTTGTCTGTTGTCCTTCATCTTCTTCTTCTTCTTCCTGTTCTTCACTGTCATACTGCCAACCGGGACCCCTGTGTAAGGCAACCCACTTATGCCCAAAGTGGGCGTACATAGTTTCCATCCAATTGGCATAGTGTTCTTCCACGCCAAGCTTTTGGGTGTACACTGATTCAAAAAACCTTATATTATAGTCAACAAGGCCATATGGCATCCTGTTCATTGGCATCCGTGTGCATGTATTGTCAGGTTGCTTGTTGAAACACTTGGATAGGCCATGGACAATATTATGTTTACCCTCTTCATAGAGGGTCCTCATTCCATCCAAGCTTACACTGAGAAAGTCTCTCTTCACAAATTTAAAAAAGTCGAGACCATATGTGTCTACCACAAAGATTTTGAAAAGATGATTCAGAACCTGTCCTTTCATTTGCTTGCTCTTTGATAATTTGAAGAGTGCCACAAATGCTTTGAGAGTATCACCAATACTGGGCTCTCTAAGAATCCCAGGAGATAGTCCAAATATTGGTGACAAACAGCTTTCAATCTCTTCCTGCTGAGGTCTGTGCTGAGTTGGTGTTTTTGGTGTTGTTGTTGTTGGTCGGTCTTCAAAATAGTCTATGTTCATTGCTTCCTCTGCATCAGAAAGGGTGGGGAATTTCTGGCTGAGACATTTCACAACTCTTGTTCTACATGAGGCTCCTTTAAAGAAAACAAATGAATGTCAATTATCAATTGGAAAAAAATACTTGAATCTATCCACAGAATACCCCTTTTATTTCTTGTTTATAAGCTTAAATCATCACTACTTTCCAGAATTATATTGTTGTGGCATGTGAAAGTATAGCTTACCTGTTCGAGTGGAATTGATTTACAGATGAAGCACAATCATCCCAAAATTTGTTGTTGTGTTTTGGCCACAAGTTAGTATGTGAATCAGGCCAATACAAACATATGTATTGAACTAATGCCACTTCTTCTTTTAGCGACCATGGATTATTTGTTCTTGTTATTTCTTTTTCTTTGGTTTCTTGTCCGTCGTTTCCAAAGAGGCTTCTCCTTGAATTACTAGGTACACATGCATGCTTAGAAGTAGGTTTCCCTGGTGTATTTCCCTCCACAACAGACGATCGTTTCTTCATCGTCAGTGACTGTGAGACATAAAAAAGCGATAACTTTAAACAACGAAAACACATATTTCCCACGGGGAGCGATGGGGAGCGTTTATACTACGTGACAATGTTATATTTCAAGAGTAATATTTGAGCTATTTTAGTAATCTATCTTGAGTTTTTAGTAAACTATGGGACAAAAAGTATATGCTCATCAAATTACAAACAGAAACTTTGAAAACGGTTCATGCTTTTACTCAGCCAACAAATTGATCGCAGGGATAATATTTTTCACGTATTTCATCCGGAACAAGTACATCAGATAATTAACTATCATTTAGTATCATAGATAGTATTAAAATGTAAAGTAATTTATATGGAATGAGTGATTAAACTTACCGAAATCTACAACCGTCCGCCATGTTTTTTTCTTTGATGTGTAAAAACTACTACCACAATGCAATTCGATCGTAGCGCGCAGGTCTGACGTGACCCAATATTTTCTGCAGTAGAAAATATCAGCGATTATTTCATACTTGACACGATTTTCTTTGTTATTCATGAGGCTTTATTTTCCATACATACCCCATTAAATTAAATTAAATTAAATACAATTCAACGATATTTTGTTGTTTCTAGCTTATTATTTTCTCCAAGGAATTCATTCACCTTGGCTTCAGCCAAACTTAATAAATATCCCTATAATGATTTAGAACTTTTTCTCCGTCTTGGTACTCGCCCGAAATCTACCTAAAAAGAGCTACATCAATGAAAATTTTGCGAAAACCTCGTCAAGTATGAAATAAGACACTTAAATACCTCGAACGTCGGTATTTAACTCTTACATACACCTCCCGTGGGCATAGCGTGCGCCAAAGAAAATATTTGATCACGGATGACAACAACAATAACCTACATTGTCGCGGCAAAATATGCCCTGATACAGTATTTGTCTTTGGATATTACTTGATTCTCGAAAAATCTGATCTGTGGCCGAAATGTCAGGGTTAACCCATTTCACTTTGATAAGCGGGTTGTTATTCATCTATTCGATCTTCCGCGTCCTCTACTAAATTTACTTCCTTGTCGGTTTTCCCAGCTGCATCGGCAAAGCCTTCTGGATAATCTGCGCTGCACAACGTGCATCAGAATTTGCACTGATGCACTTTCGTCCAGTTTGCATGCTGTCAATGAATAAAGCTCCTTGAAAACAATTGCTGGCTTTCACTTGACGTCATCAAAACTTTAGACTTTGATTTAAATATTGATGACATTTTGAATTTTATGACAGAATTGACGCATTAAACGTCTGACTGTTAGTGCGACTGATATAAAAACGGGACGCATAAGTTTCGACTGCGACAAAATAAATTAACACGATTTTCTTAAAAAGAGACTGGATACTACGGATCAATACTGGCACGGAAATATTAATGATCATGAATACACTGTCACTGAACACTGGCGGAGCCTTCAGTTTTCTTCGCAGTGTCACTAGAAAAAAAATGGGTTTACAAATGTTCATTCGGAATAAGAATAAATCAAGAAAGCGGCTTCTAGAGAATATAGACGGAACTGGCGAAAACTGTTATCTTGCGTGCTAGCTCAGTGTGATTTTATCAATTGCGTGTCATGTGTCACGAGGAATTAATATATTTTGTATAAAATTCGAAAATAATTAATAATACAAGAAGAAGCAATACAAAAAGAAAATAATGTTTAATGAATGGTTTTAAATCTGATATAGATACGGTCTCATTTACATAAACCGTTTTTGCTTCGATTTTCTCGGTCGAAATAGGTCGTATCGTCAAAATAACTGAATTACCTTATTACATGAAATTTTGGCGACACGTAAATTTACCGATTTTGAAAAATCCTTATTTGGAACGTTAGTCACTTAATTTTCGCGATTTTACGAACTGAAACTTTGGCGAATGCAAAATTTAATGCTAGCGAAGAATTCATTTCAGTTGTCAAGCTGAAATATGCACAAATGTGTGATACTGCTTCCTAGGTACACATCGTAATAGATGTGTGTGGGTTTCGCCGTCGATCAGCGTGACCAGATGGCTGTATTGCAATATAGAGTACCCATGTGGAGGCACGTTAATTTCGTGACAATTAAATTTAGCGATACTTAATTTTGGTGCATTTTAATTTAGCGATTTTTTGAAAAATCGCTAAATTAAAGTGTCGCTAAAATTTCATGTAAAAAATAAGGTACATGACTGTTAACACCAGCGTTTTTGAAGCTGTTCAATGAAACTCGGAGCACGTGTTTTATCGGCTCTAAAATTTCAACTTTAATAGAAAACATTAGCACGTTTTCCGGCCTCTTGTCAAGTTTTTATATGAAAAGTTTAATTCGCTCGTGTGTAAGTCTCTTGTTGAAAAGCTAGCATCATGGATTTGAGGTGATCAGATTAAAATATCTTACCAGGTGGTATGTTCAGGCCAAACACCCATTCACCACTAAAAGAGAAGTGTTTAATCAACTCCTTTAGCAACTCAGTTGAAATCGCGCCATCACGGGTAGCGTTCACAGAGATAACGTTTGTTGCCACTTCTCCGGGCTCAAAATGGCAGCTACCATACTGCATCGAGGCAAAGTCACTCTAGTGTCAGCCGATTTTGAATCATTCGTCCTTAAAAGAAAGCAAAAGATGTATTTGGTTTTACATTGAAAGCTACTAACAATATACTTGTAGATGTAGAAATTTACATTTAGGTTAATATATTTTTTAATCTGCGTGATGCTTATGGCTTTGCGGATTATAAATGTTATGTAGATGTAGACTTATATTGCTGCCGTCACTTCTAAGAGTTAACACAATTAAAGGGACCAGCACGAAGACCATGGCTGTGAGGACATTGTGTTTCACATTTTATTTCTTTTCATTTGTTTCTGTTTTATAAGACTGTTATTCACTTGTCATAGTGATGTAAGTAAATATACAAGAGACTGTCACTGGACCTTGAATGGTTGAGAAAAAAACTGCCGACATTTTATTTCTTATGCATGTTTATTTCCTTCTGAAGACATAAACAAAATATATGCATACTGCAAAGCAATGAGGCGAAAACAATTGCCGTCTCCAAATATTAATTAAAATGGCATGCACTGCGGTTGGCCACGCCAGCAAGGGATTGTGGTTCCAATTGTGGCTGGCTACGCAAGGGATTGTGGTCGAAACATCGAATTAACGCAATGAACCGTTGAGAGATTTCGTCCAAATAAATTGTTGATCCGCTCGCTGCGCAACAATAAAATAGAATCTTACCCTTCAAGGGCAGACCCCTTGTGTCATTCCAGAATATTTCCTGGACGCTGCCTGGCAGCATCTTATTTTCGAGTGCTGGCTTTAAAGTTGTCACCTCCTCAAAACGCCCTTCGATTATAACAACGACGTTGTAATATGGCATGCGCTCCACATTGACGGAATGGATATTGATGAGGAATAGTTTGAAGTCCTCGTAGCTCAGCCCCTATAAAAAGCGCAAAGATATTTGTGAAGTTCATTATTAATTGGAATATTTAGTAAAAGGAATGTACAATAACTAAGCGAGACGATATTTCAATTCAACCACTTTTTAAATGACAGAAGACGATTCGGGGGCTCATATAAAAGTTACTGGGAGGCTCTCGCTCATCGTTCTATGGGCGTGGATCAAAGTTTTCCTACCCGACCCATAATTGATGCAAAAACCAAAACGAGAAGCTAGGCCAATGGATCATTAAATTATATATATAATTTTCGGACACGTACAGGAGCCCTCCTGATAAGTAGTAACAACGTAAAAGGTCCAACGATTATCCGGTACACTTTATAATAGGCGAGCTGGGTGGCGCAGCGCGTAAATCCGTTCGCCTCTCACCACTGGCGCGAGATCGATTATCGTATAGGGCACTACATGTGGTTGAGTTTGTTGGACAAGCATCCCCTTCAGTGCGATATAGGGAATCCCACGGAGAGGGGTTCGCCTATACTAAAACAAGGCTAGGGTATAGACATTAGGGTTAGTTAAGGCGACTAGTGGGCAACTCAGACCTGTATCATAACTATACGTGATACCGAAATTAACTGAATATAGCGCTAGAACTCCAGAACACTCAATTAACTTAAAGTCTTAACGTGTCGATCTTTCGACTTGTTAACTAATCTAGACTCGCGCGACTTGGTCGCAGTCTCCTAATTTACTAGTTATATTGTATTATCCAACATTCAGTTCGCCTAAACAGTCATGCGGAAGGCCTGCTACTGTTGTAAATTGAAACCCATATGAAAGTCGAATACCTTAGAATACAGTAAAAATAATACTGTAGTTCCGAAAGAGGGTGTTGTAACATTTACCTTGGCTGCACATGCTATAACCAGGTCCATCCCCTTGGAAAAGTAGGCGACGATGCCAAATTTGACATGCCAGGATCAAGGAAGCTGCCTTCCACGGCAGCTCTGACAGCTCTGACAGAGGACAGAGGAGCAATAAATCAACATACGAATGATAATAAGGGAGCACAGGCTGCTGCTTATGAAAGATGGGGGAGATTTGAAAATTTTATTGCAGAGATTTTATGTGCTAATTCTTGCAATCTCATGCCGAAGCGTGAGCCCTGATATGCATGGAAAATGGAACCTACTAGTTCATGACTATTACATAACTTAGTAGAACACCTGACTTCCTCAGCTTCAATCCTAATGTCTTCTGCAAGTTGTTTTTGCTTGCGGTAATATGTGCTCCACCATCTTTTTATTTGGGTGTCTTTCAGAACTGGAATCACAGCTGCTTCCATTGCTCGACGGACATCTGCAGTATTTGCCCTGATCTGATTGTCCTTTTGGCGATTATAAAAGGATATCATGATGTCCTTCTGTTCTTGGGTGAACACCACTCTTTCCTGCACCTCTTTTTAAGGCAAAACCTTCTGGTGCTTCAGGGCATGCATATCACCATCACACGCAGTGAGGATGGGTAGTGATGGGGGATTGTGGTTAAGCTGCAGAAACTACACGGAATAGCGGTCTCTGATCTGAGCTCCTGACGTGTATGTCTGTGGGTTGCCACACTTCCTCTGAGACTAAAGCCCCAGTCTGTCCAGCTAGTGGGGTGCTCCTTGATAAAAGAGCTTGCAGCTTCGAGCGTGTCTTCTGGACAACTGTAGGATGAGTCCATCTTTATAGGGTCCACTGGTAGGGAACTTGAGGTTACCATACAGTGAAATGTCCTTTAACATAGCTATTTTTATGGTGCCTTAGCCCGATCCATGAGAAGCTTCTTGCACTTCACATTTGTCATTGTCTGGGAAAATGGAACAAATCATCAGTCACTCAACATACAGATGATAAGTACTGTAATCATTGGAATATATTAACAACAAAAGTGCTTTACAATGTGGAGGATTTTATACATCCTCTCCCAGATACAAACTGCTTTCATTTGGCAGCTTAACTAGCAGTCACGCATTGTATTAGGCTGTAGTTCAAAACAACTGTTAGTCTTGGTTCAGAAGTATAGTGTAGTTTGGAGAATGGGGTCTATGGTTTAGTGGCCTTATCTGTTTCTGCAAATAGGCATACATTTTCGAAGCTGCTGTCTACATACCTCCAGAAGTTCTGCCAATTGTTCGCCTGAATCTAAGTTGTTTCCAACCTTCACCCATCGCAGGAGCTTGTGCGAAATGTGAGTGAAGTGGGTATCAAGTACGGTTTTCCCCTCACCAGCTTCAAAGTTGTTGTACTCTTTCAGAGTGATGTTGAAGCACTGGTTTACTTCAGACAGGTACAACAGTACAGCCGTGTTGTGGTAATGTGGGCCATTATCTGCAAAGGTAGTTAGAAAACAATAACTGAGAAATAATTGTAAAACTGAAATTGATTTCTCCACTCCTACAGTGTTTCCCATTATTATGGATGGCACATAATAGACCATATATGATGAAAAGGAACCTAACATGATAATATTATGACTTCCACTTTTCACAAATTTTTACCACTTATCAGATTGTGCTTCAGCTTTTGTACAAATGCATTATTCATGGGAGATAACACATACATGTACCATGCATTATAAAAGTCAAGGATTTTGGAATTTTGACCCTTACTGCAACATGGTTTGTTCAAGAATACATAACAGAAAAAAAGGCTATATACAAGTTACAGGTCAATTTTCATTTTAGACTACAGTGGAATCTCCGCTAACGGGCACATTCCATAGCCGGACACACCTCGTAAGTGGACAACATTTGGCTGACCCAAAACACCATTTACCCAGTCAAATACTGCATTTTTAAATTCTCACCTCCTGTAAGCGGACACTTGCTAAAGGTCCCGAGGGTGTCCGCTTACGGGAGGTTCCACTGTAAATTGGAAACCAACCTTGTGGGTCAATAACGTTTGCTAAAGCAGGCAACCATGCAATGGTCAGAGTTGAATGCTACAAGTACAGATGGACCTGAGTTTTCAGATTTTGATTATTATTACCGATAGTATCTATAATGAGAGTTAACCTGTATCCATGACTGTCATCAAAGACTGTAACACCTGTTACGGGTTCAGCAACTTTAGTTTTATAGGTATGGGAACAGAAATCAAATACATTTTTACTAACAAAGTGGTCAAAACTATGGGAATTGTTACAGCTGGTGGAAAGGCTCGTGTAGTGTAGTTTGTTGGGAAGTAATTATCACGAAACACAAGCGAGAAGCTAATTGTGTGAAACCGGAATAAACAACAACATAAATGAATTCTTTAGCGACTTGTGGTCGTTTCGTTACCAGTCACTTTCATTAGAAATAAACTGTTTGTGCGTAGTTGGCTAGGCTCGTGTAGTGTAGTTTTTTGGGGAAGTAATTATCGCGAAACACAAGCGAGAAGCTAATTGTGTGAAACCGGAATAAACAACAACATAAACGAATTCTAAAGCGACTTTAGGGCATTTCCTTACCAGTCACTTTCATAAAGTATACATTTTTTACACATGCCCCCGTAAGTGCTTTCTCTACGCTCATACTAGGCTAACAGGCTTTTTCTCCCTAGTCCACAAAGCCCATTCTCTGCTAATCCAACACATTTTGCTTCTAAGCGAAAACAATCCTTCAACCTAACCCTAACCCTTCTAAGCGAAAACGATCCTTCAACCACGGGTCTAATTAATTTGACCTCATTAACATTAGCAACCATTGATCCTCGTCGTTTACGCACCGTGAACACAAACACTGGTTTACCGCGAATAAATTCTCAAACGGATCAAAGTGTTCCCTTTGCGTAATGTCTTTGCTATTATAACGCAATGTTATGCACGCGCTTGACTCCGAATTACAAAGTTACTACATTTTTTTAAAGATAAATAATTTATTATATATACAAATTCGAATTACAAATTCAAATTCAAACTAACTCGAGTTACAAAATTTCACTGAACTTATATTAAACTCGTCGATTTGCGGACATGTGAGCGCAAGCTCCCAACAGCTGCCAGGCAGTCTTCGTTTTTGGATGTTGTTTGCTTGGATGTTTCGGTACTTCTTACGTTGTACTCGCTGTAGTTTCTTTTCCCCCACTAGGCGGATCTGTAGGGAAGCAAGGGCGGCCTCTCTGTGTAGAAGGTTGATGAGCATGTACAGGGAGAGCTGGCCTCTTCCGGAGGCACGTCTATTCAGAGCGTTGTGCCAGCCTTCTACGTCGTTATTCGTTCTGACCGTCTTCTTGTACACGCTCCAGTTGGAAGGGGGGAACGTTCTACCTTCAATACAATTACGCCTGACGTATTCAACTAGCTGGTTGAGGCCATCTGTTGTTGCCTGGGCCTTGAACCGGTTGAGCATCGGTGTGATCTGTTCTGCGGGGAGGAATATGGTAGCGCCATAATCCGCTTCACGTAATGGTATGTACCATTATCACTGCTGTAGCTTACTTGTAAGCCAAATTCTTGAACCTTAAATCAACAAACAAAACGTTTTTTTTATTAAAGTTGTTTTCAGTGGTTTTTAGATCGCTTTTTTCATTCTTAAACTAACCTTTCTCCATATAGCCTGGTTCCAGTGGAAGGCACAGCCCATCAAGTTCACCCTTGGCAGGACCTCCCTTAGCACAGTCCATATGACTCTCTCGAAGTCATGTATGATCTTGGTGACCTGCAGTTCAGAAGGGAGTTTGCGGTTTATTACGGTTTCACACAATTAGCTTCTCGCTTGTGTTTCGTAATAATTACCTCCCAACAAACTACACTACACGAGCCTAGCCAACTACGCACAAACAGTTTATTTCTAATGAAAGTGACTGGTAACGAAACGACCACAAGTCGCTTACGCTTAAGAATTCGCTTATGTTGTTGTTTATTCCGGTTTCACACAATTAGCTTGTACGCTTGTGTGAAATAATTACTTCCAAAGTTGACAATACTCTTATAGAAATATACAGCTCTTAAGTTCTAAGTATTGAGAGTCTGGTAACGAAGTGACTCGGACTGGTAACGAAACGACTAGGAATTGGTAACGAAACGACTTGAGTTGGTAACGAAAGCGACTGGTAATGAAACGACCGGTACCCTCTCAACCCTGTCCGCATCGATCCTGTCCTTTCCCCTCAAGCCGTTGACATTTCTCCCGTACAGCTCGTCTTTGGTGAAGCCTCTTCGTAGAAGGCGCACCGAGAAATAAATTCATGGATGAGCTGGCCTGTGCTCGGATGGTGGGAAGTGAAGACCCCTGCTCCTCAGCGGTAGTGGAGGCACCGTCGGGAGTCTCCCAATCCTCTGCAGAGTTTTGTCTCGTGGGTGGTGTCGGTGTGGCCATGTTTGATACTGCAGCCGCATTGTCCTGGGGCTCTGGCATGCACTGTGGCTGGCGACTGTCTGACAGCAAGTTAAAACACGGTTATCAAACACTTATTTAACTACACGTTTGTTAGTCTAAAACATGGTTACCACCCATCAGGAAAAATATTCCCTGACCAGAAAACAATTTTCACTGAGAAAATACGACCGTTCGACATTCCCTCGTCCAATCATTATTAAAACCTGTAGCCTCCCCTCGCAGAAACTTTTGAGGCATGAGGGGCCATCGTGGCAACTTAAAAATAACATTCCCTGACTTTGACAAGAAATTTAGAATTTCTCTGACCAGATGCAAAATTCCCTGACCTTGAAAAATATGCTTTCCCTGACTTGTGGCAACCCTGACTTATCCAAAAGCCCTTTATGATATCTTTATGATAATGTTGTAAAGAGATGTCAACTGAATGGTTGCCGAGTCCAGTTTTGGAGTCATAGTGAGCAAGCAGTCTACAAGAATTAGGTTCCATAACATACCTTTCTCTCCAGCTCGTCCATGCGGTCTAATTTCCGTTCTATTCGTCGCAGGATCTCGGTGTCGGTGTTGTCATTGTGGTCGATACTCTGCTCAAATATGTTACGCGGATTCTGATTGGTGTAGACGTTGCTGCTGCGCCAGGAGTCGACAGGATTGATTTATACTCAGGTGGAGAAGTGGGGTGCGAGGTTAAGCTGGATTGTGTGGGACTATACTGTGGAGAAGTGATGCCTGTCTCCCAGGTCTGGTTAATCAATAAAGATGATTCCTGCAGCGTACAAATTGTAGTTCTGCTAATGGATAATCTTGGCGATGTTCTCTCTTTTGCTGGACTGTAAGTCGCTATGACAGTTGCCTGAAACATACATACAGAGGAAAACTAAACCAATGAATCCAAATCAATGACATGTATTCTTTAAAATACATTATAAAATAACCCAGAGGAAACTCGCGTGCTGATTGGCTGAAAGCCGTGTTTATATGAGAGTCCAAAGACATGGAAATTGTGAATGAAATCCAAATGGCAAACGACGAGGAAGAATGTATTCACCAAACGTTGGCTTTCAATATGATTGTAATCAGCAAAAGCGACAGATATATTTAACAAAAATACAGCCAATCGACGAAGTTATCAAATTTGCTAACCATCCCGGCCAAGATATTTTTATTCGCGGATCCAACAAACAAAAGTCAAAACCACTTTTCGTTTAACTTATTTATTAACTAAAACACACAAACGGCTAACAAGTCTAGTTTTTAAACAACCTCCTTATAGACGAATAGAGCAAGGAATGGAGCTAGAGACTAGAGTAGATGAGAGGGAAATGCAGGCAACACTCTTTCAATTTTTTTTCTCTGTCTTTTTTATCCCAAACTAAAACTAAAACTGGACATATACGTATTTGTCGGCGACGAAGTCACGAAATAATAAGCCTTCATATAAGGCCAATTGTTATCATTCACCCTGTTTGGTCTTAGATAATTTAGTCAGATAAGGTTTTTAGCTTTCTCCTTGCCATGAATTTTGCAAACTCACGTGCGCCAGTTGTGAAGTTGATATTTTGTTGATTTTTTCACAGAACAAAATGATTTTTTCCTCTTACCTTGCACTCTTAGCCTCATCCCATTGGAAGGAAAGTTCCAACAGCTAGATCTTTCCATTGAGTTTGGTGAAAATAAAAGTTCATTCAACTAAAACCTGCTTCAAAGTTCAACAGGGGAATCATGTTTCCTCATGTACATTCAGCGACAAAAACACCCAGTTCAAGTCCTCCACTCCTTGAATGCCTTTCGCCTTAAATTTCCGGGAAAGCATGTCTTGAATTCCGAGTTAGTCTTTTCGGGGACTGTTGAAGCAGATGTTTTTAAAATAGAGCCACACACTGACACAGAGCCAGAGGACACAGAGCATTCCTTCGTTTCTCTCAGTTCTGTATCGGGGGATTTCCCTCGCTGTGCAAACTCACCGTCGGTCGATTTCTGACGACTGTTACGGTTAGGAGAATTGATCTACTGATCGTGCGTGCGTACGATTTTCTCGTGTTTTTCCTGTTCGTTATTCCCCTCGCCTAGCGGCTCGTGATTTTCAAGTTTTTCTTTTTTCTCCCAACATATCCCGCGTGTTTATATAAGAGAACAAAGACACGGAAAGCGTGTTATATTGCTTAAATAAACAGTTCCTGAAAAGAAAATATACGCATACGTCGGAACAACTTCAACTTGTAATCTTTCCATGCTTTGTTGCAAAACTCAAACAAACTTACCCTCTCTTTCGCATTTTGTTTGTTCCCTCGTGCCATACCCGTGTTGCTACATGTAGTTGTCTTGTTTGTCAGATCCTATAAAAACAAACAAACATAAACATCTTCGAAAAGAAAATATAAATAAATTACTTGTTATGCATGCATTTACAGCATTTTGTTACTTACCCGTCCTTTTGCAGCTTTTTTCTTGGCATTTTCACGAACAGGCTTTGCAGCTCTTTTCTTCTTTGGCGTGGTGTAATTTCATCCTGGAGGTAAACGTTTAAAAACTAAGTTACATGTATCACAGAACAACAACATCCATGCGATGGTTATGCGTCCCTTGGTATACATTGTAGGTTGTATCAGGGAGGTGGCATTTAGTGATAACAATTGTTGTTCTTACCTCTTCATATTCTTCTTCCACGACTGCAACCGGAGGCGGAAAATGATGTGCGTTTTCAGGGGCACAGAGATATTCCACCTCGAGTAGATTAAGAACCTGTGTGTCATCTATGGAAAATTGGATAAACCAGCTGTAGTTTATAGGCAAGAAAAAAATTATAACAGGAATGCAATATTGTTATCAACCGTATGCTTAACCGTGAACGCCAATGATCTCCGCTTTCAAAGTTACTCCAGCGTGGTTGAATTCAACGACGCTGCCCTTGGATGTATTGTCCCATTAATTACTTTAGTTATTTTCTTAGTGGGAACGATACTCGTCGTTTGGTCAGAATCGAAAGAAAATAGTCCGTACTTAGGAACTTTTAGTTGCTGTCGGAGAGACATGACGTATTGCTTACTGTCTCTAAGGAGGTTGCTATGACTGCTCGTTACGATAGATCAATCACAAAAAGTGCACAGTAATAACGGCTTTTATATAGTGCGCGTTGCTTGTATTGGTGTGTAATGGGCCAATGAGAGGCATTTCGAGCGGGCCATTGTTCCATCACGAATTCTAATTGGTTTGGCGCGCAAGGTGCGTATTGACTTGGCGTCCACAGAAAAATGTCAGCTTCAATTTCTATAGAAATTAATTGCTGGAGGAGGGCATGAGAGAACCGGAAAACAATGTGCCGGAAAACAGAAAGGTTTCCACAGAATTCAACAAACAAACAACAGTGTTCAATGAAACGAAATGAAAACCTGTTTAAGGAAACAGATCGAAGTTTAAACACACTTTAGGAAACCAACTTTGGCGAAGTAAACTTTATTTAGAGGGATTAAAGCATAGAAAGATTTCCACAGAAACCAAGAAACGAACAACGGTGTTCAATGAAACGAAATGAAACAGGTCGAAGTTTAAATAAACCAACTTTAGCGAAGTAAGTTTGCGCCGTAACCTTTATTTAGAGGGATTAAAGCATATAAAGATTTCCACAGAAACCAAGAAACAAACAATGGTGTTCAATGAAACAACTTTAGGGAAGTAAGTGTGCGCCGTTAACTTTATTAGAGGGATTAAGGCAAAGAAAGGGAAACGAAATGAAACCTGTTCAGTGAAACATACAGGGCTTCAAGTGGCCAGGGTAAAAAATATAGGGATAAACATAGGACATTTTTCAGGAAAATATAGGGCTAATATAGGGCAAAATGAAGAAATATAGGGAAATATAGGGAGATAATATAGACGAAGTTCGCGATGTTTTCCATCCATTAGCTGGATTTTAAACAACAACAAACACATTAACATATAAAAAATAATGCAATGGCTCTTTATTTCTCGATGTCGATTTTCTTGCAGTGCCGTGAACGTTCTATTAAGCGCCCATGGCAAAATAGCCGGCATTTTTCATTTTATAAATGTCACCAGCTAAACTTTAGAGAGGGGCACTAAGTACAAAATGACTCAACAGGGGGTTGACACTTAATAAGGGGGGAGGGCTTTTGAGAGGGGTGCTTTATATTATACTAAAGCTATGTGACAATTACAACAAGTTATACATTTTTATATCATCAAGCGGCATCAGTTGAGCATGTTAACCAGCTATTCGTCGGTTGAGGAACACAAAATTCATCGATCCTAGTATGGGAGAACCATAAGGCAATGATATAAATACAACATTTACAGTCTTCAATTTCAAATAAACAACAAAGTTCAAAGTTGCACTTCTCTTTGATCGTGCTACTGATGAATGTCCAACAGTAAGTGGCCTCGACTTGGTTTCCTTATTTATGGTTTCCTCTTTGGGGCAGACACATGCTTAGTATATCTTTCTAGAAGCCTTTTTCGCTTTCTCTGCAGTTCATCTCTTTTATCAGAGCATTATTGTCTGTTTTGCTCCATCACATGCTCCATCTTCTTTTCAGCAACTTCAAGTAATCCTTGCGCTATGACAGCCTGGTTGAAGTTTTTGTTCTTGATTGCTTCCGAAAGTCTTTCCTTAGCTTCTTGATACAGTACTTTGGCACTTTGTAGCTCATCTGTATTGACCATCTCGGACTTCTTCAATTCTTTCTCTCTTTCTCTACCAAGCTAACTCTATTCCTGTCCAATGCCTCTGCTTTCCTCTGCTTCTCCCTTGCGAGATCATCGTGCCTTTGCTGCTCTTTTTCCTGGCTGCACCTTTTCCTTTTGAGCTCTTCCTTTTCATCAGCATAGGCTTTATAGGCCTCTTTGGATGATCGGAGAAGCCCTTTGGTGATGGGGAAATTGTGTGCCTGTCCACATACCCTAATCTGGTCCTTGACAATACGAAGCCCATTGATTGTTGTGTCCCCTAATGCTGTTCTGTCTGCTGTCACGGTCCTCTTGTTTGCGGAGAGACTTCGCTCAACATCAGCATTGCCATGAGCAAGTGATAGAAGGCTTTTAACAAAGTTGTTCAGGACAGGGTATTTGCATTCGCCTTGAATGTCCTTCTTTTTAAGGACCTCGGACCAGTAGTGATCTATTCTTGGTGGTGATGCTTCATCTGTGTGCCCTGCTTGATAGACCTTCCATTCATCTGTTGCCATGGCAACTAGGTACTTCTTCTGTAGAGACTGTCGGCATCATGACTGCAAGCCTTCGGATGGCCTGCGAGCCATGCTCGTTCTTTATTAACTCTAGTCGCAGGAAGATACGTCTCTTAGCAGCTTGCTGTCAATTGGTAGGTGACCAATCAGGTACCTGGTGGTTTCAGGTAGAACTGCTTCATATCAAGAAGAGGTACTTTCTGTACTTCACTGAAAGTTTGGATAGAGCAGAGCGAGTATTCTCTCCCACTTCCATCTGTGAAATTGGTAATTGGTTATCTACCTTTGCGTAGTCAACCTTAAGCAGGTGCTTTCCAAAGGTATCTTCCAAGGCTGTAGTCTTGAGAAAGCGTCCCATGACAGATTTCAGCAGTTCGCACATTGCATCACGCAACACATGAATCAAAGGACCCCCACTTTGGAAGAAACAGAGGAATTTCTTGAATATTGGCTCCACCGACAGAAGAAAAGCCAACTGGGCTGGTAAGGTTTTATCTTGCAACTTTTTACAAATGCGCTTGTATCGTTCATTTGCTTCAAGGGTCTTCAACGTCTTCTCCTCTGTAGCAAGTTGTCGCGCTTCTACCAGGAAGTACTTCTTGATTGCTTCCCATTTCTTTACGATTCTGTCCAAAGCAGGAAGGAGAGTAAGCCATCGGGACTGTACGTGACGAATAAAGAGCTCATTATCTAGTCCAAGATCATGCAGTACGTTAGTATAATCCTCCTTGCGGCAAGGAGAGCTCTTCAACCAGTAGAAAAGGTCTATAGCTAGTTCCTCGGATGCCTCTCCATATGCAGTAACGCTAGAACGAAACGCATTGTGGGCGACATGTATGTTACATGGTATCAATGGCATTAGACCAGGAAGGCCTTCATCTACTAATGCTTGGTTAACTGCACTCCATATTGTCTTGTTAACATTGGGTCCATTTGAGGAAAGGCTGACCAATCTTGAAAGGGGCAGCTGATAACCTGCTTCCTGGAGAGTGTCAACAATTTTCTTTGCTACATCTTTGCCTTTTGCATGACCCAAAAAGGGATACCTAAAAAGAACTAGATAGATCATGGATATTTTTATTAATCGAAACAGAGACCTGAACTCCGGGGGGGGGGGGGGGGGGGGGGGGAGGGGGGTACTCCCATATATAGGCTATACAGGTACATGCCGTTTGACAGGGTATGGTTTTTGACAATATTATTGTTAGCCTGGAACGGTATATAAATCACTGTTTTGGTCTTGAACAGGGTCGTAATATTTTGGAAGGGCCTCAGGATGGTTTGAGTTATTCACGGTCCCTTGCCTCCTTGCCTCTGCAAATGCAGAGTCTGTTTATCTGTTTATGATTCGAGTGGCGATTGGAGCACAATATCTCGCGCTTATCATATCAGATGCTAGCCTGGTCTGGAACAGGATATCTTTTTGCCATTTTGCCTGGAACGGGTATGTTTTCGTTGTTTCTAGCCTGGAACAGGTTGCCTTTTTGCCATTTTGTCTGGAACAGGATCGCAAAAATACAATTTCTTGGTCTGGAACAGGGTAAGGGTTTCAAAGGCCCAGCTGCACACCCCCATCCTAATTGTTAGGGAGTACCCCCCCCCCCCCCCCCCCCCCCCCCCCCCCCCGGGGTAAGTATCCATTACAATGCCCAGAATTTTGTAGTTTTCCTTTAAGTCTTCTCGAAGGCCTTTATCAAAGTACTTTTCTTTCATTTCATGCAATATCAGGTGGAAGAATTCCTTGGGCCACCACGATCTTCTGCTTCCTATAATAACACAATGCATGAAAATAGCTTTTAGAGAAGTGCAGTGAACATGTATTTTTCACAAGCTTCAAGTACTTAAAAGTGTTCTAAAGTACGTTTAATTAATAATATTATATTATTATTTATGATTACTGCATGTTCAAGAGTTTACAGTAAAAGCTGGTTTTCTGCCACCTGTTTGCCAATAAGTAGCCAACAGTTTTTAACAGAAGGTTCTCACACAATTGTTGCAAGTTGAGCTGCCTGTTTCCATCACACCTACTGCCTAAGCAAAATGCTACCAAGAACCCTGACAATAAGACACAGACAATAACAGTCACCCTGTCACAAATAAAAAGTAATATTGTTCTTACCTCTCCATAAAACTGCACCTCCAACGTTTTCCGGAGATCCTCTATGTTGCTGATTTCATCAAAAGCTGTTTCCAAGAGATTTTCTCGGTCAACAAGGATAACATTTGTACTGCCCTCTGAGCATTCTAGCACATTTTCAACTTTAAGGTCTCTACCTGTAACGAGACAGTATTGCAAACATTTTAGAATTTCAATTGGATTACCACTGCTTGCATACTTTTCAACAGTTTGCTTGACAATCTCATCAATACTGATTATCTGCTGCACTGTGATGTCTCAGTTTTGTTTGGGCTGATGATGTGTAGTCGAGGTGTCTTGCTGGTTTGGATGAGACTCTTGAACTGTGTGCACCATATCTTGAGGGTAGTCCTCATTTGTGCTCAACACATTATGTGGGTCTTTATCTGTGCTCGCAATGTCTTGGTCTTGAATTGTGCTCAACATGTCAGGGGGGTTTTCATCTGTGCTCAGCAAGTCAGGGGGGTCTTGATCTATTGTATTTGTAGATGAATTCTGATTGCTATACACTCAGGTTGGAATGGTGTTTTTTCTTCATCATCACTTTCAGAAGTAAAGATTTCTGCAGTACAGGCAAGTGTGTGTTCTCGGAGATCGCCGATTTTGAATACTTTTTTTACACCAACGGCAGGTTTCTTTCAACTGGGGCCCACTGGTTCTCGGTTCCTTGGACTTCAGGCTAATATTTCTTTGAATCGGTCGTAAGTATATTTTAGCTTGTCCACTCAAAACAGTCTTCAGATCTCTCACTGCCCAAGAGCTGTTGATGACATCCAAGTCTCTGCAATTTGCCAAACACTGCAGCATCTCGAAGCCACCACAATTGTGGAGTTGCGGGAAGCTCGTTATTTTCTGAAACACAATATCTTCAGTGTCATCAGCAAGGAACTTAATCATTTTACAGCCCAGCTCCGCTTGCTGCAACTTCCGCTTTACAGCGGAAGTTGGAGTTTTTGTTGCATCACGTGATCCCAAACAAACGAACTGTACCGTCCATGTCCGTGTAGACCTCTTTTGGCTTCCTTTCCCTCAACGGCTTCCAGATGTGCGCCCGCTGCCACTCGGCTGAAAGAGCAAATTTCTCTCTTCCCTGACTCTTTGACTAAGTACTGATCTTACTACAGATACACTCGAGCTAGAAGCTCCAGCATTGTTACTATCACGTGCACTCTGATCACCTTTTTCCCTTTCATACTTGGTACAAAGTTCCCTCAAGCGAACACGATCCCCGATCGTCGTCACCCCAAGTCCAGCCAAGGCACTTTCAGACATTGACAATACCACCTCTGGATCAACTCTTTCCTGTATGAACTTTTCCTTTACGGATGAAAGGTTTAACTGACGCAAAATCGACTCCATATTTCCAACACTACACTCGAGCAGAACACGATCGAAGTGAACGATTTTCGTACCCAGGTTCTGACCCAGCTTACTGAGCAGCCTGGGAAGCAATCAAGAAGTACTTCCTGGTAGAAGCGCGACAACTTGCTACAGAGGAGAAGACGTTGAAGACCCTTGAAGCAAATGAACGATACAAGCGCATTTGTAAAAAGTTGCAAGATAAAACCTTACCAGCAACACGCATTGCATTCTGGGAGCAACTAAGAAAGCATCGCGTATAATGAAGAAAGCACAGCGTAATGAAAAAAGCACCATGTATAATGACGAAAGCACAGCGTATAAGGACACATGAACCGCGTATAATGAAAAAAAATTGCGTATAACGCAGAAAGCACAGCGTATAATGAATAAAGCACTGCGTATAATGCAGAAAGAACAGCGTATAATGACAAAAGCACAGTATATAACGAAGAAAGCACCGCGTATAATGAAGAAACCACAGCGTGTAATGAAGAAATCACATCACATAATAACATTTAAAGACATAAGACAATAATGGCGTTCCATACATTCCAGTTGGTCAGTCTATGGTGATGGTTGTCATAAATCCAATTCATAACTGTGTTACTGATCATAGATATCTCTGGCACTGGTCTGCCAAACCTTTGAACTAAATCACTATACCAACATGGATAAGCGAGTCTTCTGAGCAGGATAGAGAGATCTTCCGTACCACCAAACAGTGCCTTGAGAGCACGCTAAATTTGCTGGAAACTGCATAACATCGGCAAGAAATGGGATTTCATTCTTACAGAATCTAAATTCTGCTATGCACTCGTCGTTATCCATTTCGTCGAGGGAAAAGCGTTCATAATCTTTATAAGGAAGATTTAAGTTGTTTGAAGAAAATACATCGTACAGCAAAAGAAATTCTTCATCATCAATATCTTTTGATGAATGAAACACTGTAAGATATCGCGAATTTCGGTAAAGTTGCCATATTTTGATCTCTTCCCGGCGACCTGGCGGCGACCTACGTCCTCAATCTTAAAGACTCTATGTCGACCGGCATCCATTGCGGGCGTTTGTTTTTGTTTTGATCCAAGAATTCGACCTGGCGTTCCTCGCTAGCCTTCGTGACGGCCATCTTGTCCTCTCAAGACATCGGAAGACGAATTGCAGAGGATTAATGTTTATGATTAGTTTACGCCAACAAGTCAATAGACAATACGGTCGGTATTTATCTGTGTTTCTTTCAATTCAATTTTACTGAAGGTTGCCGGCGAAGCTAAGCCGAAGTTCTACACGAAGACAGAGGCGATACGGCGATAGGATATTTTGCAGTTCAACTTTATACTTGTATTATTTCTATAAAAAAAAAACACGGAAAGATGGCCAAACACGTGGCTGCCCTTGTAGGACGGCTGACTTAGAATGTATGGGGAATCGGTATAAGTGTGGTACATCGAGAAAGCCATGTGCAACTGAATGTATGAACAGCTGAAAAGAAAGTCAAAAGTTTGTGCAATCAACAAAACACACGACTAAATATTTGTATCACAGCCAAACTAAAGACAAAAATAAAAAGGTGTAAAACATGTTTCTGTATTACGAACATTATTTCAGAATTAGAAACAGTTCCTCAAGGAAGTGCGCGTTATATAAGTGTACCAGGCTGTTCACTAGGTCCACTAGTGAGGCAAAGAAGAGAACACCAAACAGGAAATAGCTAGTGTATTAAAGTACACGATTTATATTTTCAGAAGGATTTTAGTATAATCTACAGTGTCACTAAACTCCACGTTTCTTTTTATAAAGATTTCTTTAACGATTTAGCACGACGACAGAGTTGAAATTCTTGTAAAACTCCAGGTGGGGGGGGGGGGGGGGGTACTCCCTTATATGGCCTAAACAGGGACGTGCACTGGACAGGGTACGGTTTTTGGCCTCTGTCCTGAACAGGGTATATAATTTCATGAGAGTCTGTCCTACCTTTCCTAACCAGGGTATTGATTGCACGATTATCCTCATCTCACCGGTCTTTAACAAGTCATCAGTGACTCCACAAGATCATTGTCACCCAATCATTGCAATTGCCAATAAAACACAATTGTGTAAAACAGTCTGTATTTTGTCATTTGTCCTAAACAGGGTACTAAACTAGAGGGTGTTGTCCTACACAGGGTAGGTATTTAGAGTTTTTCTGTCCTAAACAGGGTCAGGGTTTCAACCCTATACCCAAACATGGGTACAGTACCCCCCGGGGTAAAACTGTCGAACAATGGCTGTGGGAGCTTAGATTTTACAATCGTCACGAATCCAGGCCCAGAACCTGGAATTCCAGGAACGTTGTGCCTTGCTCCTGAGAATAAAGTTTTATGTTACAGACGAAGGGAATGCACCACTTCATACGCCCTGGACGAAACCTATATCTAAAAAATACCATAAAGGTACTGTTGGCATTTCAAATTAAACACCCAAAATATGCATTTTTACCCCAAAAGGTATGAGCATCGCCATCAGCTAGATAGAGGGAGTTGCTCCCCCCCCCCAACACTTTGCATAAATACAATAGTTATTCATCTTTCCTGGAACAACTCATCTTTTCCAAAAACATTGTCCCATGGAAGATAAAAAAGCTATTGTGTTTATGCAAAGTGCCCTCCAAGAATTGAAACATTTGGGTTGAGAAAGTGGTGAATCTTTATTGTTCAAATAAAATAACAATTCCTGTGCTCTCATTGGACAAAGATGACCAGACACGTGACTAGGCAATATGAGAGCATAGTGGAAAGTGCCCAGCTAGCACTATTGCAAAAAAACACAGAGTAACAACAATAATAGTTTCTGTTGTGGGCCTATAGTGCAATATTCATTTATCTGACATATATTAGTTGTTAGAAATCAATTGTGCTCTATCAGCAATGCTGCAATCTAATTGGCTGAGCTACTCACTACAACACTTGTGTGGTATAAATATACTAAAAACATTATTCAACACAGATCCAGTGACAATTGGTGGATATTTACCTCCCTGTGAAGTGACATGGCAAGTTACAGTGTCACAACTTCAACATGGGCCACCACATTGTCAAATTTGATTGGCTTGGAAGCTACTGATGTCTGGGCCTTTAAATATTATTGGCTTGGGGACTACCAAAGTCTGGATCATTTAATTGTTATAAACTTGTGCTGTGACTGGCTGGTTAGTGTCGGGTGGTCCTGTTAGAAGTAGTCACACAGTAAATATCCACTACTAGTCACAGTCATTGTAAGGGATATTTATTTAATTATTTCTTAGCCCTAAATCTGCTGCAATATTAAGTAATCAAATAAATCAATTCTGGGCTTTCTCGTAAAGCAATAGTTGGAGCCAGATGTCTTGGATGTTGTTGTGGCAGAGGCACTACCCTTTTGGCTCTTGCTTTAAAATTCTGTGCTGTAATATAAGGGATGTGTTTTTGAGGAATAATTATCAAGTTGTGATTCTAATTGTTACCACAGAGCTAAGGCTTATGATTTGAGAAATAGGATTTTAGTGTGAAACCCTGATCCTTGGGCCTAGCTATTACAAGGTTACTCTTGTAATTTTGAGAATGTATTCAAGAAAAAATGAAATTCCCTACCCTAAATACTGAAGAACTTCAAGAATGCTAAAGGTAAATTGTATAGCCTACGTGTATATCAGACCAATACAACTGTGAAACCTGCATGCAACTGTACTCACTCGTGAAATTATATAATGATAGTGAGACTTTGATCGTGCTGATCACCTCCAGATCCTGTTGTGCTGATTGGACATGAACTGAAGACGAGACCAATAAGTAAAAAGATAAGAACATATTTACGTGGGTAGAGCAGAGAGTGTGAACAGACTACAAACTCAAGTACAGACTAACAGAGCGCAAATAATTTCAAGTATTACTTACTGCAGTAAAACTTGAGCGAATTCACTGTCCGTGAGTCTTGAATAACCCTTCGAGGCTTTCCAATCCCTCCACTGGTCTTGTACCGATTCTCTTAAGTATGTCACTTTCAAAGTCACTGGTTTTTTGGGCCGTCCTCCTCTACCTAGTTGCCGTTTTGGTTCCTTCGGATGCCATCTAAAAGATGGACGACTCTAAGTCTAAACTCATGACTCATAACAGGTCTAACAAGAGTATAGAATTGAATGATTTTTGCGAAATAACTGAATGTAAAGTGAACTGATTGACTTATACGTCTTTTGAGAGTAATATTTTCCAAAAAGTCGCTATGATTACAAGGATGGAAGAAGATTACTGAACCATACCGTCTAACTCGCTAAATTCGAGGTTTCGTATGATACGAAACCTCCAAAGCGCCCGCATTGCATGCCGGTCGACATAGAGTCTTTAAGGTTACCGGATACCTTCAAGGCATGTTTTTTTTTTTTTTTTTTTTTTTGATTATTTGGAAAGTTTATGGATTCTTCTACAATTTAGAAAAAAACATTATTTCAAAAGATATAAAAGCTTGCGAGATATTTGGAAAAAATGTATTTAGAAGGACCTAAATAAATCACCGAGGCGTTATAATCCCTTTACGTGCCACGGACCCGCGGACTTTTAGCGGGAGCTGTTATTCAAGTAATTTGCATACCGTTGTTGTAGTTCCCCTTCTTCGAAATAACAAATGTACATTTAGAGTCTTTTATCAATCGTTTGTATGGGGAAATCCAAAAGAGAAAAGCAAAGTCCTTGGGTAAAACATAAAGCGAACCCTGGACCGAAAAAGAAAGGAAACGGGCGTTAAGGAGGAATTCGGTAAAACGAGGATTGAGCTCGTGGACAGCGACAAACGCTCGTAGCTCGAAGAACATGCGAAAGGCACCGAAGAACAACCTTCAATTTCAGGGTCAAATCCAAATAGCAGCGCTAGCAGGCTTAAACTGTCGTTTGGCTTACCAGGAACCAGCAAGTCATTTGAAGAGACTGAGGACGCGAGCAGCGATGAGTTCACATCGGAGTCTGATTCAGATCCTAGTTTCACTCCTGGGCCGTTGTCAATCCTAGACTTCTCAATCCTGAGCTTGAGAGGACATCAACTTGTAGTTGTTGTGGAACTTTGGGAATAAAACTTATCGGCTCTCGAACTCAGCGAAACTGTTGAATTGTTGTGAGAGCGAAAGGTGACCTATTTACCAATTTCCCGTGAATTTCACTACTGCTTTGAAGCTCCAGGGGTCCTTGCGCAGTCATTGGCTAGTTGGTACAAAGTGTTGACATTTGCTTTGATGAGGTGTGAAATGTTCACAAAACTTTACGAGCCAAATCGCCGACTAGGTTTTTCTTCGTATACCCTCTCTTTGAATGAATTAATAGGGTATGCAGACTTGCCAGATTTTGATAAAACTCGGCCAAAAGACATAAGTTACTGACAAAGAAAAGGGTGTGAGCGTTTAGCAATATTCAAAGTATTTTTCCTCGTAGAGTATCCCGCGTAATGTGACTCGGACATTATTGAAGACTAAAACTTTAGGAATGAATTGCATTTGAATGAAGTAAAATATTAACAAATGCTCACACACTTTTTTAGGCTGTCATATGCTGATTGACATTGTGCAGTTGAATTGTTCTCATGCGTTAACCCGAAGGCTGCTAATTCACTTTTATAAACCTTGTCAGTTTTGCGTTTGTTGGCTTAGCATTGCTTTACAATTAATTTTTTTTTAACAAAGCCATTCAGCGTATTCTGCATATTCTGCATTTCATTAGCTTTACAGAGGTATGTAGGTTTCTATAGTTTTCTTTAAAACAACGCGCGTACAAAATTATTAATGAGAGAGACCCGCGAAGGTATCAGGTAACCTTAATCCAAATTTCCCTCGTTTACGGCGCCGTCGTCACTCCAGGCCTTTCTCAGCCACGGCGTCCTAGACTCGTGTCGCCGTGCTGGATCTTAAGGTCCCTGATATCAACCTAGAAGACTCGGCATGTCAACTCCACATGCAGGCCAAAAGGCAAAAACTTAACAGATCCTCTGTTGGTTGCAAAATTCACCAGGAGAAATATACAAGAAGAGATGTCTGCTAAAAAGGCACACCACGGCAGATGTTGGCTACAGTCTATTAGCTGATAATAAAATCTATATATCAGAGAGTCTTACCTCACGTAAAAGGGAACTGTTTAACTCCTGTTTAGAACTCAAAAGGAAATATAAATTCAAGTACATTTGGACCACCTATGGCCACTGCTTCCTTCGTAAGAATGACAAGAGTCCTGCTATGCCCATCGCTACTGCGCATAACCTGGAGAAGATTTAAAGACAACTGGCGAGTTCAGGAGCTCCTTCAAGCAACAGCTAGAAGCTTAGGGTATGGTAAACTGCCGAACTTGTGAAAGACCTGTAGGGCCCTGAAGGGTGAGTCATGCCAACAAAGTGTCCATCTTAAATGCTCTCCTTTATCCCTTAAGGATTATAAGTCTTTAATATCCATGGACACCTCATGGCTATGCCAGTATTGCATTAGCTTCGTTTTTCCTTTTACTTGTATTGAAAATGATGTATTGCTAAAATGACCTGTAATTCTAATACTAGATGCTACTGTTCTCACAAAATAGCTAATGAAGATGTAGCATATCAGTCTAGATTTGAATTCACTTCAAATATACATAATGTTCCCTAACTACTTTTGACCCAGAAATTAATCTTCCATCCAAAGTTAATTTTGATTATTATACAACTCATAAATTTCATAATTCTGCTGATATTAAAAACAGTTTGTTTTTCTAATGCATCACTTTCTGTCTTACACTGCAACATCAGAAGTATTTCTGCTGACTACGATAAATTAACTGATGATAAATGATCTTCGGCACCCATTTAATTTAATTATCTGAGACTTGGCTTAGCTTATCTAAAGATAATATTTGTAATATTAACATTTCTAGGTATACGTTTATCTCTCAACCTACACAAAGTAGGGCTGGTGGAGTTGGTTTTTATATTGATAACAATGTCAAATTTCATATTAGAGAAGACCTGAGCTCTAGCGTCTCTGTGGATTTAAATTGAAAACTCCTCATAAGAATATTTTTGGTGCTTTCGTCTACAGACATCCTAATACCAATTTGGAGTCCTTCTTACAGAAACTGAATGAAATGATTGAAAAAACAATGAAACTCATCGGCATAAGATGAGCTTGGGATTAGGTGCCTAGAGATAGCCATGCTGGATGCGCATGTCCACACACGACAAGGAGGTAACCATGGTAACCCCTACCACAGTCCGACACCTGTCACACTGACCAGCCTAGTCAGTGGAATACTTACCAATGGGCGGGAGCAAATTTGCGTGACGCAGCGAGGAATAGATCCGCCACAATCTACCAAGTTGAGCCCATCAAGCCCTTGTTAAGCTTAGGGGAGCCCCCACAGTTAAGGGTGAGACCGCTGACCAGCAATGCCCCAATTTTAACTTTGCCTAAATTACATTTAAACACATTGGCATAAGATGGGCTTGGGATTAGGTGCCTAGAGATAGTCATGCTGGATGCGCATGTCACACACGACAAAGAGGTAACCATGGTAAACCATTTTTTGCAATACCACGAATGCCATAATCACGTTTTGACAATAAAATATTGTTTACTGTGTCAAAGGCTTTAGATAAGTCAATGAATATACCACTACGGCTGTGTTTGGGCCGGTGCTTGGGATTGTTGAGCTGATCGTTGAGCTGATCGTTGCGGATCAACTAGCATTTCCTGGAGCAGATCATTGTGGATCTAAAGTTACATGTAGAGCACTTCTGTTGTGTTTGGGATTTGGTTAGAGGCCGAGGTTCCTTGGTGCCCGCCCCCTCCACTGTCCCTCCGGTTTTCCAAGCACCGGTAGTGGTTTGGTGGTGGACTGTGGTAAGGGTTACTTCCTACCTTACTGGTAGGAGGCAATATGTAATCATAGATAATATTCAATCAGATCATAATGACCATTGTATGTGGTGTGCCAAGTAGGTCAGTCCCTGGACTGATATCATTTCTCCTTTATAGAAACGATTTTTCTGAATCCTCTAGTGAATCTGATTTCCATCGCTTTGCAGATGATTCAAATCTTTTTCTCAAAGATCCCAGCTATAACAACTTAGAAACTAAGGTTAATGAAGAATTAGCTAAGGTTCATTCCTGGCTCTGTGCAAATAGACTGTCCTTGAATATAAGCAAAACTATTTTTGGTGATTCATCCACCTCAAAAGAAGATTTAACCTCTTGAGATTAATCTCAGTAATATGCCAATAGAGCAAAAAAAATATCTTGGTGTAATAATAGACTAATTTAAATTGGAAGGCTCATGTTAGTGAGCTACGTATAAAATGTCTAGAGGTATAGGTATACTACCTAAATTAAGACACTTTGACCATCGTTCAACATTAGTTCAATTATACTATTGCTTCATCTACTCTTTTATGGTATATGGTTTAGTTGTGTGGGTAATACTTATGATTCAACACTTAGACCTATCTCAATCCTTCAGAAGAAAGCTGTGAGAATCATTACAACACCCACTTTTCAAGAAACTTAATATTCTGAAATTCAATGATATTATCTTTACATACAATGCATTATTTATGCAGCAATTTTACAACAAATCGCTACCAAAAGCCTTTACTAATCGCTTTCTTGGGGTACAAATTTGGAATGGAATTGATGAAAAAAAAAAACTTTGCCCCGAACGGCTATTCAAGAAAAATTTAAAGAATAATTTTATATCATCATACTGATTTTTGTTTGCCTAATTTGGCTCACTGTACATAGGTATGTATATATATGTTCGTATATTCATATATCTACATAAATTCGTTAAATACTTGTTTTTGTCTAGTTTGTTTGTTTTTCCTTTTTCGTAATGTCTCGATTTTCCCCCATTTTCTTGTCCCACGACATATCATTTACTAAACTATTATCTTAATATGACGTTGCCCAGCTTAGTTTAGCTCCACAAAGTTATTCTGATAGTACTATGTAATCTAATGGTACGAAACAAAGTATGTTGTCGTTGTCGTTGATGTACTTATAGCTAATTACGTTTAAACATATTCTTTATCTGATGTGCAATTTTCAATGATCGGAAATAATCATTGTTTTTTTTTCTTTCCACATAATCTGCAAGATTCCAAATCACGTTCAACGGGTGCTAAACAGTCTGGGCAATATTCATTCACTTGTACCAGTTCTTCTTGGTTGGCATTTGCAGAGAATGCTTTTTTGAGAAAATACTACTGCTGTGAAGTGGAAGATGGAGTGAAATTAAATCTAGCATGTCACTTAACGCAGAGTAAGTAGTCTTGTGTCTTATGCTCTACTTCATTATACACAGAATACTGTCTTCAACCTTAAGCGAGGCACCAGGATAAAGCAGTGTCAAAAGATTGAAATCTTCTCGAGCAGATGTCTGATCAGCTTTGGAATCGGACAGATCGCTTTCTGGCTGACACAGATCGCTCACAACCCAAATCATAATCTCTGAAATAATTGGTTACATCTGATCCTGATAGTTAGTGAAGAATAAACTGGATCCATTTCAGTTAGCAAATGTTCTTCATTGTTCGAGGCTTCATCAAAGTCACATTTTTCGTTGCTGAACTCCAATTTGCTTTCACGGTCATTCTCATGTGATCCTCTGGCTCTGATACTGATAGTCACGTCTTTACTATTTTATTCCTCGTTTCAACTGGAGCTGTTTTCTGTCGATAATATTTCGAAGTAGCTCTGGTATTTTACTCTTTTTATCATCCCTGGTGGAAAACCTGAACAGGATCCTGCATATTTCCTATAGGATCCTGGGCAATTCCTGTAGGATCCTGGGCTATCCCTTAATAGGATCCAAAGCAATTCCTGTAGGATCCTTGGTAATTCCTGTGGGATCCTGGGGTATACCTAACCCTAACCCTGGGCTAATCCTGTTGGATCCTTAAGCATTAGCCAACTGATCTAGATATTATCCAGTCTTTAAATTTTTAAACCATATTAAAAAATAACATAATTAAGCCAATCTCTCCCTCAAAAACAGAAAGGGAGAAAACATTGAATGGTCAACGATGTACAATATATCATTTGTATGTCAGACTCTATTAAAAATGTATCTTTACAAAACTGTTAAATAAATCCTGAACAGGATGTGAAAATATGTGAACTGTAACAATCATTATCTGAAATAAATACAGACTGATACTTGCAGAAATAGAGCATTTAACTATAACATTATTGAGAAATATGATCCCCGTTCATATATAAATAATTCATTATCATTAACTTGTGTCTATGTACATAATCCAATGTAGACCCATTGCTGCATTCTTGACAAGCATAAATGTTAAAGCTGAACAGGGGGTACACCATGACCATAAGAATAGTCATAATACAGTGAATATACTGAGTGAAAGCAGCAAAATAAGTACAGTGTTTCTGTTTGTAGTGTTGAATAAGTTTCCTATAGCCACCCAGGTATTCTGAGAGTGTACAGCCTTGACAGTCTAGAGTAAGGTATTTATTAATGCAACCGAAGTGCACAAACAGGGTTGTCAACAGAAGCAGGCAACTGGCTGTTTTGCCCGAATCTCCCTTCATTTATACTTGACAGATCTTATCATTCAATATGTTGTAGCCATCTGTAACCACTGAGTAGCTGCTTGTTTGAGTTTCTACTGACGACCCTGCACAAGTGGCGAAGGGTAAATTGTACACTTTTAGAATACCAAAGTAGGAAACGTATTTGACATCACAAAGACAACAATTGTGATCATTGCTGCCCTGCTTTCACTTGGTATATTGACTGTATTATGTGTTGTTGTGGTATACCTCCAGATCAGGATTGACAATGGTTGCCAAGGATACTGCAATGGGTCTATGCAAACCGCAAACCAGATCTAAAAATCAAGAGGAAGACTTCTTTGTACTACATGTTACATATAACGTTTAAAGCAAATTTTACAGGATTATACTGGTCTTATATAGTCAAATGTAATCATTTTGCATCATTTAACACCAACTGCCACCCCCCTAAAAAAATCCCCATGTAAATCAGGGTTCGTACACTTTCAGAGTTTCAAAAATCCAGGACTTTCCAGACATTTTCCAGGAGTATTTTGTAAACAGCCAAAAAATACCTTTCCAGAAAACTTATGATTAACCCTGCTTTCAACAACAGAGTGCCGATTTTATTTCATTTTCCAGGAGTTTTCCAGGTGTTAGTGTAAAATTCCAGGATTTTCAAGGACTTTCCAAGACAAAAAAATACAAGACTTTCCAGGAAGCGTACGAACCCTGGCAAATGAAGATTACATTGCTGAGGTTTCAGGCGAACCAATACTTCTACTAGTATGGTCCAATGCAATCGACGAGCTCTGATTCACAGCCTGAAATCCGTGAAAATAGCCAAACCCCAAGTCCTGCAATATCCGTGGTGACTTCTGATGAGACTGGCAAACGTGAATACGATCGATGGTCAAAAGCAGAGGAGGGATTTTTGATCAGCACATGGGCTGAGATTCTAGAACGAGTTGAAAGCCTGCAATCAAGGAAGGCTTGGGCTGAAATCGCAAAAGCTCTAAACGATAACTTCAATCTAAACCGCACACCTGACAGTGCCAACGAAGCTGAAATACTTAAAGGACTAGTACAAAGAAGCAAAGAACTGGAACCGCAGGCAAAGTGAAAGGAATTTCAAGACATGTCCGTATTATGACCAAATTGACTCGGTACTTGGGTGGAGGGATACCGTAACCATGCAACATTTGAAAGAGTCCAGTGGGAGTCAGCCTATACCACAGTCGAATAACAGTAGCAGCACCGACAATAGCCCCAAGCAAGACAACCGTGCCTCAAAACTCCCGACAAAACCATCTGGCCCCAGCGACGAGGCAGGCCCTAGTTGACAACAACAACTTTATTTACCCTATTACTTACATAGAGTATATACAGATAAATTGGAATATTTAAAGGATACTGGCACCCTAAAATAACTAGAAAGCTAAAAATGCCAGGGAGCCAGTTTACATGGCTGAATTAAATTACTAGGTCGGAGAAATAAAAACACACACATAGATACACACAGAAAATTATACCTATTTAGTCTATTATACCATAAATATTATAGATACATATATTATAGAGAGAGGAGGAAACCAGTATTGTTATCTTAAAGTAGTTGCTATTAATATTTAAAATGTCTGAACTAAGCTAATTTTTGCTTAGAAATTCGTTTTTTAGTTTTTGCTTAAACTGTCGAATTGAGGAAGACTTAATGTTCTTCAATTGAATTCCAAACTTTTGGTCCTTGAAATCTGATATTAAATAATCCGTAATTGGTTAGAACCAATTAGGAAGATAATAAGACTGTTTTGCTGCAGATCGTGTATTATAACTGTGGACACTTGACTGAAGTGAAAAAGGTATTGAAAACAGAGGGTAGAAGTTGATTGTGAAACTTGAACATAAAACTGCAATATAGAAGGTAATGAGATCAGTTAGCTTTATAATGTTCAATATTTTAAATAAAGGACTTGAATGCTCGTCAAACTTTGAAAACGTCATAATTCGCACAGCCTTCTTCTGTAGTACAATAAGAGGCTGGACAGTTGTTGGGTATGTATTACCCCAAGCTATCATACCATATATCAAGAATGGGTATATTAGAGCATAATAGAGTTTGGCAAGGATTGATATGTTAACATAGTACCGAAGGGATACCACAGGAGATTGTTGCTGAACCAGAGGTTGTATTATTTACTGTAACAGTTTGTTGTCGGTTACTGAGGTATGAAATAAACCAATTCCATAATGTTCCAATTTCTTGATCAAACTTGCATGATTTACAGTATCGAATGCTTTACTAAAGTCTAAAAATATTCCACAAGAAAAGTCTCACTCATCGATTGCTCTTTGGATTTTATCAATGATGCTAAGAACAGCATTATCAGTTCAATGTTTAGCCCGAAAGCCAAACTGTTTGTCAAAAACAAAATATTTCTCTAGGAAGTCCAGTAATCTGCTACACATTAGCTTCTCTAAGAGCTTATTAAAAATAGAAAGGAGAGAGATTGGACGATGGTTACATAAACAATATTATGAGTCTTTTAATTTTAAGTTGCTGGGGACTACGCCGCTTGAAAAGGAAGCATTAAATAATGTTTCCAAGGGTTAAGAAATCAGTACGCTGAGAATTTTCAAGACAAACTGGTATGCTGTATGGGCCAGTTGGCTTACCAGTTTTTAGGTTAGAGATTTCTGTTTCTATTTCAGCAGCAGTAGTAGGAAAGACATACAGTACCGCTTGGAATTATTCAAGCATCGGGTAGCGGTCAAACAGCGGTATTACCTTACTATGGACGAGGTTTTACCGCAGTCAAATTTTTCACCGCAATGAAAGCCGCGGTCAAAATCCGCGGTCATGACACAATACTATGTATAAGTTTAATAAAACATACATGTTACAAACGGCAGGTAGAGAAGCACTCATCGGTGAATCTAAGACTTTAGAATCTTTTATTTTCGCTTCATTCAGAACTGTAACGGCGGGTAGAGAAGCACTCATCGGTGAAACTAAGACTTTAGAATCTTTTATTTTCGCTTCATTCATTCACTTGCTAAAAGGAGCATTTAATGGTCAATGACTTTGGTTATATGTGGTGGCTCCTAAAGGAGCCGGTTGTTTGTTGTGTCGTTGTTCAGGTGGCAGATTTCAGCTTCCTCAGGTAGGAATTCATTGCCTTGCGACAATCTCTCCAGACCAGATCTCTCTCCGACGGTGGGACAGGATAAAATTGTAACACCAATGCTCTGATCTTACTAACTCTTACGGGATCGACTTTTCCTTTCCCCGAAGACCGCTAATGTTCCTTCCTAGAAGCTCTGCATGTGCAAACAATTGTCTCAGCAGTCTCACAGCAAAGTTCATACTTGAACTTGACTTGTTCCTTAAAACGACGATCGGCAGTTGTTGTTCGGGTGTAGAGGTGGACTCTGGTGTAGGCTCGGGATCTTGACCAGGCGATAGGGCTGGTGTTTGCTGGGCTTGGTTTGGCAAGTGCAGTGGCCGAAGTGGAGTTGGCTGCATAGGCTGAACTTGTGTTGTCACAGGCAACTCCTGTAGATGTCGAGCAGGAGCGGGCTGAATGTGAAGCTGGGTTGTGGAGTCGTTAGCCGTCAGCAAGGTGATTATTTGATCCATCTTGTGCTCCAGTCTCCTCAGAATTGGGTTGATAGAAGTATCGCGGGCCTTTGGAGACACAAGATAGGGGAACAGACTGCGACCTGGAAAGGCTTTCCGCGGTGACTGGTACAAACGGCGAGGATTCATAGAGAGCTCCAAACGGCGATGAAAAGGCAGATCTGGATGGTCTAACTGGAGACTCTTTAGCTGGACTATACAGCGCAACGACGGTGGCCTACAAAAAACAATAACAAGCATTTCGAATTACTGACGGTCTCAGTACGCTAGATGTACGAGTCGCGTGCTATTAGTAGTTGGCTCCGAGTACTTTTAAGGAGTAGCAATTAAAATGTCGAAAGATGGTTTTCCGGCCTCGTACCTGAAGTCGACGACCGTATCTTCATGTAATCTAGGCTGCGTTTGCACACGGTAATAAAATGTTACTGAATCAATTTACCTGCTCTTTTTCCTTCCTTTTCTTTTCTTTTGGCTGCGGGATTGGGTCAACAGAAGGCTTTCTTTTTCGCCACTGTTTTGCTCCAACATTGGTCTAAAAAAAGAGGAACTTATTACTAAAAGCTAACACATTTAATTATTATCCGTCGTTTGCGAGCACGCTTCCCTGTAAGCGAACAAGTTAAGAACATTAGAGCTTAAGATGTGAAAATAACTTACGTAGTTTTTCCTTTTCTTCTGTTTGCACTTTTCATTTTCTGGCTCTATGAAGAGGCGTTCATTTGTCGGGTCGCAGAGGCATTGCACTTCCATTTCATGTAGGATCTGAGAGTCATCTAAACAGTAATACAATATACCTTAAGGCTACTATTTATTGCGACACTAAAATTTTGCGATTTAGGAAACTGCGTATTTCGCGAGTGTTTTAATTTTGCGATTTTGCAAAGGAAAAAATGGCAAATAAATATCAGTCCTGAGTAAAGACAAGTTAAGCCTAAGGAGTACTATAGCAGATTGAAAACGGGTCTTTCGGAGGAAGTTCTGTGGAACCATCCAACAGTCCTTGAATTCCAGCTTTTTTTTCAGCCTTTTATAGTGATCTCCCTCCCTTGGTCTGTGGTGAAGAAATTGAAAAGTTCTGTGAGCCACTGTGCATGCCGCGGCTTGATGGTGGAATTCCGAATGAAGCGAAAATAAAAGATTCTGAAGTGTTGGTTTCACAGATGAGTTCTTCTCTACCCGCCGTTAGAGTTCCGAATGAAGCGAAAATAAAAGATTCTAAAGTCTTAGTTTCACCGATGAGTGCTTCTCTACCCGCCGTTAGAGTTGTGAATGAATCGAAAATAAAAGATTGTAAAGTCTTAGTTTCACCGATGAGTGCTAAATCTCTACCCGCCGTTAGAGTTCTGAATGAAGCGAAAATAAAAGATTCTAAAGTCTTAGATTCACCGATGAGTGCTTCTCTACCTGCCGTTTGAAACATGTGTGTTTTGACCGCGGCTTTCATTGCGGTGAAAAATTTGACCGCGGTAAACCCTCGTCCATAGTGAGGTAATACCGCGGTTTGACCGCGACACGATGCTTGAATAATTCCAAGCGGTACTGTATGGGGATTATATGTAGTCTAAAGGTGAAGTTTGAACATTTGGTATTATTTTAGTTAAGTTAGTTCCTACATTAGCAAAGTAATTATTAAAGGCATCAGCAATAGCTATCGAGTCAGTGATTTCAACATCATTTTCTACAATCTTAACAATTTTACTTGTTTTAGGTTTGAAATAAAGCATTTGTTTTATTCCACTCCAAACTCTTTTGCTATCATTGGCATTTTCTAAAAAAAGTGTTCATTAGAATATTGTCTTTTACTAACCTTTAATAAATGATTCAATTTATTTCTGTAATATGTAAATAAGTAGATTTTCTTTTCCATTTTTTTCTATATAATTTATTATTAGCATGGATTGATACTTTGATCGCAGAGGTTATCCAGGGTTTTGATTGGAATTTTAATTCTCTTCTAGAGAGTTGCTTCATAGGTATGTGTCTATCAATTATTTCAGATATGTTAATATAAAAGGAATCAAACATACTGGATGAATCAAGGTTAGATGTAAATACAGAAGCAGTGTGAGTGCTGGTTTTCAGGAGATCAATGTTAAAATCTCCCATGAACAAACAGAGTTTATTTTCCTGGTGAATTTTTTAAACGATCAAATTAATATAATCCTTGAAATTGTCTAAATTTCCATTTAGATGCCTGTATAACACTCCACATAACAAATTTGGCTGGCCAACAGTATCAATTTCTATGCAGAGGGCTTCAAAATCCTGTTTTGAAGTTGTAATGTCTGTTCGCACAGAGAAGTTTAGATTATTTTCAATTTAAAAAGCAACACCACCTGCATTTGAAAGGCTGGGTTCAGAGATAAGGTCATAACCAAGAATGTTGACTGTACTCAAAACGTCCTTGTCAACTTTACATTTTGTTTCAGTAAGGCCAATCAATGAAAATGGGAAATTCAATGCTGATAGCATGTGCACAAAATTATCATAATTTGCTGCCAAGCTTCTTTTGTTGCAATTTAGAGCAGAAAATGAAGTGTTATTTGACGAACATTCATTTATATCATAGTTGCTATGGAAATCGTGTACACTATAATAATTAAAATTTTGATTGGTTGCCATGTTCAAGTCAACATCTGAATTTGTAAGATGAGGAATATTTGTGATAGGAGAAGTTATGCTAACACGTGGAAGAATGTTTAGCTGTTCAACCCTGATAGAAATATTGAAATCAATGTCTAAACATTTAGGACAATCTGTCATTGAGGCATTTAATAATATATCAACAATTGATTAACAGTACTTATCTTGACAGCAACTTCTTGACAATGTCATCCTTTGATTTGATAAGAATGACAGGACTATGCTCATCTTTTCGAAGAAATATCTTGCCATTTGAAGTCCAGATAAATGTGAACCCGATATCTTTCTTCGCCTTAACACATTCCTTGAACAAAGCTTTGTTACTTTCAGCAAGACTCTCATTGATGTAGATGTTGTTTGAGATGTCGTATCCAAGATCCCTGGTTGTTAGAGTTTTCAATTCCTTATGAGCTCGATAGAATAACTCCTTGACATCGCGACGGACGAACTTCGCTAGTGTCCCCGGGAACTAATATTTTAAAGTCTGTCATGTTTAACAACTAAAACTTCATCTCTCTCCCATCCATTGATATTTTCTATTTGTTAAATTTCCGACTCTGAATTTTCATATTCGTTTCTTATTTTTCTAGCCAAGGTTTGGAAAAAATAATTGTAAATTTTATAATTTCATACTACATTAATTCCCATCTAAGTTGTGGACTTAAAATGCCGTCGTTAGTTAAGGACTTTCTTGACCTCATCAAGCAATACCTTCAGTTCTGAAATATATTCAGTATTGTCGGCGATCGGCATGCGAGGGTTTGTCCTGTTTATCTGGTTTGGGAATTATGTCTCTTGGATAAACAGGTAAAGAATCAGGTTTTGGAATTCTCTGGTGGTAATTTCTCCCTAATTTGAGTTCCAAAAATGCACAAAACACAAGTTTACAATAGCAAATACAAGGTCTACTCTGAGTGCACGCAAAGTAAATGCAGGATTTACTTTGCTTGCATTTTGAGTGCACGCAAAGCAAACGCAAGGGTGAGGTTAGTTTTGCTCGGTACTGTATATTAAATAGTATCCCCACTGGAGGCAATGTGATATCATTTTTACGATTTTGCTATCAGCCGGTGGTATACCACTGACCATCATGTAATAATATTTTTTTTATTATTTTACTTCAAACAGCTATAATTTTAACTATTTCAATAACCTGTTCCTAAGTCTCAAACAAAAATGGAAACATATATTTTAAAATATATAAACAGTATAAATTATATAAATTTTAAATTGTGTACTTGAAATCATATAATAATCAGTGGCATTCTAGCAAAAGAGCCATGGTGTTTCATGTTCTTCACATCTACAATTATACTGTATGATCTTACAAACCATATCCATTGCATTATTTTTCATGGTATTCTAATAATATTATTGCTCTCATAGTAAATTTATTTGATGGATACACAATGTAACCTTGTTATAAAATAACAAAATTACCTGACTCTTATTTGCAGGGATGATAACTGTCTTGTAGTTCCAATTTCGAGTAACAGTGATTATTGCGCATCTCTCAACATCAGTTGGTTGGATGATGCAGTGACATCCTTGTGTTTTCTTAATAACCCTTTCAAATTCAATTCGGTGAGGCTCATGATCTTCCCTAGTGTCATGATTACAGATTTAAACACCTTGTTGATTCCCTTTGGTTGGTGTAATGACATTTCATTATTAGCAGCATCTTGGTTATTACCTTTCAGCACATGGTTTTTGTTACTGAGTACACCTGGTGAAGCAAGAAAAAAATTGCGATTGAAATACATAATTCAGCTAGAAGTATTCATCATTTATTAAAGGATCATCATTTATTAAAGGATCTTCATTTTGTTATTGATTTCTTGTTAATTGTAATGATCTGAGTTTGATTGCAGTTAATGTTACTGTCATAATTATGATAGTGATTAACGTTTTAGTGATGTTGATGGATGCATGTTCTGATTCTGATTATAAAATTGAGAAAAAATATCATAAATGTTGTAAAATATTCTATTAACTAAGATTCGTATACAATTCCAAACCCGCAGCTAGTTAAAAACTATTAGAATTGGGGGAGGGGGGCAAGGACAAAAAAGAAAAAAAGGAATTATTGTAGTGTACAAGAGTTTACAAATGTTACATATATTTGATAATTGGTTACATGCACTTGTTATATACATGTAGGGATTGTTTTGGAGAGTAAGTAATAATAGGGATTATATAGAGGTGGAGGCAAGCTTTTGTAAATCCAACAAAACATGGACACGAATTCTGTATATGGCTTATCAAACGTCTAGATGTATAGATTCATGTTTTTCATTTTTTTTTTGGCAATACGGCCTATTCCGCCCGAGAAAATCAAAGCAAATGTTTATGCAAATCAGGCCGAAATCTTTATCAGATTTATCAGTGATTTACTTTTTTTTTGGCTCATGAATTATTCATTAGTTTGATAATTATATATATAAAGTACATAACATTGTATACTTATCAAAGAAATAAATGTATCATTGATAATCTATATATGAAATAATTGCTTGTATTGATATCATGTTGAGAAGTGTACATGTATGTCTCCTTGATGGTTTCAATTGATTACTTGGCGCCCTCAAACTACTTATAAATAAATACATACAATATAATAATCTATTATAATAGTAAAACTATAAATCGATTCAATATTCAACGTTTTTCCGTGGATCGGGGTCTCGCCGTTGGCTTTCCGAATGACGTTTGATTTTTCAATAAGATATATTGACGGACGTTTTTTTGTACGCGTCCAAGGTTTCGAGTTATCATTTAACATTTAGATTTTAGAAGTCTCGCACAAGCTGAAGTTTACAGACTTTATTTCAAAAAGCGCGCTGAAACTTTAAAATATGGAACTGTAAGTCATATTAGGAACTTAAGAAAAACAAACGGGTGAAATTATTTTAAGCTGAAAGAATACAAATTTCTCGATTTTCGAAAATATTCAGCAATAACCTATCTTAATAATAATAATAATAATAATAAACTTTATTTAAGTGTCAATATGAACATAGCTGACTATACAGTCTACTAATTGGGGACACTATTTATACCTATAAGAATAATAAATAATATAATATCCTAACTATTATCATATAGATTGTAAAATATGCTATACTAATTAAAAATGCTATGATCCTATATACAATAATAAAGAATTCAATGTAAGCAAGAAAACGTCTGTAACTCTAAGTTAAACTTATATATTATATAAAATGTACGGAGTAATGGATAAATGTATATTACCAATCTAGTTTGAACATAGAAAGCAATTGTCACAGTTATCTGTCAGGAGGTCAGCGATGTCAATTTTCCTAATACATTTACGAAAGTTCTTAAGTCTAGGTAATGTCCTGACACTGGTGCTAAGTTTTGACCATAACATAGTTCCTAAGTAGCTTATGGAATGTTTACCATATGATACAGTGTTGAATCTGGGAATTGTAAAATCTGCATTTCTTAGGCTATAGTTACTATTACTAGTTGTGAATAAATCCTGAATATACTTAGGACATAAATTGTTCTTGCCTTTTACATTAAAATTGCAATGTCTTGTAATCTCCTATTATAAAGAGTAGGAAGACCAGCAGTTTGTAATAATGTGAATTAGTCCATTGTCTTATTGCAGTAGACAGCACGCAGTGCTCGTTCCTGCACTCTCTCTAGTTTTCTGCGGTCTGATGCCCGGCAAAAATGCCAGACAGTATGACAATAAGTGAGGTGTGGGAGAATGGCTGAAATGTATAATCGTAGCTTAGCCTGTGTGGGTATCATATTACGTAAACGCATGATAACACCCACTTGTTTGCTAGATTTCTTACAAACATTACTAATATGGGTTTTAAAATTTAACTGATCATCTATGATTACGCCCAATAATTTAAGTTCGGACGAGGTGTTAACTTTCCTATCCATAATAACAACTTCAATATCCTTGTTCTTATTTGATGGTCCAATAGTTAGAGCCTGGTACTTATCGAAGTTTCCCATCAATAAATTATCCTGGTACCACCTAGATATGTCCTCACCTTTCCTATTAAGTGTTATTTCAACCTCTTGTATAGAGTTGTTTATTGTGTATAGCTGATGGTCGTCAGCATACATAGTGAGGTTGCAATTTTTAACGTTATATGATAGATCATTCTGGAAGATGTTCCACATCAAGGGACCTAGGGTAGAACCTTGTGGACAACCTCGTTTGACTTCTTTCCACGTACTGGTGATAGATGATCCTAGCCTCACTCTATTCAAACGTTGATTGAAATATGATCGAAAGAGTTCCAGTGTATTATCTGATAATCCATAAGCCTTCAGCTTTCTAATTAATAATGGTGGATGGAGTGAATCGAACGCTTTACTCATATCAGTTGATAGTACGCCAACAAATTTCTTCTTATTAACAGCCCATTTCCAGTTTTCAACAAGTTTCAACAGACTTGTCTCACAACTATGTTGTTTACGATAAGCCGTTAAATTATGACTTAGATCAGGATTAAGCTGTTCTGTGAGTTGAGTACTAAGTAACTGTTCATAGATCTTGTCGACTGTAATTAGGACTGTTATGGGTCTGTAATTCTTACCTTCCAGATGATCGTCTTTTTTAAATACTGGTGTCCAGTCACCTTTCTTCCACTCAGAAGGCCAGTAGCTTCGCCTTATGCTTTCATTGTAGATCTTTGTCAATGAATGGTGCGAGTTCGTCAGCTGCTTCTTTTAGAATTTTGTTAGGAATCTGATCATGTCCAGTACTTTTATAAGGATTAAGCTTCATGAGAGCTGTTCGAACCTCCTCTGGTGTTACATCTTTAAATTCGAATGGGTTAATATCTACTTTGTTTACGTTGGAACATATGCCTTGTATGCTTGTATGCTTATCATAGTTGTTTTCTGTTTGGTTTTGCACTTCTTCTCCTCCAATATCCATTGCCATATTTGCAAAATAATTAGCAAAATGTTCTGCAACCTTCCGTTGATCCTTCTCAATCCTATCATTTAGATTAAGATTTATTACACTATTATCAGTTCCTTTACCCTTTGTATTAAGGAATGGCTTAAAAGTTTTATAGAATTCCCTTGGTTTCGCCTTTAATGCATCAGCTATCTCATTCCAGTACTGTTGCCTCATTTCTCCATTTATTCTTCAGCTCACGATTCTCGTGTGTTGGTTCCTTATTAAATCTCCTAGCGTATTTACGCTTAGCTCTGATGGCATTTTTCCATTCTGTGGTCATATATGCTACATCTTTTGCTCTCACCCTCATCTTCTTTAAGGGAACATGGTCATCTAATACAGTATTCAACAGACAATTCCAGTAGTGGTATTGATCATCTAGTGTATCAAATATATCTCCAACATGCCAAGGGGCTGTCACAAGATCCCTCTTGAGATCATTCATATTTACATTCTTGTAACTTCTAAAGTTAATTGTTTTACTCCTGTATTGAATAGCTTTCAGTCTCATAATTCCGTAAATTAATTTATGATCACTAATTCCTGGATCGTATGCACCGCATTTCTTGAACACCTCGGGTTTGTTTGTGAGTATCACATCTAAGAGAGTGCTAGAATGGTTGGTCATTCTTGTTGGTTCAGTTATAACACATTCAAATCCATGTATTTCTTCCAAATCTATTAGTATTTTCCCTTCTCTTTCATTTGGTTTGAGTCTGTCAAGGTTAAGGTCACCTAGGACTATTACAAACTGTTTCTGGAGAGTTGCCCAAGTACAAATAGAATTTAGTTCTTGTTCAACTTTGAGAAGGTAGTCTTGTGCTTTACCCTTGGGAGATCTATATATACCCAGGAATAGTACATCATGGCTGCTGATTCTACTCTCAACAGCTAAGGGCTCCAGGGTTTTGTAGGTGGTTGGGAGTTTTAGCTTCTTGGATGGTAGGGAGGACTCTATGAAGGCCATGACGCCTCCACCGCCTTTACGCCGATCATTCCGGTAGATTTTATACCCGTCTATTTTAAATTGGCTATTTGGATAGGAGGAGTCTATCTTTGTCTCAGTTACAAATGCAACATGTGCTTTCAGATCTTCAGTGATTGTGGATTTGAGTTCCTCAAACTTGTTCTGGATTCCATTTATATTCAGGTGAAGGAGTAGTAAATCTCTGACGCATAACCGCATAACCGCATAACGTTAGTTCAGTTTTCCGATCTTCTTGACTTTGGCACAGAAGTTTCAAGTGGTATTGAACTTCCATATGGTATGTACGATTTGATTATGACTGTGACCAGCCGTTTGCTGAGAAACGTGTATGGTGCCGATTAACCTGAAACTTGCCTGTCACACTGTAATATTCTGGGTTCATTCAGTCAAACAACACAAACCAAGACAGGGTCCGAAATTGCGCCCTATTTGGCACCAATGCGACAAAATTTTGAGTGTTGCCGACCAAAATTTCAGAGTTAGTCGCCAGCTGGCGACTTACCTAAAGTCTTCACAATGTTTTCACAATGTCCCGAAATCACACAATGTTCTAAGCAAATTTAGCCAATAAAACATGCCAGCAAATGTTCTTTGTCGTGTCTCGCTTGAAACTTGAAATATGGCGACCACAATTGGTCTTTTGGCGACTAAACAATGTTGGCTAGTCGCCAGTGAAAAAGGTAATTTCGGACCCTGCAAGATGGCTGATTCAACGCATGTCTTTATTCTAGATACTTCCAAAAGTAACGACCTCCCGAAAGTAGCAATCCCCCCAAAAGTAACAACCCCTAAAGGCTGCTAATCCCAAAAGCAACAACCCCTAAAGGCTGCTAATCCCAAAAGCAACGAGGGTCGTTACTTTTGGAACTTTACGGTATGCCATTGAGCATACAAATCACATTGCAGGCTATTACAGACACCATAATGATTACACATAAATCATAATGAATTAGGATACTTTTGAAAGCTGGCAAAGTGAGTTTCATACATGTACATGTGTATACTAGCAAGATATAAAAAGTAGTCAGACTCTACATGAGAAACATCACAATAAATGATCTTGATCATTTACTGTGATAAACTCTATGAACTGTTTCCTCAGTTGGGAGGGCATTATCACTTCTGCTTCCTAAAGGTAAATTTATGGACATTACTTTAAAAACATATTTTATTTCTGTAGACAGTATGCACTAAAAGCTAGAGGCAAGTTTAGGTTTTTACATTCTACATGTATGAGCTAACCCTAACTTCACATAATTACACAAGGGACTAGAAAATAGAAAGACTGGATCATAATTATCATACTGTAGCTTTCACGTTGGTGTGTGAAGAACGTCCTCAGTGAGAAGCAGGCCAAGCCCATATGCTTGAACATGCACAGTACTTTACTTGCAGACCCTCCAGATGCCAAAATAGAAAAGCACAACAGGTAATTTCCTGCAGGGATTTTTGTGCCTGGAATGTTTGGTTGACTTCGCCACTTCGACTACTTTCTACATTCTGGATTAGAACAAACAGTGCTGACCTCAGCCATTGTTCCAACCTCTCTGGCCTCTACAAGTGGGTCCTTGTGTTTGCAGAACTGACAAAACTGAAACAGCATCAGAAGTTGTGACAAGAACACCACATATTTGGGTTCAGTCCGCAAGGTGTCATCCCTGATATAGACCCTGCATATTTGTAGAAAATAAAGAAAAAACATTTTAACACTCTGATTATAGAAATAAATTATATAGTGGGTTCACACAAAGTACATATTCATGGATTTTTTAAGTTGAACACAAAGCCACACTATAAAAGGGCCAATGCTAGGCATTTGCCACCCTTTCATGTTTGCTACAACAATAGATTTGAATTTAATATTTGCAAGCTGTGAGATGGGGGCTTAAAAAAAAGTGGATTAAAAAAAAAAAGTTTTGAATTCTTACCCCCACTGAAAAAAGAAAACCAAACATTTATCCCCCACGAACTAACACATTTCAAAACTTCTCCCCACCCCCACACTCGTAGTAGGTGCAACACAGTATTCCTTGTGAATTGTTGATGGCAATATTTCATCTTCACTTTGCTTTGTTGGCTTGGTGATCCTTGTCAGTACAATTGGCTGAACAATAATTGAAAACACTGGATGAATTTACATACGTGTACATTCGATGATAACAATTCAGTAGCAATAGCCATTCTGAATTCAGGTATAAGAAATGTATATTCTTGCAAAAATATTCTCAAAAGTTAGTCAAACTATGACACTTGTAGGTTATTACACAGAAGTTGAGTTATATGGCTGGTTTTTATTATTAGTCACTTTTTTGGGAGTGGGGGAAGCTATTTAAATCCCTGCAGATTTCTTTGAAAGCAATTTGGTTTTGGAAGTGAGGTCACCAATGTTACAAGGCACATCTAGAAAATATTGGCATGTGAATCACATGTATACTAAGCTGTGAAGACGTGAAGACGTGTGTTAAGCTTCGCTCAGAAAATTGTGATTTGAATCGGTATATACTGCAATTATAGCTGAAAACCTTAGCTTCGTTGCTAGTAAGAACCAGTTTAAATGGAATGGAGACCTAAATAAGCTGAAAGTGTTCTGGATAAACGAGCTTGAGCGAGGAGATTCGACTTGCTTAACAGCAACAACAACAACAACAACAACAACAACTTTATTTTACCCTATTACTTACATATAGTATTTAGAAGAAGAAAAAAGAAATTGGAATATTTAAAGGGTACTGGCACCCTGAAATAACTAGAAAGCTAAAAATGCCAGGGAGCCAGTTTACATGGCTGAATTAAATTACTAGGTCGGAGAAATAAAAAACACACACATAGATACACACAGAAAATTCTACCAATTTAGTCTATTATTTTATACCATAAATATTATAGATACATATATTTGGGAGGAGGAAACCAGTCTTGTTATCTTAAAAATCAGTAGTTGCTATTAATATTTAAAATGTTTGAACTAAGCTAATATTTGCTTAGAAATTCGTTCTTTAGTTTTTGCTTAAACTGTCGAATTGAGGAAGACTTAATATGTTCTTCAATTGAATTCCAAACTTTTGGTCCTTGAAATCTGATATTAAATAATCCATAATTGGTTCTAGCTTTAGGAAGATAATAAGACTGTTTTGCTGCAAATCGTGTATTATAACTGTGGACACTTTTGACTGAAGTGAAAAAAGTATTGAAAACAGAGGGTAGAAGTTGATTGTGAAACTTGAACATAAAAACTGCAATATGGAAGGCAATGAGATCAGTTAGCTTTATAATATTCAATATTTTAAATAAAGGACTTGAATGCTCGTCAAACTTTGAAAATGTCATAATTCGCACAGCCTTTTTCTGTAGTACAATAAGAGGCTGGACAGTTGTTGGGTATGTATTACCCCAAGCTATCATACCATATATCAAGAATGGGTATATTAGAGCATAATAGAGTTTGGCAAGGATTGATATGTCAACATAGTACCGAAGTTTAGATAAAATGCCAACACTTCTCTTTAGTTTTTTTGAAATACAATCAATTTGAGATTTCCAGCTAAGGTTAGAATCAATAAAGATACCAAGATATTTGATACAATTATCTTGTCGCAAAGGTGTATTACTTATAATTAAATTAACATTTAATGTTACCTTCCTTTGGGGAGGATGAAATATAACAAAATTTGATTTATCTATATTTAGTGAAAGCTTGTTTGCACATAACCAAACATGAATATTTATTAATTCATTATTTATGTTGGATTCCAATGTAGAAAGGTTCTTATGCCTATAAAATAGATTGGCATCATCTGCAAATAGGTGAAAGTCAAAGAGATCAGAACAAAGATGGAAATCATTTATGTAGAGTAGAAAGAGAACTGGACCTAGTACAGATCCCTGAGGGATACCACAGGAGATTGTTGCTGAACCAGAGGTTGTATTATTTACTGTAACAGTTTGTTGTCGGTTACTGAGGTATGAAATAAACCAATTTTTAGCAATTCCTCTGATTCCATAATGTTCCAATTTCTTGATCAAAATTGCATGATTTACAGTATCGAATGCTTTACTAAAGTCTAAAAATATTCCACAAGAAAAGTCCCGCTCATCGATTGCTCTTTGGATTTTATCAATGATGCTAAGAACAGCATGATCAGTTGAATGTTTAGCCCGAAAGCCAAACTGTTTCTCAAAAAATATTTTTTCTTTCTCTAGGAAGTCCAGTAATCTGCTACACATTAGCTTCTCTAAGAGCTTATTAAAGATAGAAAGGAGAGAGATTGGACGATAGTTACATAAACAATATTGTGAGTCTTTTTTGTATACTGGTATTACATTTGCCAATTTTAAGTTGCTGGGGACTATGCCAGTTGAAAAGGAAGCATTAAATAATGTTTCCAAGGGTTTAGAAATCACTACGCTGAGAATTTTCAAGACAGAAACTGGTATGCTGTATGGGCCAGTTGCCTTACCAGTTTTTAGATTAGAGATTTCTGTTTCTATTTCAGCAGCAGTAGTAGGAAAGACATAGAAGCTATTACATAATGGGGATTTTATGTAGTCTAAAGGTGAAGTTTGAACATTTGGTATTATTTTAGCTAAGTTAGTTCCTACATTAGCAAAGTAATTATTGAAGGCATCAGCAATAGCTATCGAGTCAGTGATTTCAACATCATTTTCTACAATCTTAACAATTTTTTTACTGGTTTTAGGTTTGAAATGAATTATTTGTTTTATTCCACTCCAAACTCTTTTGCTATCATTGGCATTTTCTAAAAAGTATTCATTATAATATTGTCTTTTACTAACCTTTAATAAATGATTCAATTTATTTCTGTAGTATTTGAATTTAGAATGATAATAAGTAGATTTTGTTTTCAAGAATTTTTTATATAATTTATTCTTAGCATGGATTGATACTTTGATCGCAGAGGTTATCCAGGGTTTTGATTGGAATTTTAATTCTCTTCTAGAGAGTTGCTTAATAGGTATGTGTCTATCAATTATTTCAGATATGTTAATATAAAAGGAATCAAACATACTGGATGAATCAAGGTTAGATGTAAATACAGAATGCCAATTAATAGATTGTATTTCATTAACTAAGGCTGTTTCATCAAGTTTAGAGTAATCTCTTTTATGTACCTTAATATTAAGAGGGAGGGACGAAAACTTATTAAATATAATGAAATTAGGTAAATGGTCAGTAAGATCATACACTACATTGCCACTGATAATAAAATGTTCAATTGAGTTAAAGAAAATATTGTCTATCAAAGTTGAAGAGTGGTCAGTGACTCTTGTTGGCTGTAAAATTTGTGGTTGAAAGAACAATGAACCTAGATCATTAATGAAATTTTCAGAAGCAGTGTGAGTGGTGATTTTCAGGAGATCAATGTTAAAATCTCCCATGAACAAACAGAGCTTATTTTCCTGGTGAATTTTTTCAATGGTCAAATTAATATAATCCGTGAAATTGTCTAAATTTCCATTTGGATGCCTGTATAACACTCCACATAACAAATTTGGTTGACCAACAGTATCAATTTCTATCCAGAGGGCTTCAAAATCCTGTTTTGAAGTTGTAATGTCTGTTCTCACAGAGAAGTTTAGATTATTTTTAATGTAAAAAGCAACACCACCTGCATTTGAAAGGCTGGGTTCAGAGATAAGGTCATAACCAAGAATGTTGACATTAGTCAAAAGTTCCTTGTCAACTTTACATTTTGTTTCAGTTGTTTAACCCTGTCCGAAATATCAAAATCAATGTCTAAACATTTAGGACAATCTGTCATTGAGGTATTTAATAATATATCAATAGTTGATTAACAGTACTTATCTTGACAGCAACTTCTTGACAATGTCATCCTTTGATTTGATATGAATGACAGGGCTATGCTCATCTTTTCGAAGTAATATCTTGCCATTTGAAGTCCAGATAAATGTGAACCCCATATCTTTCTTCGCCTTAACACATTCCTTGAACAAAGCTTTGTTACTTTCAGTAAGACTCTCATTGATGTAGATGTTGTTTGAGATGTCGTATCCAAGATCCCTGGTTGTTAGAGTTTTCAATTTCTTACGAGCTCGATAGAATAACTCCTTGACATCGCGACGGACGAACTTCGCTATAATGGCAGGTTCCGATCTATTCCCTTTATAATTTCTACTTACTGGTAAGCGATGGCTAACGGAAATATCTTCTTCATCTATATCTACGCTTATCAGCAACTAACGCTTCTGCAACGGGATGCGACGTGCTAAAATTCGAGTCAGTAACAGTGAACTTCTATAATAGTACAAAAACGTTACAAGTGCAAGGAACCTCAAGACAAGAGTACGTCAACCAATTAAAGGATATTATAGCCAAAAATCAGCCAGAACAGGTCACTGAAAGCGACGCAGAGGACGACGACCGAGAGAGTCTCGTGGAGGAAGATGCGTCGGCCATAACACGCTCTCCCGCTAGTATCTCCGCCGTCGATCGGACAGATGGCGTCTCTAGTGCTTGTTGCAATTGCAAAAGCATGTGTGAATCCATCGAAAGCTCCATTACTTGCTTAAGTGAAAAAGTAGAGGCTATATCATGTCCGAGTGCCTATAGCGGGGCAGACGATGGTAACAGAGACGAAGTGCTAAAGTCTAAAGTTGATGAAATTTCTCGCCTTCGGCTTCACGTCAAATCACTTGAAATGGAATTGACCCAAGTAAGTCATGAAAAGGACGGCCTAATAATCGCAATTGGGGCAATCCAACGGCACCATGCCTCAAGTGTAAATAAGGTCTTATTATGCCTTAACAACCCATTGCCATCAAACTTGCCGTCAAGCCGTATCGAGGATACCCATTTACATATAATAGACATAACGCCACCGGTTTCTGCTCAACCGAAGAAAGCAAAAAGGCAAAAACAAAACAAAGAGAAAACAGCTACAAAGGTCATTTCACGTCAGACTTGCTTGAAGATGAGAGTCAGCAAAACTTTGCCAATGGCAATAACAGTGACAAGAAAAAGAGAAACAAAAACAAGGGGAATCAGTCGGCTCCTCCTGTTCAATCAGAGATGGAAACTTCAGGCACCCACGTCCATGAAAGGCCTAAGGATCATGTAATTATTGCCGGTGACTCCATCCTCAGGTACGTCAAAGGCTGGGAAATATCGAGCGCTAGCCAGCGTGTGTCGGTTAAAGCTTTCTCGGGAGCCACTATGTCAGATATGCATCATTACATTAAGCCACACATTCTCAAAAAGCCAGACAAGTTGATATTACATGTTGGAACAAATGATTTGCTGTCTTCAGAGCCACAGGAAATTGCCGACAGACAGAGTTGGGTCACCAGATACAGCGAGAGTCGCCCAATACCTCTGTTATCATCTCGGAACTGCTTCACCGGACGGACAGTCAGGAACTGATCGGTAAGGTAAAGGAAACTAACTGCATTTTACGGTCATCTTCCAACACTAATGGTTGGAATTTTTTATCTCATGCGAATATTAACGCTACTCATCTTAACTTTCGCGGACTCCATTTGAATCCTATCGGTAGTAGTTTGCTCCAGAAGAATTTTAGCGATTTCTTAAATACTAATAATTGATTAAATGGTTCTGTGAGCGGCGATTTTGAGTCAGTGAAGGAAATAAATTCAATCCCCAATGTACGTGGTTTTAAAATAGCTCTACTAAATATTGTCAGCTTGCCCAAGCATATCGATGAACTGAGAATATCTAATCTTTTTAATTCATTAGATCTTTTTGCTCTTAACGAAACTAGGCTTGAGGAGACGGTATTAAATGATGAAGTTAAAATATGTGGCTTCATAGATCCCGTAGAGGGGGAGGCGTCTGTATATATATATATATAAGAACTTCGGTCAACTATCATATTCGGGATGACTTAGTCCCAGTGGATCTCGAAACAATTTGCATCGAAATAATCAAACCAAATAGTAAACCCTTCATTGTCTCGACTGTTCATGTGAATTCTTCAACAGTTTGGAAAATATGACAACGGCAATTGATGATGAAAACAAAGAATTCCATCTCCTTGGGGATCTAAATTGTGATTTGTTGAAGCACATACCTAACCAATCAACCAAATCGCTCAAAACACTTTACGAGACTTATCAGCTGACTCAATTGATAACTAGCTCATCGAGAACCCTAATTGATAATTACGTAACAACGTCACCTGAAAAGATTGAAATCTCATGCTAAAGCTACATTAATCGAAGTTAGAAACATGAAAAAGTTTAGTCAACAACGATTTATTGAGGACCTTTCTAATCAACCCTGGGAGTCATACCTCTGTATAAAAAAAGGTTTTCGTCACTTGCCAGATAATTACAGACCGATCTCTATCCTGCCGGTTATCAGCAAGATCATGGAAAGAATTATCTATGACCAGCTTTACGAGTACCTTTCTAGCAATAAACTAATTTCTAATCACCAATTTGGCTTTCGGAAGCTACACTCAACTGTTTCAGCTCTTCTTGACTGTACTAACAGCTGGTATGTTAATATGGATCGTAAAATGTTTAACTTGGTCCTATTTTAAAACCTACAAAGTCATTCGATACAGTTAATCATGAAATACTCTTACGTAAATTGGAAATCCTTGGAATAACTGAAAATGCCTTAAATCTATTGCAATCATATTTAACTGATCGTAAACAAATATGCCAACTAAATGACTCGGTATCCTCCGAAAGCCGGATAACTTGTGGAATCCTTTTAGGGGTATATCCTTCGCCCTCTCTTCTTCCTCTTATATATTAACGATCTACCGGAATGTCTAAAGCACTCAACATCTCGCATGTTTGTTCATAACACGAATTTAACCGTTTCGGAAGGGATCGTTACAGGAACTTGAGATGGCCATGAATAGTGACCTTAACTATGTAAAGGGGTGGCTCCTGGCAAACAAATTGAGTCTCAACGTAGCGAAAACTGAATTTCTGCTGATTGGATCCCACTTTAAACTTAGAAATCTTGTCAAACAGCCAAAGATTGAAATTGAACAGGTCCAAATTGAACAGGTCTTCAATAGCAGGGTATTAGGTGTTGAGATGGTCAATATTTGGCCTGGGACAAACATGTTGGTCAAATTGCTAAAAAAAGTGTCCCTCAGGAATAGGAGCTCTACGCAGAGTGAGGGACTTTGAAAATATAGATACCATTGTTGATTCTTTACTGCAGTCATTCTACTCCCCGTAGCTCATAATATGATTTTAGCAATACTACAAGTTACACCTTGAAACAATCGTCTGATGATAAGGAATCATTTGCGCCTGCTAAAATTGTGATCACACCCTCGTGTAAAAATATCGTTTTCACTGGTCAATTTCATGAAATCAACACTACTTGTCAGTAGCACAACAAGTATAGAAAACATGGTACAATTTCAAAATACATTTACATATTATGTCGTCCGGGCCCTTTTCGCCTGACGTGGCCCAATTATGTTAATACATACCAAGTATACCATACATGTATTTGTTTTTGCACAATTAGGCCTGAAATACTTTCTTCAGATGCCTCTTGGGTCAGCTTATTGAATATCCTATTTTAAAGATATCCCATAGCGTTATGTATATTTTATTGGCATTATTTATTATTTGTACATACAGTATATATATGTATATTTGAGGACAACATTTGAGATTGACTGTATATCCATATATAATTATTTATAATCAGAATAAAGGTGATAGAGAAAAATATGCCCTGAGTGGGATTCGAACCAACGGCCTCGGTATACTAGTCGATGTGTTAACCACTACACCATCAGGACGACCATGCTGGCAACGCAGCCGACTTATTGGTTTTTGTGGTACTGTGAGTTTTCCCAGGCTTTTTCTCTTTCGGGTTCGGGACTGGAAAGCCATAACTTCTCAACTAAGCTTTCAACCTAAGAATCATTATTGATTCACAGGCACATACGTCCAACCTAGGAATTGCTTAGCCATAAGGATCCAAATGGATACGAGCTTATTATAAATTTATATTAAGTATGTAGAGAGAAGAAATCCATCCCTAATATTATAAAAGCTCTATTAGCCTCCCTCTCAATTAAGCCCCCCACTGATTGAACTCAGAGTTTCAAATAAGCCCCCCTCCCTCCTGATGAGTGACAAGGACGAGATGGAAGAAAACAACATAACACCCTTAGCGATTGCGTATTCCATTATTCGAAATTTCAGAGTTTTGCTTCTTTTTTGCTACTGGTACTACCCATGAAGCCCCGCCTTGAATAAGCCCCCCCCCCCCCCCCCCCCCCCCCCAACCTCCCTCTGAAAGACCTGAAAATAACTATAAGCCCCCTGGGGGCTTAACAGAGCTTTTACGGTGTTATTATTGTGTTACAATTTGTTAGTGCTATTATTATTACTATTATTATTTTATGGCCTAGATAAAAGGCCATATACACAACACTGGGTTTTTGACTGGTTTTTGGAGGAATGTATGCCAATAGGCCTTTGCATCAACCAGTCACGTGCTGATATAATACTTCATTAACGAATGAATTGAGCTCGTGATTCCCATGGGAAAGGCGTTGCTATGGATGCTGTAGGGCTAGCTATCTTTAAAAACACTGTAGAAAGATAGAAAGATCGACAATCGATTGGAGGTGTAAAATAGCATTTTACAAACAGGTTTTTCTAGTAACACTACCGATCTCGTAAAAGTGCCTTTAAATAAAGGAAGTCAGATTTTTTTGCTCTCAAATACAACCACATGATTGCATTCCTGCGAAAGGTCCATTTTACCCATGCCTGGACTAGTTATTTAGATGGGCTGAGCATGGGTAAAATTGGTATGCCTACCACTTTTATCCGAGCTGTACCGAAAAGTAGTAGTTTAGTTAATATCGCCCTGCAAATTACTCTTGTGATTATTGTAGTTACCCTGCTTAAATAATAGTTATTTTTCTCTTTTTTTATCAGCAAGCCAACTCTGTGTACATATATAATTTCCCCCATTTTCTGTGTTCCTTTTTGTTTTGTTTGTTGTTATTGTTTTTGAGTTACAAACCTTTCCTCCTGTTTTGAAGGGGATTGGGTCTCCTGGTTTTGCATTCTTGCATTTGTGTTTAACCAGTTTAGTTGTCAGCTCTTCCAAACTTCCATCTTGAAGTTCCAAACTGGAAAAATCAGTATTAACCAACACAGCATGAAATGACAACTTTACGCTTCTTTATTGAAAACGTAAAGGTGCGTAAAGTTGGTTGCCATCTTTACGCAGATTTACTTGGAAGCATAATGTTGCGTAAAGTTGGTTGCCATCTTTACGCAGATTTACTTGGAAGCATAAAGTTGCGTAAGTTGGTTGCCATCTTTACGTAGATTTATGTAAGCGTAAAGATGCGTGAAGTTGGTTGCCATCTTTACGTAGATTTATGTAAGCGTAAAGATGAGTAAAGTAAGTTGCCATCTTTATGCAGATTTACTTGGAAGCGTGAATATGCGTAAAGTAGAGTTGTGTGCTATATTTACGTCGAAGCATGAAGATGCATAAACACAGGGCCGGGATAAGTTCTCAGCCTGTGTAAAACTCCAAAAAGGATCGTTAAGACCCATGCATAATATTTGTAGACGGTTAGAGAAGTGTCTCAGTACTTTAAAATCAACGGAAAACAACGATGTTGCGCGAATATTGATATCTTTTAATGTTAACATATCACATTTTGCAATTTGAGCGTCAAGAAAATATTTGATTTTAATAAATAATAAAGACAATTAACCTACTGGTGGCATTGGAATATGTACTGGTATTTGTCCTTGGACATAATTATCTGTTCCTCAAAGAGCGGAAATGTTTCTTTTCGGAAGAGATGATTTCTGCGGACAAATTATCAATACACATATCGGTTCCTCAACCCATCACTTCCTCATATTTCTGAAATAATTAAGAAGAACTACAGCCTGCTACACTCCTCTGTCCGCTGCAAGAAAGTATTTCAACACTTGCCACTTGTAGCCTTCAGATGAACCTCTAACCTCCGTGACTTACTAGTTAAAGCTAAACTCCCTTCTAACTCGACTGATCCTCAGCTCTCCGGGG
>JAOWCC010001211.1:2500-32500 GCA_030867875.1 Actinernus sp. WN-2022
TCCAACTTGCCCAACTCTCCCCGAATGCCCCGAAATGTCTCGAAGCCAACGCAACCATTCTACGAAGCTCCCCTATAAAATAGATTCTAGTGACCTCCAACTTCTGTCTACGGCCATACCATCGGGAAAACACCGGTTCTCGTCCGATCACCGAAGTTAAGCCCGATCGGGCTAGGTTAGTACTTGGATGGGTGACCGCCTGGGAATACCTAGTGCTGTAGGCATTTCATTTTTGCTCTGCTTGCTGCTTGCTTTCGGCGTCTTCGCTTCTATCCCCCCCTCCCCGCTATTTGGGGGGCGCTACTACTTTTTTTTTAATCTAGAAAAGAAAACCAATAAACAGCGTTTCAGAACGAGGCCCGATCGAACAAGCGATAACGATTCACTCATTACAACACTCACGTCATGATAGCGCAGTAGTTTCCTCTGCATGCACGACGCTCTGACACTAATCGGCTTGTGTGGAGCAGAGTGTTCGCTGTGTTGCTCTGTTCCTGTGTGAAAAGCATGCTGTCGGGGAGAGAATAAAATATGTTAGTCAGTACGAAAGCATGATGTACTGGACGAACAACGCGATACACATTGTGCGTCCTCCTCAGGAGTGCGTGGGTACCAACCAGCGTTGAGCCGTGAATTGGTTAAACGATTCGGTTTGTCGTCGACATCGTTCTAACTACTCTCGCTAGTTCGTGTCTAGTAGTAGTAGTAGTCTAGCCACGTCAAGCACGAGCGAGTCATTCTAGTATTCTAGGCATTCTTAGTACTACATTCGTATTGTTGTACTACGATCGTATTATTCACTAACGCGCACTAGAAAAGACATGAGAATTGGATACAAGTTGGTTGTTCGGGGACGAGCGCGAACGCAGGTCCCCACTACCAGAAATTATACGCTCGAGTTACCCACATTTGGGGTAATCGCAGGGGTCAACCCAATCGAAGTGCAATGAAAGGGCCTCGCCCTGAGAGGACTGCCTTCATGATCACAGTTGCCTCCCGCGTCAGGTAAGTATGACTTGCCTAACGCACGGTAAAATAACCTCGCATCCGTGACGGTCGTATTCCATGTGGGAGCGCGACGACGACCCGTCCGTGCCTCTCCCCCTTCCGTGCCACATACTTGTACCATCCTGTACGTTATCCGTAAAGGAAAACGATTCGTTCGTCCAGTTAATAGGGATGTTGGGTTCTTCCCAAAGGGAAGGGGGCCATACTCGGAGGTAGTGCAATACCGAGACGACCCGTGGCTGGGACGAGGCAAGCCTCTTTTCCACAGCCTAATTCCAAAAATCAGTTTAATATATGAGCTACTCAATGAGCAGCGTATCAGATATTAAGCTGATAAGAACAGATACTACACTTGATCTTAGCCAAAAGGCCGAGAAGCGATGCCCTTCCTTCTCCAAAATTGGGGACGCCGTCGCCAAAAGGCGCACTGGCCATGTGGGAGCTAGAGCACAAAACAACGACAAATCTGCGTGTGCACTATACTATGGCACGGTACGGCAATCGAGCAAGGCCGTGCGGCAAGCACTAGTGATGCATTGTCAGTCAGTGCTGCCTGACAACCACGTTTTTCACATGTTTTCCAACTTGCCCAACTCTCCCCCGAATGCCCCGAAATGTCTCGAAGCCAACGCAACCATTCTACGAAGCTCCCCTATAAAATAGATTCTAGTGACCTCCAACTTCTGTCTACGGCCATACCATCGGGAAAACACCGGTTCTCGTCCGATCACCGAAGTTAAGCCCGATCGGGCTAGGTTAGTACTTGGATGGGTGACCGCCTGGGAATACCTAGTGCTGTAGGCATTTCATTTTTGCTCTGCTTGCTGCTTGCTTTCGGCGTCTTCGCTTCTATCCCCCCCTCCCCGCTATTTGGGGGGCGCTACTACTTTTTTTTTTAATCTAGAAAAAGAAAACCAATAAACAGCGTTTCAGAACGAGGCCCGATCGAACAAGCGATAACGATTCACTCATTACAACACTCACGTCATGATAGCGCAGTAGTTTCCTCTGCATGCACGACGCTCTGACACTAATCGGCTTGTGTGGAGCAGAGTGTTCGCTGTGTTGCTCTGTTCCTGTGTGAAAAGCATGCTGTCGGGGAGAGAATAAAATATGTTAGTCAGTACGAAAGCATGATGTACTGGACGAACAACGCGATACACATTGTGCGTCCTCCTCAGGAGTGCGTGGGTACCAACCAGCGTTGAGCCGTGAATTGGTTAAACGATTCGGTTTGTCGTCGACATCGTTCTAACTACTCTCGCTAGTTCGTGTCTAGTAGTAGTAGTAGTCTAGCCACGTCAAGCACGAGCGAGTCATTCTAGTATTCTAGGCATTCTTAGTACTACATTCGTATTGTTGTACTACGATCGTATTATTCACTAACGCGCACTAGAAAAGACATGAGAATTGGATACAAGTTGGTTGTTCGGGGACGAGCGCGAACGCAGGTCCCCACTACCAGAAATTATACGCTCGAGTTACCCACATTTGGGGTAATCGCAGGGGTCAACCCAATCGAAGTGCAATGAAAGGGCCTCGCCCTGAGAGGACTGCCTTCATGATCACAGTTGCCTCCCGCGTCAGGTAAGTATGACTTGCCTAACGCACGGTAAAATAACCTCGCATCCGTGACGGTCGTATTCCATGTGGGAGCGCGACGACGACCCGTCCGTGCCTCTCCCCCTTCCGTGCCACATACTTGTACCATCCTGTACGTTATCCGTAAAGGAAAACGATTCGTTCGTCCAGTTAATAGGGATGTTGGGTTCTTCCCAAAGGGAAGGGGGCCATACTCGGAGGTAGTGCAATACCGAGACGACCCGTGGCTGGGACGAGGCAAGCCTCTTTTCCACAGCCTAATTCCAAAAATCAGTTTAATATATGAGCTACTCAATGAGCAGCGTATCAGATATTAAGCTGATAAGAACAGATACTACACTTGATCTTAGCCAAAAGGCCGAGAAGCGATGCCCTTCCTTCTCCAAAATTGGGGACGCCGTCGCCAAAAGGCGCACTGGCCATGTGGGAGCTAGAGCACAAAACAACGACAAATCTGCGTGTGCACTATACTATGGCACGGTACGGCAATCGAGCAAGGCCGTGCGGCAAGCACTAGTGATGCATTGTCAGTCAGTGCTGCCTGACAACCACGTTTTTCACATGTTTTCCAACTTGCCCAACTCTCCCCCGAATGCCCCGAAATGTCTCGAAGCCAACGCAACCATTCTACGAAGCTCCCCTATAAAATAGATTCTAGTGACCTCCAACTTCTGTCTACGGCCATACCATCGGGAAAACACCGGTTCTCGTCCGATCACCGAAGTTAAGCCCGATCGGGCTAGGTTAGTACTTGGATGGGTGACCGCCTGGGAATACCTAGTGCTGTAGGCATTTCATTTTTGCTCTGCTTGCTGCTTGCTTTCGGCGTCTTCGCTTCTATCCCCCCCTCCCCGCTATTTGGGGGGCGCTACTACTTTTTTTTTTAATCTAGAAAAAGAAAACCAATAAACAGCGTTTCAGAACGAGGCCCGATCGAACAAGCGATAACGATTCACTCATTACAACACTCACGTCATGATAGCGCAGTAGTTTCCTCTGCATGCACGACGCTCTGACACTAATCGGCTTGTGTGGAGCAGAGTGTTCGCTGTGTTGCTCTGTTCCTGTGTGAAAAGCATGCTGTCGGGGAGAGAATAAAATATGTTAGTCAGTACGAAAGCATGATGTACTGGACGAACAACGCGATACACATTGTGCGTCCTCCTCAGGAGTGCGTGGGTACCAACCAGCGTTGAGCCGTGAATTGGTTAAACGATTCGGTTTGTCGTCGACATCGTTCTAACTACTCTCGCTAGTTCGTGTCTAGTAGTAGTAGTAGTCTAGCCACGTCAAGCACGAGCGAGTCATTCTAGTATTCTAGGCATTCTTAGTACTACATTCGTATTGTTGTACTACGATCGTATTATTCACTAACGCGCACTAGAAAAGACATGAGAATTGGATACAAGTTGGTTGTTCGGGGACGAGCGCGAACGCAGGTCCCCACTACCAGAAATTATACGCTCGAGTTACCCACATTTGGGGTAATCGCAGGGGTCAACCCAATCGAAGTGCAATGAAAGGGCCTCGCCCTGAGAGGACTGCCTTCATGATCACAGTTGCCTCCCGCGTCAGGTAAGTATGACTTGCCTAACGCACGGTAAAATAACCTCGCATCCGTGACGGTCGTATTCCATGTGGGAGCGCGACGACGACCCGTCCGTGCCTCTCCCCCTTCCGTGCCACATACTTGTACCATCCTGTACGTTATCCGTAAAGGAAAACGATTCGTTCGTCCAGTTAATAGGGATGTTGGGTTCTTCCCAAAGGGAAGGGGGCCATACTCGGAGGTAGTGCAATACCGAGACGACCCGTGGCTGGGACGAGGCAAGCCTCTTTTCCACAGCCTAATTCCAAAAATCAGTTTAATATATGAGCTACTCAATGAGCAGCGTATCAGATATTAAGCTGATAAGAACAGATACTACACTTGATCTTAGCCAAAAGGCCGAGAAGCGATGCCCTTCCTTCTCCAAAATTGGGGACGCCGTCGCCAAAAGGCGCACTGGCCATGTGGGAGCTAGAGCACAAAACAACGACAAATCTGCGTGTGCACTATACTATGGCACGGTACGGCAATCGAGCAAGGCCGTGCGGCAAGCACTAGTGATGCATTGTCAGTCAGTGCTGCCTGACAACCACGTTTTTCACATGTTTTCCAACTTGCCCAACTCTCCCCCGAATGCCCCGAAATGTCTCGAAGCCAACGCAACCATTCTACGAAGCTCCCCTATAAAATAGATTCTAGTGACCTCCAACTTCTGTCTACGGCCATACCATCGGGAAAACACCGGTTCTCGTCCGATCACCGAAGTTAAGCCCGATCGGGCTAGGTTAGTACTTGGATGGGTGACCGCCTGGGAATACCTAGTGCTGTAGGCATTTCATTTTTGCTCTGCTTGCTGCTTGCTTTCGGCGTCTTCGCTTCTATCCCCCCCTCCCCGCTATTTGGGGGGCGCTACTACTTTTTTTTTTAATCTAGAAAAAGAAAACCAATAAACAGCGTTTCAGAACGAGGCCCGATCGAACAAGCGATAACGATTCACTCATTACAACACTCACGTCATGATAGCGCAGTAGTTTCCTCTGCATGCACGACGCTCTGACACTAATCGGCTTGTGTGGAGCAGAGTGTTCGCTGTGTTGCTCTGTTCCTGTGTGAAAAGCATGCTGTCGGGGAGAGAATAAAATATGTTAGTCAGTACGAAAGCATGATGTACTGGACGAACAACGCGATACACATTGTGCGTCCTCCTCAGGAGTGCGTGGGTACCAACCAGCGTTGAGCCGTGAATTGGTTAAACGATTCGGTTTGTCGTCGACATCGTTCTAACTACTCTCGCTAGTTCGTGTCTAGTAGTAGTAGTAGTCTAGCCACGTCAAGCACGAGCGAGTCATTCTAGTATTCTAGGCATTCTTAGTACTACATTCGTATTGTTGTACTACGATCGTATTATTCACTAACGCGCACTAGAAAAGACATGAGAATTGGATACAAGTTGGTTGTTCGGGGACGAGCGCGAACGCAGGTCCCCACTACCAGAAATTATACGCTCGAGTTACCCACATTTGGGGTAATCGCAGGGGTCAACCCAATCGAAGTGCAATGAAAGGGCCTCGCCCTGAGAGGACTGCCTTCATGATCACAGTTGCCTCCCGCGTCAGGTAAGTATGACTTGCCTAACGCACGGTAAAATAACCTCGCATCCGTGACGGTCGTATTCCATGTGGGAGCGCGACGACGACCCGTCCGTGCCTCTCCCCCTTCCGTGCCACATACTTGTACCATCCTGTACGTTATCCGTAAAGGAAAACGATTCGTTCGTCCAGTTAATAGGGATGTTGGGTTCTTCCCAAAGGGAAGGGGGCCATACTCGGAGGTAGTGCAATACCGAGACGACCCGTGGCTGGGACGAGGCAAGCCTCTTTTCCACAGCCTAATTCCAAAAATCAGTTTAATATATGAGCTACTCAATGAGCAGCGTATCAGATATTAAGCTGATAAGAACAGATACTACACTTGATCTTAGCCAAAAGGCCGAGAAGCGATGCCCTTCCTTCTCCAAAATTGGGGACGCCGTCGCCAAAAGGCGCACTGGCCATGTGGGAGCTAGAGCACAAAACAACGACAAATCTGCGTGTGCACTATACTATGGCACGGTACGGCAATCGAGCAAGGCCGTGCGGCAAGCACTAGTGATGCATTGTCAGTCAGTGCTGCCTGACAACCACGTTTTTCACATGTTTTCCAACTTGCCCAACTCTCCCCCGAATGCCCCGAAATGTCTCGAAGCCAACGCAACCATTCTACGAAGCTCCCCTATAAAATAGATTCTAGTGACCTCCAACTTCTGTCTACGGCCATACCATCGGGAAAACACCGGTTCTCGTCCGATCACCGAAGTTAAGCCCGATCGGGCTAGGTTAGTACTTGGATGGGTGACCGCCTGGGAATACCTAGTGCTGTAGGCATTTCATTTTTGCTCTGCTTGCTGCTTGCTTTCGGCGTCTTCGCTTCTATCCCCCCCTCCCCGCTATTTGGGGGGCGCTACTACTTTTTTTTTTAATCTAGAAAAAGAAAACCAATAAACAGCGTTTCAGAACGAGGCCCGATCGAACAAGCGATAACGATTCACTCATTACAACACTCACGTCATGATAGCGCAGTAGTTTCCTCTGCATGCACGACGCTCTGACACTAATCGGCTTGTGTGGAGCAGAGTGTTCGCTGTGTTGCTCTGTTCCTGTGTGAAAAGCATGCTGTCGGGGAGAGAATAAAATATGTTAGTCAGTACGAAAGCATGATGTACTGGACGAACAACGCGATACACATTGTGCGTCCTCCTCAGGAGTGCGTGGGTACCAACCAGCGTTGAGCCGTGAATTGGTTAAACGATTCGGTTTGTCGTCGACATCGTTCTAACTACTCTCGCTAGTTCGTGTCTAGTAGTAGTAGTAGTCTAGCCACGTCAAGCACGAGCGAGTCATTCTAGTATTCTAGGCATTCTTAGTACTACATTCGTATTGTTGTACTACGATCGTATTATTCACTAACGCGCACTAGAAAAGACATGAGAATTGGATACAAGTTGGTTGTTCGGGGACGAGCGCGAACGCAGGTCCCCACTACCAGAAATTATACGCTCGAGTTACCCACATTTGGGGTAATCGCAGGGGTCAACCCAATCGAAGTGCAATGAAAGGGCCTCGCCCTGAGAGGACTGCCTTCATGATCACAGTTGCCTCCCGCGTCAGGTAAGTATGACTTGCCTAACGCACGGTAAAATAACCTCGCATCCGTGACGGTCGTATTCCATGTGGGAGCGCGACGACGACCCGTCCGTGCCTCTCCCCCTTCCGTGCCACATACTTGTACCATCCTGTACGTTATCCGTAAAGGAAAACGATTCGTTCGTCCAGTTAATAGGGATGTTGGGTTCTTCCCAAAGGGAAGGGGGCCATACTCGGAGGTAGTGCAATACCGAGACGACCCGTGGCTGGGACGAGGCAAGCCTCTTTTCCACAGCCTAATTCCAAAAATCAGTTTAATATATGAGCTACTCAATGAGCAGCGTATCAGATATTAAGCTGATAAGAACAGATACTACACTTGATCTTAGCCAAAAGGCCGAGAAGCGATGCCCTTCCTTCTCCAAAATTGGGGACGCCGTCGCCAAAAGGCGCACTGGCCATGTGGGAGCTAGAGCACAAAACAACGACAAATCTGCGTGTGCACTATACTATGGCACGGTACGGCAATCGAGCAAGGCCGTGCGGCAAGCACTAGTGATGCATTGTCAGTCAGTGCTGCCTGACAACCACGTTTTTCACATGTTTTCCAACTTGCCCAACTCTCCCCCGAATGCCCCGAAATGTCTCGAAGCCAACGCAACCATTCTACGAAGCTCCCCTATAAAATAGATTCTAGTGACCTCCAACTTCTGTCTACGGCCATACCATCGGGAAAACACCGGTTCTCGTCCGATCACCGAAGTTAAGCCCGATCGGGCTAGGTTAGTACTTGGATGGGTGACCGCCTGGGAATACCTAGTGCTGTAGGCATTTCATTTTTGCTCTGCTTGCTGCTTGCTTTCGGCGTCTTCGCTTCTATCCCCCCCTCCCCGCTATTTGGGGGGCGCTACTACTTTTTTTTTTAATCTAGAAAAAGAAAACCAATAAACAGCGTTTCAGAACGAGGCCCGATCGAACAAGCGATAACGATTCACTCATTACAACACTCACGTCATGATAGCGCAGTAGTTTCCTCTGCATGCACGACGCTCTGACACTAATCGGCTTGTGTGGAGCAGAGTGTTCGCTGTGTTGCTCTGTTCCTGTGTGAAAAGCATGCTGTCGGGGAGAGAATAAAATATGTTAGTCAGTACGAAAGCATGATGTACTGGACGAACAACGCGATACACATTGTGCGTCCTCCTCAGGAGTGCGTGGGTACCAACCAGCGTTGAGCCGTGAATTGGTTAAACGATTCGGTTTGTCGTCGACATCGTTCTAACTACTCTCGCTAGTTCGTGTCTAGTAGTAGTAGTAGTCTAGCCACGTCAAGCACGAGCGAGTCATTCTAGTATTCTAGGCATTCTTAGTACTACATTCGTATTGTTGTACTACGATCGTATTATTCACTAACGCGCACTAGAAAAGACATGAGAATTGGATACAAGTTGGTTGTTCGGGGACGAGCGCGAACGCAGGTCCCCACTACCAGAAATTATACGCTCGAGTTACCCACATTTGGGGTAATCGCAGGGGTCAACCCAATCGAAGTGCAATGAAAGGGCCTCGCCCTGAGAGGACTGCCTTCATGATCACAGTTGCCTCCCGCGTCAGGTAAGTATGACTTGCCTAACGCACGGTAAAATAACCTCGCATCCGTGACGGTCGTATTCCATGTGGGAGCGCGACGACGACCCGTCCGTGCCTCTCCCCCTTCCGTGCCACATACTTGTACCATCCTGTACGTTATCCGTAAAGGAAAACGATTCGTTCGTCCAGTTAATAGGGATGTTGGGTTCTTCCCAAAGGGAAGGGGGCCATACTCGGAGGTAGTGCAATACCGAGACGACCCGTGGCTGGGACGAGGCAAGCCTCTTTTCCACAGCCTAATTCCAAAAATCAGTTTAATATATGAGCTACTCAATGAGCAGCGTATCAGATATTAAGCTGATAAGAACAGATACTACACTTGATCTTAGCCAAAAGGCCGAGAAGCGATGCCCTTCCTTCTCCAAAATTGGGGACGCCGTCGCCAAAAGGCGCACTGGCCATGTGGGAGCTAGAGCACAAAACAACGACAAATCTGCGTGTGCACTATACTATGGCACGGTACGGCAATCGAGCAAGGCCGTGCGGCAAGCACTAGTGATGCATTGTCAGTCAGTGCTGCCTGACAACCACGTTTTTCACATGTTTTCCAACTTGCCCAACTCTCCCCCGAATGCCCCGAAATGTCTCGAAGCCAACGCAACCATTCTACGAAGCTCCCCTATAAAATAGATTCTAGTGACCTCCAACTTCTGTCTACGGCCATACCATCGGGAAAACACCGGTTCTCGTCCGATCACCGAAGTTAAGCCCGATCGGGCTAGGTTAGTACTTGGATGGGTGACCGCCTGGGAATACCTAGTGCTGTAGGCATTTCATTTTTGCTCTGCTTGCTGCTTGCTTTCGGCGTCTTCGCTTCTATCCCCCCCTCCCCGCTATTTGGGGGGCGCTACTACTTTTTTTTTTAATCTAGAAAAAGAAAACCAATAAACAGCGTTTCAGAACGAGGCCCGATCGAACAAGCGATAACGATTCACTCATTACAACACTCACGTCATGATAGCGCAGTAGTTTCCTCTGCATGCACGACGCTCTGACACTAATCGGCTTGTGTGGAGCAGAGTGTTCGCTGTGTTGCTCTGTTCCTGTGTGAAAAGCATGCTGTCGGGGAGAGAATAAAATATGTTAGTCAGTACGAAAGCATGATGTACTGGACGAACAACGCGATACACATTGTGCGTCCTCCTCAGGAGTGCGTGGGTACCAACCAGCGTTGAGCCGTGAATTGGTTAAACGATTCGGTTTGTCGTCGACATCGTTCTAACTACTCTCGCTAGTTCGTGTCTAGTAGTAGTAGTAGTCTAGCCACGTCAAGCACGAGCGAGTCATTCTAGTATTCTAGGCATTCTTAGTACTACATTCGTATTGTTGTACTACGATCGTATTATTCACTAACGCGCACTAGAAAAGACATGAGAATTGGATACAAGTTGGTTGTTCGGGGACGAGCGCGAACGCAGGTCCCCACTACCAGAAATTATACGCTCGAGTTACCCACATTTGGGGTAATCGCAGGGGTCAACCCAATCGAAGTGCAATGAAAGGGCCTCGCCCTGAGAGGACTGCCTTCATGATCACAGTTGCCTCCCGCGTCAGGTAAGTATGACTTGCCTAACGCACGGTAAAATAACCTCGCATCCGTGACGGTCGTATTCCATGTGGGAGCGCGACGACGACCCGTCCGTGCCTCTCCCCCTTCCGTGCCACATACTTGTACCATCCTGTACGTTATCCGTAAAGGAAAACGATTCGTTCGTCCAGTTAATAGGGATGTTGGGTTCTTCCCAAAGGGAAGGGGGCCATACTCGGAGGTAGTGCAATACCGAGACGACCCGTGGCTGGGACGAGGCAAGCCTCTTTTCCACAGCCTAATTCCAAAAATCAGTTTAATATATGAGCTACTCAATGAGCAGCGTATCAGATATTAAGCTGATAAGAACAGATACTACACTTGATCTTAGCCAAAAGGCCGAGAAGCGATGCCCTTCCTTCTCCAAAATTGGGGACGCCGTCGCCAAAAGGCGCACTGGCCATGTGGGAGCTAGAGCACAAAACAACGACAAATCTGCGTGTGCACTATACTATGGCACGGTACGGCAATCGAGCAAGGCCGTGCGGCAAGCACTAGTGATGCATTGTCAGTCAGTGCTGCCTGACAACCACGTTTTTCACATGTTTTCCAACTTGCCCAACTCTCCCCCGAATGCCCCGAAATGTCTCGAAGCCAACGCAACCATTCTACGAAGCTCCCCTATAAAATAGATTCTAGTGACCTCCAACTTCTGTCTACGGCCATACCATCGGGAAAACACCGGTTCTCGTCCGATCACCGAAGTTAAGCCCGATCGGGCTAGGTTAGTACTTGGATGGGTGACCGCCTGGGAATACCTAGTGCTGTAGGCATTTCATTTTTGCTCTGCTTGCTGCTTGCTTTCGGCGTCTTCGCTTCTATCCCCCCCTCCCCGCTATTTGGGGGGCGCTACTACTTTTTTTTTTAATCTAGAAAAAGAAAACCAATAAACAGCGTTTCAGAACGAGGCCCGATCGAACAAGCGATAACGATTCACTCATTACAACACTCACGTCATGATAGCGCAGTAGTTTCCTCTGCATGCACGACGCTCTGACACTAATCGGCTTGTGTGGAGCAGAGTGTTCGCTGTGTTGCTCTGTTCCTGTGTGAAAAGCATGCTGTCGGGGAGAGAATAAAATATGTTAGTCAGTACGAAAGCATGATGTACTGGACGAACAACGCGATACACATTGTGCGTCCTCCTCAGGAGTGCGTGGGTACCAACCAGCGTTGAGCCGTGAATTGGTTAAACGATTCGGTTTGTCGTCGACATCGTTCTAACTACTCTCGCTAGTTCGTGTCTAGTAGTAGTAGTAGTCTAGCCACGTCAAGCACGAGCGAGTCATTCTAGTATTCTAGGCATTCTTAGTACTACATTCGTATTGTTGTACTACGATCGTATTATTCACTAACGCGCACTAGAAAAGACATGAGAATTGGATACAAGTTGGTTGTTCGGGGACGAGCGCGAACGCAGGTCCCCACTACCAGAAATTATACGCTCGAGTTACCCACATTTGGGGTAATCGCAGGGGTCAACCCAATCGAAGTGCAATGAAAGGGCCTCGCCCTGAGAGGACTGCCTTCATGATCACAGTTGCCTCCCGCGTCAGGTAAGTATGACTTGCCTAACGCACGGTAAAATAACCTCGCATCCGTGACGGTCGTATTCCATGTGGGAGCGCGACGACGACCCGTCCGTGCCTCTCCCCCTTCCGTGCCACATACTTGTACCATCCTGTACGTTATCCGTAAAGGAAAACGATTCGTTCGTCCAGTTAATAGGGATGTTGGGTTCTTCCCAAAGGGAAGGGGGCCATACTCGGAGGTAGTGCAATACCGAGACGACCCGTGGCTGGGACGAGGCAAGCCTCTTTTCCACAGCCTAATTCCAAAAATCAGTTTAATATATGAGCTACTCAATGAGCAGCGTATCAGATATTAAGCTGATAAGAACAGATACTACACTTGATCTTAGCCAAAAGGCCGAGAAGCGATGCCCTTCCTTCTCCAAAATTGGGGACGCCGTCGCCAAAAGGCGCACTGGCCATGTGGGAGCTAGAGCACAAAACAACGACAAATCTGCGTGTGCACTATACTATGGCACGGTACGGCAATCGAGCAAGGCCGTGCGGCAAGCACTAGTGATGCATTGTCAGTCAGTGCTGCCTGACAACCACGTTTTTCACATGTTTTCCAACTTGCCCAACTCTCCCCCGAATGCCCCGAAATGTCTCGAAGCCAACGCAACCATTCTACGAAGCTCCCCTATAAAATAGATTCTAGTGACCTCCAACTTCTGTCTACGGCCATACCATCGGGAAAACACCGGTTCTCGTCCGATCACCGAAGTTAAGCCCGATCGGGCTAGGTTAGTACTTGGATGGGTGACCGCCTGGGAATACCTAGTGCTGTAGGCATTTCATTTTTGCTCTGCTTGCTGCTTGCTTTCGGCGTCTTCGCTTCTATCCCCCCCTCCCCGCTATTTGGGGGGCGCTACTACTTTTTTTTTTAATCTAGAAAAAGAAAACCAATAAACAGCGTTTCAGAACGAGGCCCGATCGAACAAGCGATAACGATTCACTCATTACAACACTCACGTCATGATAGCGCAGTAGTTTCCTCTGCATGCACGACGCTCTGACACTAATCGGCTTGTGTGGAGCAGAGTGTTCGCTGTGTTGCTCTGTTCCTGTGTGAAAAGCATGCTGTCGGGGAGAGAATAAAATATGTTAGTCAGTACGAAAGCATGATGTACTGGACGAACAACGCGATACACATTGTGCGTCCTCCTCAGGAGTGCGTGGGTACCAACCAGCGTTGAGCCGTGAATTGGTTAAACGATTCGGTTTGTCGTCGACATCGTTCTAACTACTCTCGCTAGTTCGTGTCTAGTAGTAGTAGTAGTCTAGCCACGTCAAGCACGAGCGAGTCATTCTAGTATTCTAGGCATTCTTAGTACTACATTCGTATTGTTGTACTACGATCGTATTATTCACTAACGCGCACTAGAAAAGACATGAGAATTGGATACAAGTTGGTTGTTCGGGGACGAGCGCGAACGCAGGTCCCCACTACCAGAAATTATACGCTCGAGTTACCCACATTTGGGGTAATCGCAGGGGTCAACCCAATCGAAGTGCAATGAAAGGGCCTCGCCCTGAGAGGACTGCCTTCATGATCACAGTTGCCTCCCGCGTCAGGTAAGTATGACTTGCCTAACGCACGGTAAAATAACCTCGCATCCGTGACGGTCGTATTCCATGTGGGAGCGCGACGACGACCCGTCCGTGCCTCTCCCCCTTCCGTGCCACATACTTGTACCATCCTGTACGTTATCCGTAAAGGAAAACGATTCGTTCGTCCAGTTAATAGGGATGTTGGGTTCTTCCCAAAGGGAAGGGGGCCATACTCGGAGGTAGTGCAATACCGAGACGACCCGTGGCTGGGACGAGGCAAGCCTCTTTTCCACAGCCTAATTCCAAAAATCAGTTTAATATATGAGCTACTCAATGAGCAGCGTATCAGATATTAAGCTGATAAGAACAGATACTACACTTGATCTTAGCCAAAAGGCCGAGAAGCGATGCCCTTCCTTCTCCAAAATTGGGGACGCCGTCGCCAAAAGGCGCACTGGCCATGTGGGAGCTAGAGCACAAAACAACGACAAATCTGCGTGTGCACTATACTATGGCACGGTACGGCAATCGAGCAAGGCCGTGCGGCAAGCACTAGTGATGCATTGTCAGTCAGTGCTGCCTGACAACCACGTTTTTCACATGTTTTCCAACTTGCCCAACTCTCCCCCGAATGCCCCGAAATGTCTCGAAGCCAACGCAACCATTCTACGAAGCTCCCCTATAAAATAGATTCTAGTGACCTCCAACTTCTGTCTACGGCCATACCATCGGGAAAACACCGGTTCTCGTCCGATCACCGAAGTTAAGCCCGATCGGGCTAGGTTAGTACTTGGATGGGTGACCGCCTGGGAATACCTAGTGCTGTAGGCATTTCATTTTTGCTCTGCTTGCTGCTTGCTTTCGGCGTCTTCGCTTCTATCCCCCCCTCCCCGCTATTTGGGGGGCGCTACTACTTTTTTTTTTAATCTAGAAAAAGAAAACCAATAAACAGCGTTTCAGAACGAGGCCCGATCGAACAAGCGATAACGATTCACTCATTACAACACTCACGTCATGATAGCGCAGTAGTTTCCTCTGCATGCACGACGCTCTGACACTAATCGGCTTGTGTGGAGCAGAGTGTTCGCTGTGTTGCTCTGTTCCTGTGTGAAAAGCATGCTGTCGGGGAGAGAATAAAATATGTTAGTCAGTACGAAAGCATGATGTACTGGACGAACAACGCGATACACATTGTGCGTCCTCCTCAGGAGTGCGTGGGTACCAACCAGCGTTGAGCCGTGAATTGGTTAAACGATTCGGTTTGTCGTCGACATCGTTCTAACTACTCTCGCTAGTTCGTGTCTAGTAGTAGTAGTAGTCTAGCCACGTCAAGCACGAGCGAGTCATTCTAGTATTCTAGGCATTCTTAGTACTACATTCGTATTGTTGTACTACGATCGTATTATTCACTAACGCGCACTAGAAAAGACATGAGAATTGGATACAAGTTGGTTGTTCGGGGACGAGCGCGAACGCAGGTCCCCACTACCAGAAATTATACGCTCGAGTTACCCACATTTGGGGTAATCGCAGGGGTCAACCCAATCGAAGTGCAATGAAAGGGCCTCGCCCTGAGAGGACTGCCTTCATGATCACAGTTGCCTCCCGCGTCAGGTAAGTTTTTTTTTTTTGTGTTTACTGTACCACCAGTGGTGCGAAAGTGCAAGGCACCAGCATGGTGTTGAGCCAGGAGAGGGCCACCAGACGCCAACTTCGCCAGAGGAATCGAACCCCGCCTCTCCTGATAGCAATAAAATATTGAGTCTATGATATTAGACTAGAAAAATATTGTGAACATATAGTCAAGAGTATGATATAACCATAAAAGACAAGAGAAAGGCAAAAAACTCCCGCAGTACTGGGACCACGGAAGAAAAAGCCTGAACAATGGTGATGAATGAGAGAAGTTTCCGCAGTGCGTCCAATAAAGGGGACCACGGAAAATAACAAAAAGACGCAGTATAGAAAGGAATAATTTATAATTAAAAATTAAGTTTATAATTAAATTAATGTTTATATGATAATGTTTTTTTAAAACAGGTAGAAAACAAACGAATCTCAGGAAAGGAAGAAAAAATCGGAAAAAGGCGAATGAAGGAAAAAATAAAAGGTAGCTACAGCAATACATTCAAATAAGAAGACCGCAGTAGAAGCAGGAAGCGAGAATCGGAAAAAGACGAAAAAACGAAAAAGACGAATGAAGGAAAAAATGAAGGTAGCTACTGCAGTACGTTCAATCAAGAGGACCGCAGAAAAAAAAAAATCACATATACATAAAGACAATAATATTTATAAATAGGAGCTTGTGAATAATTAAATTAATTATTTATATTTATTATGTTTAAAGCGACTAGCAACAGCAGATTTATAGTCTTTGTCAATAATAGTGTTATTAATAATATGTTTAACTTGAGAAAACATGGAGGGAGGAACAGGACGAGGAGGAGCAGGACGACGAGAAGCGCCTTTGGAAGAAGTAGCTGCAGGGGCAAAAATTTGAGAATCAGCAATTGAATATACCATAGATGAGGAAAGAAGATCAGTATCAGGATTAGGAGCAAGAGGGTCACCCTCAAGGGCAGGGCAAGAACTGTCTAAAATTTCAACTATAGGGGTAGCAGAATCAAGAGCATCGGAACGAGTTAAGGACAAGATCTGGGAATCAGTAATAGTAAAATCCATAGAATCAAAGGTTTCAGAAAGGGAAGTATTTGACGCAGCTGGTGAAGATAGAGCACGCAACTCAGAATCATCAACAGCAGCGTCATCACTCAAGACAGAAAAGGAATTAGTGGTAGGGACAGGAACTACAAGAGCATCAGAAAATTTTGGTTTTTTAGATAAAGGAATGAGAGACCAAGCCTCATCAGAGGCTTGGTCAGGAATATCAAAAATATTAAGAGGTACGGAATTGGACTTAGGGATAGTGGTGGAGGTCTGGTTTACAGGGAGGATATCAACTGCTACGGAAGCAGTGCGAACGGGAACAGGGTTAACAGGAGCAGAATTAACTGGAGGAACGGATGGTTGGGAGACAGTAACAGGAGTGTGGGAAGAGGTAGAAATGAAGCGAACTTCGGGAAGACGCCAAGGATTTGGGCACTGATGAGCCTTATGGTCATCAGCACCACAACGAGAACATTTATTTTTACGAGGACAATCACTATTACGATGGGACCATGAATTACAAATATAACAGGATAAAGGTTGACGACGGTAAACGTTTAAACAATAATAGGAACCTAATTTAATACAGTGAGGGATATGTTGGGTTAACGAAATCCTGACGACCCGGTCACCAGTTTCGATGCCGGCATCGTCAAGGACACGAATGACATTTATGACACGACCAAAGGACGAATATATATCGGTAACAATAAGATCAGGGACTTCGGTAGGCAAATTTCGGACAGTAACGGCAGTGACAAACGAACCTATTTCAGATAACGAACAATGAAAACCAGACAAATACAAACCACTAAACAATAAACGTTCTTTTTCTACATGACAATTTTCATTTAAAGTAATACGGAAAGTGTAGTTTGAACAAGGTTGGACACATTTAAGGGCGGACATAGATTTCAAAACGACAGATACACTATTACGGACATCAACACGGGTAATTTGTACATCTAAGGAACGGACTTTATCAGGAAGTTGGAGGAGAAGAGATAAGCGGCGGGAAACTTCATAAGTTTCGGGCACCATAACTACTGAAAACCCCAAGGGTATAAATACCCAAGGGATTTAAACAATTACAGACACGGAACAAATAAGGATACTTGATCAAACTGGACTTGACAGGACTTCACGAGACTTGACTTGACGGGACTTGACAGGACTGAAGAGAAACTGGATGAAACACAGGAACTGGATGACGTCACAGGAAAAACTCAGCAGCACCAGAGAAAGAAAATCGAATACAATTATCAAAGTGGCCGGAACATCCGCACCTCAACGACAATATGTATACGCGATACTTATCAATACTTCGAAATCAATAATGATTTGCCCGCGTCAGGTAAGTATGACTTGCCTAACGCACGGTAAAATAACCTCGCATCCGTGACGGTCGTATTCCATGTGGGAGCGCGACGACGACCCGTCCGTGCCTCTCCCCCTTCCGTGCCACATACTTGTACCATCCTGTACGTTATCCGTAAAGGAAAACGATTCGTTCGTCCAGTTAATAGGGATGTTGGGTTCTTCCCAAAGGGAAGGGGGCCATACTCGGAGGTAGTGCAATACCGAGACGACCCGTGGCTGGGACGAGGCAAGCCTCTTTTCCACAGCCTAATTCCAAAAATCAGTTTAATATATGAGCTACTCAATGAGCAGCGTATCAGATATTAAGCTGATAAGAACAGATACTACACTTGATCTTAGCCAAAAGGCCGAGAAGCGATGCCCTTCCTTCTCCAAAATTGGGGACGCCGTCGCCAAAAGGCGCACTGGCCATGTGGGAGCTAGAGCACAAAACAACGACAAATCTGCGTGTGCACTATACTATGGCACGGTACGGCAATCGAGCAAGGCCGTGCGGCAAGCACTAGTGATGCATTGTCAGTCAGTGCTGCCTGACAACCACGTTTTTCACATGTTTTCCAACTTGCCCAACTCTCCCCCGAATGCCCCGAAATGTCTCGAAGCCAACGCAACCATTCTACGAAGCTCCCCTATAAAATAGATTCTAGTGACCTCCAACTTCTGTCTACGGCCATACCATCGGGAAAACACCGGTTCTCGTCCGATCACCGAAGTTAAGCCCGATCGGGCTAGGTTAGTACTTGGATGGGTGACCGCCTGGGAATACCTAGTGCTGTAGGCATTTCATTTTTGCTCTGCTTGCTGCTTGCTTTCGGCGTCTTCGCTTCTATCCCCCCCTCCCCGCTATTTGGGGGGCGCTACTACTTTTTTTTTTAATCTAGAAAAAGAAAACCAATAAACAGCGTTTCAGAACGAGGCCCGATCGAACAAGCGATAACGATTCACTCATTACAACACTCACGTCATGATAGCGCAGTAGTTTCCTCTGCATGCACGACGCTCTGACACTAATCGGCTTGTGTGGAGCAGAGTGTTCGCTGTGTTGCTCTGTTCCTGTGTGAAAAGCATGCTGTCGGGGAGAGAATAAAATATGTTAGTCAGTACGAAAGCATGATGTACTGGACGAACAACGCGATACACATTGTGCGTCCTCCTCAGGAGTGCGTGGGTACCAACCAGCGTTGAGCCGTGAATTGGTTAAACGATTCGGTTTGTCGTCGACATCGTTCTAACTACTCTCGCTAGTTCGTGTCTAGTAGTAGTAGTAGTCTAGCCACGTCAAGCACGAGCGAGTCATTCTAGTATTCTAGGCATTCTTAGTACTACATTCGTATTGTTGTACTACGATCGTATTATTCACTAACGCGCACTAGAAAAGACATGAGAATTGGATACAAGTTGGTTGTTCGGGGACGAGCGCGAACGCAGGTCCCCACTACCAGAAATTATACGCTCGAGTTACCCACATTTGGGGTAATCGCAGGGGTCAACCCAATCGAAGTGCAATGAAAGGGCCTCGCCCTGAGAGGACTGCCTTCATGATCACAGTTGCCTCCCGCGTCAGGTAAGTATGACTTGCCTAACGCACGGTAAAATAACCTCGCATCCGTGACGGTCGTATTCCATGTGGGAGCGCGACGACGACCCGTCCGTGCCTCTCCCCCTTCCGTGCCACATACTTGTACCATCCTGTACGTTATCCGTAAAGGAAAACGATTCGTTCGTCCAGTTAATAGGGATGTTGGGTTCTTCCCAAAGGGAAGGGGGCCATACTCGGAGGTAGTGCAATACCGAGACGACCCGTGGCTGGGACGAGGCAAGCCTCTTTTCCACAGCCTAATTCCAAAAATCAGTTTAATATATGAGCTACTCAATGAGCAGCGTATCAGATATTAAGCTGATAAGAACAGATACTACACTTGATCTTAGCCAAAAGGCCGAGAAGCGATGCCCTTCCTTCTCCAAAATTGGGGACGCCGTCGCCAAAAGGCGCACTGGCCATGTGGGAGCTAGAGCACAAAACAACGACAAATCTGCGTGTGCACTATACTATGGCACGGTACGGCAATCGAGCAAGGCCGTGCGGCAAGCACTAGTGATGCATTGTCAGTCAGTGCTGCCTGACAACCACGTTTTTCACATGTTTTCCAACTTGCCCAACTCTCCCCCGAATGCCCCGAAATGTCTCGAAGCCAACGCAACCATTCTACGAAGCTCCCCTATAAAATAGATTCTAGTGACCTCCAACTTCTGTCTACGGCCATACCATCGGGAAAACACCGGTTCTCGTCCGATCACCGAAGTTAAGCCCGATCGGGCTAGGTTAGTACTTGGATGGGTGACCGCCTGGGAATACCTAGTGCTGTAGGCATTTCATTTTTGCTCTGCTTGCTGCTTGCTTTCGGCGTCTTCGCTTCTATCCCCCCCTCCCCGCTATTTGGGGGGCGCTACTACTTTTTTTTTTAATCTAGAAAAAGAAAACCAATAAACAGCGTTTCAGAACGAGGCCCGATCGAACAAGCGATAACGATTCACTCATTACAACACTCACGTCATGATAGCGCAGTAGTTTCCTCTGCATGCACGACGCTCTGACACTAATCGGCTTGTGTGGAGCAGAGTGTTCGCTGTGTTGCTCTGTTCCTGTGTGAAAAGCATGCTGTCGGGGAGAGAATAAAATATGTTAGTCAGTACGAAAGCATGATGTACTGGACGAACAACGCGATACACATTGTGCGTCCTCCTCAGGAGTGCGTGGGTACCAACCAGCGTTGAGCCGTGAATTGGTTAAACGATTCGGTTTGTCGTCGACATCGTTCTAACTACTCTCGCTAGTTCGTGTCTAGTAGTAGTAGTAGTCTAGCCACGTCAAGCACGAGCGAGTCATTCTAGTATTCTAGGCATTCTTAGTACTACATTCGTATTGTTGTACTACGATCGTATTATTCACTAACGCGCACTAGAAAAGACATGAGAATTGGATACAAGTTGGTTGTTCGGGGACGAGCGCGAACGCAGGTCCCCACTACCAGAAATTATACGCTCGAGTTACCCACATTTGGGGTAATCGCAGGGGTCAACCCAATCGAAGTGCAATGAAAGGGCCTCGCCCTGAGAGGACTGCCTTCATGATCACAGTTGCCTCCCGCGTCAGGTAAGTATGACTTGCCTAACGCACGGTAAAATAACCTCGCATCCGTGACGGTCGTATTCCATGTGGGAGCGCGACGACGACCCGTCCGTGCCTCTCCCCCTTCCGTGCCACATACTTGTACCATCCTGTACGTTATCCGTAAAGGAAAACGATTCGTTCGTCCAGTTAATAGGGATGTTGGGTTCTTCCCAAAGGGAAGGGGGCCATACTCGGAGGTAGTGCAATACCGAGACGACCCGTGGCTGGGACGAGGCAAGCCTCTTTTCCACAGCCTAATTCCAAAAATCAGTTTAATATATGAGCTACTCAATGAGCAGCGTATCAGATATTAAGCTGATAAGAACAGATACTACACTTGATCTTAGCCAAAAGGCCGAGAAGCGATGCCCTTCCTTCTCCAAAATTGGGGACGCCGTCGCCAAAAGGCGCACTGGCCATGTGGGAGCTAGAGCACAAAACAACGACAAATCTGCGTGTGCACTATACTATGGCACGGTACGGCAATCGAGCAAGGCCGTGCGGCAAGCACTAGTGATGCATTGTCAGTCAGTGCTGCCTGACAACCACGTTTTTCACATGTTTTCCAACTTGCCCAACTCTCCCCCGAATGCCCCGAAATGTCTCGAAGCCAACGCAACCATTCTACGAAGCTCCCCTATAAAATAGATTCTAGTGACCTCCAACTTCTGTCTACGGCCATACCATCGGGAAAACACCGGTTCTCGTCCGATCACCGAAGTTAAGCCCGATCGGGCTAGGTTAGTACTTGGATGGGTGACCGCCTGGGAATACCTAGTGCTGTAGGCATTTCATTTTTGCTCTGCTTGCTGCTTGCTTTCGGCGTCTTCGCTTCTATCCCCCCCTCCCCGCTATTTGGGGGGCGCTACTACTTTTTTTTTTAATCTAGAAAAAGAAAACCAATAAACAGCGTTTCAGAACGAGGCCCGATCGAACAAGCGATAACGATTCACTCATTACAACACTCACGTCATGATAGCGCAGTAGTTTCCTCTGCATGCACGACGCTCTGACACTAATCGGCTTGTGTGGAGCAGAGTGTTCGCTGTGTTGCTCTGTTCCTGTGTGAAAAGCATGCTGTCGGGGAGAGAATAAAATATGTTAGTCAGTACGAAAGCATGATGTACTGGACGAACAACGCGATACACATTGTGCGTCCTCCTCAGGAGTGCGTGGGTACCAACCAGCGTTGAGCCGTGAATTGGTTAAACGATTCGGTTTGTCGTCGACATCGTTCTAACTACTCTCGCTAGTTCGTGTCTAGTAGTAGTAGTAGTCTAGCCACGTCAAGCACGAGCGAGTCATTCTAGTATTCTAGGCATTCTTAGTACTACATTCGTATTGTTGTACTACGATCGTATTATTCACTAACGCGCACTAGAAAAGACATGAGAATTGGATACAAGTTGGTTGTTCGGGGACGAGCGCGAACGCAGGTCCCCACTACCAGAAATTATACGCTCGAGTTACCCACATTTGGGGTAATCGCAGGGGTCAACCCAATCGAAGTGCAATGAAAGGGCCTCGCCCTGAGAGGACTGCCTTCATGATCACAGTTGCCTCCCGCGTCAGGTAAGTATGACTTGCCTAACGCACGGTAAAATAACCTCGCATCCGTGACGGTCGTATTCCATGTGGGAGCGCGACGACGACCCGTCCGTGCCTCTCCCCCTTCCGTGCCACATACTTGTACCATCCTGTACGTTATCCGTAAAGGAAAACGATTCGTTCGTCCAGTTAATAGGGATGTTGGGTTCTTCCCAAAGGGAAGGGGGCCATACTCGGAGGTAGTGCAATACCGAGACGACCCGTGGCTGGGACGAGGCAAGCCTCTTTTCCACAGCCTAATTCCAAAAATCAGTTTAATATATGAGCTACTCAATGAGCAGCGTATCAGATATTAAGCTGATAAGAACAGATACTACACTTGATCTTAGCCAAAAGGCCGAGAAGCGATGCCCTTCCTTCTCCAAAATTGGGGACGCCGTCGCCAAAAGGCGCACTGGCCATGTGGGAGCTAGAGCACAAAACAACGACAAATCTGCGTGTGCACTATACTATGGCACGGTACGGCAATCGAGCAAGGCCGTGCGGCAAGCACTAGTGATGCATTGTCAGTCAGTGCTGCCTGACAACCACGTTTTTCACATGTTTTCCAACTTGCCCAACTCTCCCCCGAATGCCCCGAAATGTCTCGAAGCCAACGCAACCATTCTACGAAGCTCCCCTATAAAATAGATTCTAGTGACCTCCAACTTCTGTCTACGGCCATACCATCGGGAAAACACCGGTTCTCGTCCGATCACCGAAGTTAAGCCCGATCGGGCTAGGTTAGTACTTGGATGGGTGACCGCCTGGGAATACCTAGTGCTGTAGGCATTTCATTTTTGCTCTGCTTGCTGCTTGCTTTCGGCGTCTTCGCTTCTATCCCCCCCTCCCCGCTATTTGGGGGGCGCTACTACTTTTTTTTTTAATCTAGAAAAAGAAAACCAATAAACAGCGTTTCAGAACGAGGCCCGATCGAACAAGCGATAACGATTCACTCATTACAACACTCACGTCATGATAGCGCAGTAGTTTCCTCTGCATGCACGACGCTCTGACACTAATCGGCTTGTGTGGAGCAGAGTGTTCGCTGTGTTGCTCTGTTCCTGTGTGAAAAGCATGCTGTCGGGGAGAGAATAAAATATGTTAGTCAGTACGAAAGCATGATGTACTGGACGAACAACGCGATACACATTGTGCGTCCTCCTCAGGAGTGCGTGGGTACCAACCAGCGTTGAGCCGTGAATTGGTTAAACGATTCGGTTTGTCGTCGACATCGTTCTAACTACTCTCGCTAGTTCGTGTCTAGTAGTAGTAGTAGTCTAGCCACGTCAAGCACGAGCGAGTCATTCTAGTATTCTAGGCATTCTTAGTACTACATTCGTATTGTTGTACTACGATCGTATTATTCACTAACGCGCACTAGAAAAGACATGAGAATTGGATACAAGTTGGTTGTTCGGGGACGAGCGCGAACGCAGGTCCCCACTACCAGAAATTATACGCTCGAGTTACCCACATTTGGGGTAATCGCAGGGGTCAACCCAATCGAAGTGCAATGAAAGGGCCTCGCCCTGAGAGGACTGCCTTCATGATCACAGTTGCCTCCCGCGTCAGGTAAGTATGACTTGCCTAACGCACGGTAAAATAACCTCGCATCCGTGACGGTCGTATTCCATGTGGGAGCGCGACGACGACCCGTCCGTGCCTCTCCCCCTTCCGTGCCACATACTTGTACCATCCTGTACGTTATCCGTAAAGGAAAACGATTCGTTCGTCCAGTTAATAGGGATGTTGGGTTCTTCCCAAAGGGAAGGGGGCCATACTCGGAGGTAGTGCAATACCGAGACGACCCGTGGCTGGGACGAGGCAAGCCTCTTTTCCACAGCCTAATTCCAAAAATCAGTTTAATATATGAGCTACTCAATGAGCAGCGTATCAGATATTAAGCTGATAAGAACAGATACTACACTTGATCTTAGCCAAAAGGCCGAGAAGCGATGCCCTTCCTTCTCCAAAATTGGGGACGCCGTCGCCAAAAGGCGCACTGGCCATGTGGGAGCTAGAGCACAAAACAACGACAAATCTGCGTGTGCACTATACTATGGCACGGTACGGCAATCGAGCAAGGCCGTGCGGCAAGCACTAGTGATGCATTGTCAGTCAGTGCTGCCTGACAACCACGTTTTTCACATGTTTTCCAACTTGCCCAACTCTCCCCCGAATGCCCCGAAATGTCTCGAAGCCAACGCAACCATTCTACGAAGCTCCCCTATAAAATAGATTCTAGTGACCTCCAACTTCTGTCTACGGCCATACCATCGGGAAAACACCGGTTCTCGTCCGATCACCGAAGTTAAGCCCGATCGGGCTAGGTTAGTACTTGGATGGGTGACCGCCTGGGAATACCTAGTGCTGTAGGCATTTCATTTTTGCTCTGCTTGCTGCTTGCTTTCGGCGTCTTCGCTTCTATCCCCCCCTCCCCGCTATTTGGGGGGCGCTACTACTTTTTTTTTTAATCTAGAAAAAGAAAACCAATAAACAGCGTTTCAGAACGAGGCCCGATCGAACAAGCGATAACGATTCACTCATTACAACACTCACGTCATGATAGCGCAGTAGTTTCCTCTGCATGCACGACGCTCTGACACTAATCGGCTTGTGTGGAGCAGAGTGTTCGCTGTGTTGCTCTGTTCCTGTGTGAAAAGCATGCTGTCGGGGAGAGAATAAAATATGTTAGTCAGTACGAAAGCATGATGTACTGGACGAACAACGCGATACACATTGTGCGTCCTCCTCAGGAGTGCGTGGGTACCAACCAGCGTTGAGCCGTGAATTGGTTAAACGATTCGGTTTGTCGTCGACATCGTTCTAACTACTCTCGCTAGTTCGTGTCTAGTAGTAGTAGTAGTCTAGCCACGTCAAGCACGAGCGAGTCATTCTAGTATTCTAGGCATTCTTAGTACTACATTCGTATTGTTGTACTACGATCGTATTATTCACTAACGCGCACTAGAAAAGACATGAGAATTGGATACAAGTTGGTTGTTCGGGGACGAGCGCGAACGCAGGTCCCCACTACCAGAAATTATACGCTCGAGTTACCCACATTTGGGGTAATCGCAGGGGTCAACCCAATCGAAGTGCAATGAAAGGGCCTCGCCCTGAGAGGACTGCCTTCATGATCACAGTTGCCTCCCGCGTCAGGTAAGTATGACTTGCCTAACGCACGGTAAAATAACCTCGCATCCGTGACGGTCGTATTCCATGTGGGAGCGCGACGACGACCCGTCCGTGCCTCTCCCCCTTCCGTGCCACATACTTGTACCATCCTGTACGTTATCCGTAAAGGAAAACGATTCGTTCGTCCAGTTAATAGGGATGTTGGGTTCTTCCCAAAGGGAAGGGGGCCATACTCGGAGGTAGTGCAATACCGAGACGACCCGTGGCTGGGACGAGGCAAGCCTCTTTTCCACAGCCTAATTCCAAAAATCAGTTTAATATATGAGCTACTCAATGAGCAGCGTATCAGATATTAAGCTGATAAGAACAGATACTACACTTGATCTTAGCCAAAAGGCCGAGAAGCGATGCCCTTCCTTCTCCAAAATTGGGGACGCCGTCGCCAAAAGGCGCACTGGCCATGTGGGAGCTAGAGCACAAAACAACGACAAATCTGCGTGTGCACTATACTATGGCACGGTACGGCAATCGAGCAAGGCCGTGCGGCAAGCACTAGTGATGCATTGTCAGTCAGTGCTGCCTGACAACCACGTTTTTCACATGTTTTCCAACTTGCCCAACTCTCCCCCGAATGCCCCGAAATGTCTCGAAGCCAACGCAACCATTCTACGAAGCTCCCCTATAAAATAGATTCTAGTGACCTCCAACTTCTGTCTACGGCCATACCATCGGGAAAACACCGGTTCTCGTCCGATCACCGAAGTTAAGCCCGATCGGGCTAGGTTAGTACTTGGATGGGTGACCGCCTGGGAATACCTAGTGCTGTAGGCATTTCATTTTTGCTCTGCTTGCTGCTTGCTTTCGGCGTCTTCGCTTCTATCCCCCCCTCCCCGCTATTTGGGGGGCGCTACTACTTTTTTTTTTAATCTAGAAAAAGAAAACCAATAAACAGCGTTTCAGAACGAGGCCCGATCGAACAAGCGATAACGATTCACTCATTACAACACTCACGTCATGATAGCGCAGTAGTTTCCTCTGCATGCACGACGCTCTGACACTAATCGGCTTGTGTGGAGCAGAGTGTTCGCTGTGTTGCTCTGTTCCTGTGTGAAAAGCATGCTGTCGGGGAGAGAATAAAATATGTTAGTCAGTACGAAAGCATGATGTACTGGACGAACAACGCGATACACATTGTGCGTCCTCCTCAGGAGTGCGTGGGTACCAACCAGCGTTGAGCCGTGAATTGGTTAAACGATTCGGTTTGTCGTCGACATCGTTCTAACTACTCTCGCTAGTTCGTGTCTAGTAGTAGTAGTAGTCTAGCCACGTCAAGCACGAGCGAGTCATTCTAGTATTCTAGGCATTCTTAGTACTACATTCGTATTGTTGTACTACGATCGTATTATTCACTAACGCGCACTAGAAAAGACATGAGAATTGGATACAAGTTGGTTGTTCGGGGACGAGCGCGAACGCAGGTCCCCACTACCAGAAATTATACGCTCGAGTTACCCACATTTGGGGTAATCGCAGGGGTCAACCCAATCGAAGTGCAATGAAAGGGCCTCGCCCTGAGAGGACTGCCTTCATGATCACAGTTGCCTCCCGCGTCAGGTAAGTATGACTTGCCTAACGCACGGTAAAATAACCTCGCATCCGTGACGGTCGTATTCCATGTGGGAGCGCGACGACGACCCGTCCGTGCCTCTCCCCCTTCCGTGCCACATACTTGTACCATCCTGTACGTTATCCGTAAAGGAAAACGATTCGTTCGTCCAGTTAATAGGGATGTTGGGTTCTTCCCAAAGGGAAGGGGGCCATACTCGGAGGTAGTGCAATACCGAGACGACCCGTGGCTGGGACGAGGCAAGCCTCTTTTCCACAGCCTAATTCCAAAAATCAGTTTAATATATGAGCTACTCAATGAGCAGCGTATCAGATATTAAGCTGATAAGAACAGATACTACACTTGATCTTAGCCAAAAGGCCGAGAAGCGATGCCCTTCCTTCTCCAAAATTGGGGACGCCGTCGCCAAAAGGCGCACTGGCCATGTGGGAGCTAGAGCACAAAACAACGACAAATCTGCGTGTGCACTATACTATGGCACGGTACGGCAATCGAGCAAGGCCGTGCGGCAAGCACTAGTGATGCATTGTCAGTCAGTGCTGCCTGACAACCACGTTTTTCACATGTTTTCCAACTTGCCCAACTCTCCCCCGAATGCCCCGAAATGTCTCGAAGCCAACGCAACCATTCTACGAAGCTCCCCTATAAAATAGATTCTAGTGACCTCCAACTTCTGTCTACGGCCATACCATCGGGAAAACACCGGTTCTCGTCCGATCACCGAAGTTAAGCCCGATCGGGCTAGGTTAGTACTTGGATGGGTGACCGCCTGGGAATACCTAGTGCTGTAGGCATTTCATTTTTGCTCTGCTTGCTGCTTGCTTTCGGCGTCTTCGCTTCTATCCCCCCCTCCCCGCTATTTGGGGGGCGCTACTACTTTTTTTTTTAATCTAGAAAAAGAAAACCAATAAACAGCGTTTCAGAACGAGGCCCGATCGAACAAGCGATAACGATTCACTCATTACAACACTCACGTCATGATAGCGCAGTAGTTTCCTCTGCATGCACGACGCTCTGACACTAATCGGCTTGTGTGGAGCAGAGTGTTCGCTGTGTTGCTCTGTTCCTGTGTGAAAAGCATGCTGTCGGGGAGAGAATAAAATATGTTAGTCAGTACGAAAGCATGATGTACTGGACGAACAACGCGATACACATTGTGCGTCCTCCTCAGGAGTGCGTGGGTACCAACCAGCGTTGAGCCGTGAATTGGTTAAACGATTCGGTTTGTCGTCGACATCGTTCTAACTACTCTCGCTAGTTCGTGTCTAGTAGTAGTAGTAGTCTAGCCACGTCAAGCACGAGCGAGTCATTCTAGTATTCTAGGCATTCTTAGTACTACATTCGTATTGTTGTACTACGATCGTATTATTCACTAACGCGCACTAGAAAAGACATGAGAATTGGATACAAGTTGGTTGTTCGGGGACGAGCGCGAACGCAGGTCCCCACTACCAGAAATTATACGCTCGAGTTACCCACATTTGGGGTAATCGCAGGGGTCAACCCAATCGAAGTGCAATGAAAGGGCCTCGCCCTGAGAGGACTGCCTTCATGATCACAGTTGCCTCCCGCGTCAGGTAAGTATGACTTGCCTAACGCACGGTAAAATAACCTCGCATCCGTGACGGTCGTATTCCATGTGGGAGCGCGACGACGACCCGTCCGTGCCTCTCCCCCTTCCGTGCCACATACTTGTACCATCCTGTACGTTATCCGTAAAGGAAAACGATTCGTTCGTCCAGTTAATAGGGATGTTGGGTTCTTCCCAAAGGGAAGGGGGCCATACTCGGAGGTAGTGCAATACCGAGACGACCCGTGGCTGGGACGAGGCAAGCCTCTTTTCCACAGCCTAATTCCAAAAATCAGTTTAATATATGAGCTACTCAATGAGCAGCGTATCAGATATTAAGCTGATAAGAACAGATACTACACTTGATCTTAGCCAAAAGGCCGAGAAGCGATGCCCTTCCTTCTCCAAAATTGGGGACGCCGTCGCCAAAAGGCGCACTGGCCATGTGGGAGCTAGAGCACAAAACAACGACAAATCTGCGTGTGCACTATACTATGGCACGGTACGGCAATCGAGCAAGGCCGTGCGGCAAGCACTAGTGATGCATTGTCAGTCAGTGCTGCCTGACAACCACGTTTTTCACATGTTTTCCAACTTGCCCAACTCTCCCCCGAATGCCCCGAAATGTCTCGAAGCCAACGCAACCATTCTACGAAGCTCCCCTATAAAATAGATTCTAGTGACCTCCAACTTCTGTCTACGGCCATACCATCGGGAAAACACCGGTTCTCGTCCGATCACCGAAGTTAAGCCCGATCGGGCTAGGTTAGTACTTGGATGGGTGACCGCCTGGGAATACCTAGTGCTGTAGGCATTTCATTTTTGCTCTGCTTGCTGCTTGCTTTCGGCGTCTTCGCTTCTATCCCCCCCTCCCCGCTATTTGGGGGGCGCTACTACTTTTTTTTTTAATCTAGAAAAAGAAAACCAATAAACAGCGTTTCAGAACGAGGCCCGATCGAACAAGCGATAACGATTCACTCATTACAACACTCACGTCATGATAGCGCAGTAGTTTCCTCTGCATGCACGACGCTCTGACACTAATCGGCTTGTGTGGAGCAGAGTGTTCGCTGTGTTGCTCTGTTCCTGTGTGAAAAGCATGCTGTCGGGGAGAGAATAAAATATGTTAGTCAGTACGAAAGCATGATGTACTGG
>JAOWCC010001211.1:35000-70243 GCA_030867875.1 Actinernus sp. WN-2022
AGCTCATTGTACATAGCACTTAGTGCTGAGTTCATTGTTCATAGTCCGATACTCAGTTCCTTGAGCTATTGTGCTCTTTACAGCTGCAGGCCTTGGATCAGCTCTAAACCGAAACCGCTGACCAGTAACCGTAGTCTAATGTCTTTGATGATATACTGAATTATCGTGTCCGTGGTTTCATGTGAATTGTTAAACGTAGCATGGTTGCGTGCTATCCACGTCCAATAAAGTACTGTTTTTATTAAGTACCCAGCCTGAGCACATAGACTCGGATCGTTGTTGTTGAACTCTAATAGGAAAACTCTCTGTTCATCGGGTTTAAACTGTCCTATTACTGATCTGATTTTTGGTTCAAAAAACCTCCAAACAGCCTTGATACGTTGGCACTCTAAAAAACAGTGTTTTATACTTTCCGTCTGGGTACAACTGGCACATTGCTTTGTCTTTGCAATGTGCCAGTGGTAAAGCTGTTCTCGAATCTTAACTCCTCTTGTCAAAATTAACCAGAGGAGGTCGTTTTTCTTATTTTCTGTTTTTTCTTGCCTGACTCTAGTCCAGAGAGTTTCCCACCTGCATTTATTTCTAATGCCCCAGTATCTAATAATGTCAAATTCGGTGCAAACTCCACTAACTAGGGCTTTGTAAACTATTCTTGTCCTGGTTCTAATCGGGAGGTCATTTGTTTCTCTGACTGCTGTTAAGCAGGATTGTAGAAACAGCGTTGGTTGGGCAGCGCTTGGTGTACTGTTGTCTCTTAAATGATTCCACTCTGGTCTCAACTGAGACAGCTGGCTGCCTAGAAAGTACTTTAACATATAGTACCACTGTGAGGTGGGGCCTGCATTTGCCCCATCACTCACGTTAACTGCTCTTAGCGCTCTACATTTTGTTTCAAGGTCTACCAAACCAACTCCCCCTTTGTTTAAGCTATTAATGACGGTTGTTCGAGCTACTGGATACATTTTACTGTTCCAGAAGAACCCCATAACCATAGTGTTGTATTGTTTGATAACCCAGTCAGGCAGTGGTAACACGCGAGCGGCGTACCAAAATCTGCTGGCCCCAATAGTATTAATTATTAGGGCCTTCCCTACGTATGATAGTTCTCGTGTTTTCCAGAGAGCAAGGCTATTGCTTAATTTCTTTAGTTTCGGTTCCCAATTGTCCTTTTCTACATCACCGTGGCCGAAGACAATTCCTAAAATTCTCATCTTGTTTACCCACTTTAAACCGTGGGGATTATCCGTTCTAGTTTTCCACATTCCAAGCCATAATGCTTCCGTTTTTGTTTTGTTCAATCGTGCCCCCGATGCTTTCTCGTATTTAGCAACCTCATTAAGAAGTGCTGTCAGAGACCGTTCTGACTTAACAAAAACTGTTGAGTCGTCCGCGTACTGGGCAATCTTAAATTGTTGCCCTTTGGCTCCCGGCAGCAAAAAGCCTTGTATCTCTGGGTTTTGCTTGATACTAGCCCCTAGGACTTCCGCGGTTAAGATATATAATAAGGGGGAAAGTGGACAACCCTGGCGAACTCCCCGTTCTAAGTTAATCTGTTCTGTCAAATCCCCGTTACAAATTACTTGTGCTTTTGCGTTGTTATACAGCACATTAACCCATCTACGAAAAGACTCGCCAAAACCGAACCGGATCGATGCCCTTCCTTCTCCAAAATTGGGGACGCCGTCGCCAAAAGGCGCACTGGCCATGTGGGAGCTAGAGCACAAAACAACGACAAATCTGCGTGTGCACTATACTATGGCACGGTACGGCAATCGAGCAAGGCCGTGCGGCAAGCACTAGTGATGCATTGTCAGTCAGTGCTGCCTGACAACCACGTTTTTCACATGTTTTCCAACTTGCCCAACTCTCCCCCGAATGCCCCGAAATGTCTCGAAGCCAACGCAACCATTCTACGAAGCTCCCCTATAAAATAGATTCTAGTGACCTCCAACTTCTGTCTACGGCCATACCATCGGGAAAACACCGGTTCTCGTCCGATCACCGAAGTTAAGCCCGATCGGGCTAGGTTAGTACTTGGATGGGTGACCGCCTGGGAATACCTAGTGCTGTAGGCATTTCATTTTTGCTCTGCTTGCTGCTTGCTTTCGGCGTCTTCGCTTCTATCCCCCCCTCCCCGCTATTTGGGGGGCGCTACTACTTTTTTTTTTAATCTAGAAAAAGAAAACCAATAAACAGCGTTTCAGAACGAGGCCCGATCGAACAAGCGATAACGATTCACTCATTACAACACTCACGTCATGATAGCGCAGTAGTTTCCTCTGCATGCACGACGCTCTGACACTAATCGGCTTGTGTGGAGCAGAGTGTTCGCTGTGTTGCTCTGTTCCTGTGTGAAAAGCATGCTGTCGGGGAGAGAATAAAATATGTTAGTCAGTACGAAAGCATGATGTACTGGACGAACAACGCGATACACATTGTGCGTCCTCCTCAGGAGTGCGTGGGTACCAACCAGCGTTGAGCCGTGAATTGGTTAAACGATTCGGTTTGTCGTCGACATCGTTCTAACTACTCTCGCTAGTTCGTGTCTAGTAGTAGTAGTAGTCTAGCCACGTCAAGCACGAGCGAGTCATTCTAGTATTCTAGGCATTCTTAGTACTACATTCGTATTGTTGTACTACGATCGTATTATTCACTAACGCGCACTAGAAAAGACATGAGAATTGGATACAAGTTGGTTGTTCGGGGACGAGCGCGAACGCAGGTCCCCACTACCAGAAATTATACGCTCGAGTTACCCACATTTGGGGTAATCGCAGGGGTCAACCCAATCGAAGTGCAATGAAAGGGCCTCGCCCTGAGAGGACTGCCTTCATGATCACAGTTGCCTCCCGCGTCAGGTAAGTATGACTTGCCTAACGCACGGTAAAATAACCTCGCATCCGTGACGGTCGTATTCCATGTGGGAGCGCGACGACGACCCGTCCGTGCCTCTCCCCCTTCCGTGCCACATACTTGTACCATCCTGTACGTTATCCGTAAAGGAAAACGATTCGTTCGTCCAGTTAATAGGGATGTTGGGTTCTTCCCAAAGGGAAGGGGGCCATACTCGGAGGTAGTGCAATACCGAGACGACCCGTGGCTGGGACGAGGCAAGCCTCTTTTCCACAGCCTAATTCCAAAAATCAGTTTAATATATGAGCTACTCAATGAGCAGCGTATCAGATATTAAGCTGATAAGAACAGATACTACACTTGATCTTAGCCAAAAGGCCGAGAAGCGATGCCCTTCCTTCTCCAAAATTGGGGACGCCGTCGCCAAAAGGCGCACTGGCCATGTGGGAGCTAGAGCACAAAACAACGACAAATCTGCGTGTGCACTATACTATGGCACGGTACGGCAATCGAGCAAGGCCGTGCGGCAAGCACTAGTGATGCATTGTCAGTCAGTGCTGCCTGACAACCACGTTTTTCACATGTTTTCCAACTTGCCCAACTCTCCCCCGAATGCCCCGAAATGTCTCGAAGCCAACGCAACCATTCTACGAAGCTCCCCTATAAAATAGATTCTAGTGACCTCCAACTTCTGTCTACGGCCATACCATCGGGAAAACACCGGTTCTCGTCCGATCACCGAAGTTAAGCCCGATCGGGCTAGGTTAGTACTTGGATGGGTGACCGCCTGGGAATACCTAGTGCTGTAGGCATTTCATTTTTGCTCTGCTTGCTGCTTGCTTTCGGCGTCTTCGCTTCTATCCCCCCCTCCCCGCTATTTGGGGGGCGCTACTACTTTTTTTTTTAATCTAGAAAAAGAAAACCAATAAACAGCGTTTCAGAACGAGGCCCGATCGAACAAGCGATAACGATTCACTCATTACAACACTCACGTCATGATAGCGCAGTAGTTTCCTCTGCATGCACGACGCTCTGACACTAATCGGCTTGTGTGGAGCAGAGTGTTCGCTGTGTTGCTCTGTTCCTGTGTGAAAAGCATGCTGTCGGGGAGAGAATAAAATATGTTAGTCAGTACGAAAGCATGATGTACTGGACGAACAACGCGATACACATTGTGCGTCCTCCTCAGGAGTGCGTGGGTACCAACCAGCGTTGAGCCGTGAATTGGTTAAACGATTCGGTTTGTCGTCGACATCGTTCTAACTACTCTCGCTAGTTCGTGTCTAGTAGTAGTAGTAGTCTAGCCACGTCAAGCACGAGCGAGTCATTCTAGTATTCTAGGCATTCTTAGTACTACATTCGTATTGTTGTACTACGATCGTATTATTCACTAACGCGCACTAGAAAAGACATGAGAATTGGATACAAGTTGGTTGTTCGGGGACGAGCGCGAACGCAGGTCCCCACTACCAGAAATTATACGCTCGAGTTACCCACATTTGGGGTAATCGCAGGGGTCAACCCAATCGAAGTGCAATGAAAGGGCCTCGCCCTGAGAGGACTGCCTTCATGATCACAGTTGCCTCCCGCGTCAGGTAAGTATGACTTGCCTAACGCACGGTAAAATAACCTCGCATCCGTGACGGTCGTATTCCATGTGGGAGCGCGACGACGACCCGTCCGTGCCTCTCCCCCTTCCGTGCCACATACTTGTACCATCCTGTACGTTATCCGTAAAGGAAAACGATTCGTTCGTCCAGTTAATAGGGATGTTGGGTTCTTCCCAAAGGGAAGGGGGCCATACTCGGAGGTAGTGCAATACCGAGACGACCCGTGGCTGGGACGAGGCAAGCCTCTTTTCCACAGCCTAATTCCAAAAATCAGTTTAATATATGAGCTACTCAATGAGCAGCGTATCAGATATTAAGCTGATAAGAACAGATACTACACTTGATCTTAGCCAAAAGGCCGAGAAGCGATGCCCTTCCTTCTCCAAAATTGGGGACGCCGTCGCCAAAAGGCGCACTGGCCATGTGGGAGCTAGAGCACAAAACAACGACAAATCTGCGTGTGCACTATACTATGGCACGGTACGGCAATCGAGCAAGGCCGTGCGGCAAGCACTAGTGATGCATTGTCAGTCAGTGCTGCCTGACAACCACGTTTTTCACATGTTTTCCAACTTGCCCAACTCTCCCCCGAATGCCCCGAAATGTCTCGAAGCCAACGCAACCATTCTACGAAGCTCCCCTATAAAATAGATTCTAGTGACCTCCAACTTCTGTCTACGGCCATACCATCGGGAAAACACCGGTTCTCGTCCGATCACCGAAGTTAAGCCCGATCGGGCTAGGTTAGTACTTGGATGGGTGACCGCCTGGGAATACCTAGTGCTGTAGGCATTTCATTTTTGCTCTGCTTGCTGCTTGCTTTCGGCGTCTTCGCTTCTATCCCCCCCTCCCCGCTATTTGGGGGGCGCTACTACTTTTTTTTTTAATCTAGAAAAAGAAAACCAATAAACAGCGTTTCAGAACGAGGCCCGATCGAACAAGCGATAACGATTCACTCATTACAACACTCACGTCATGATAGCGCAGTAGTTTCCTCTGCATGCACGACGCTCTGACACTAATCGGCTTGTGTGGAGCAGAGTGTTCGCTGTGTTGCTCTGTTCCTGTGTGAAAAGCATGCTGTCGGGGAGAGAATAAAATATGTTAGTCAGTACGAAAGCATGATGTACTGGACGAACAACGCGATACACATTGTGCGTCCTCCTCAGGAGTGCGTGGGTACCAACCAGCGTTGAGCCGTGAATTGGTTAAACGATTCGGTTTGTCGTCGACATCGTTCTAACTACTCTCGCTAGTTCGTGTCTAGTAGTAGTAGTAGTCTAGCCACGTCAAGCACGAGCGAGTCATTCTAGTATTCTAGGCATTCTTAGTACTACATTCGTATTGTTGTACTACGATCGTATTATTCACTAACGCGCACTAGAAAAGACATGAGAATTGGATACAAGTTGGTTGTTCGGGGACGAGCGCGAACGCAGGTCCCCACTACCAGAAATTATACGCTCGAGTTACCCACATTTGGGGTAATCGCAGGGGTCAACCCAATCGAAGTGCAATGAAAGGGCCTCGCCCTGAGAGGACTGCCTTCATGATCACAGTTGCCTCCCGCGTCAGGTAAGTATGACTTGCCTAACGCACGGTAAAATAACCTCGCATCCGTGACGGTCGTATTCCATGTGGGAGCGCGACGACGACCCGTCCGTGCCTCTCCCCCTTCCGTGCCACATACTTGTACCATCCTGTACGTTATCCGTAAAGGAAAACGATTCGTTCGTCCAGTTAATAGGGATGTTGGGTTCTTCCCAAAGGGAAGGGGGCCATACTCGGAGGTAGTGCAATACCGAGACGACCCGTGGCTGGGACGAGGCAAGCCTCTTTTCCACAGCCTAATTCCAAAAATCAGTTTAATATATGAGCTACTCAATGAGCAGCGTATCAGATATTAAGCTGATAAGAACAGATACTACACTTGATCTTAGCCAAAAGGCCGAGAAGCGATGCCCTTCCTTCTCCAAAATTGGGGACGCCGTCGCCAAAAGGCGCACTGGCCATGTGGGAGCTAGAGCACAAAACAACGACAAATCTGCGTGTGCACTATACTATGGCACGGTACGGCAATCGAGCAAGGCCGTGCGGCAAGCACTAGTGATGCATTGTCAGTCAGTGCTGCCTGACAACCACGTTTTTCACATGTTTTCCAACTTGCCCAACTCTCCCCCGAATGCCCCGAAATGTCTCGAAGCCAACGCAACCATTCTACGAAGCTCCCCTATAAAATAGATTCTAGTGACCTCCAACTTCTGTCTACGGCCATACCATCGGGAAAACACCGGTTCTCGTCCGATCACCGAAGTTAAGCCCGATCGGGCTAGGTTAGTACTTGGATGGGTGACCGCCTGGGAATACCTAGTGCTGTAGGCATTTCATTTTTGCTCTGCTTGCTGCTTGCTTTCGGCGTCTTCGCTTCTATCCCCCCCTCCCCGCTATTTGGGGGGCGCTACTACTTTTTTTTTTAATCTAGAAAAAGAAAACCAATAAACAGCGTTTCAGAACGAGGCCCGATCGAACAAGCGATAACGATTCACTCATTACAACACTCACGTCATGATAGCGCAGTAGTTTCCTCTGCATGCACGACGCTCTGACACTAATCGGCTTGTGTGGAGCAGAGTGTTCGCTGTGTTGCTCTGTTCCTGTGTGAAAAGCATGCTGTCGGGGAGAGAATAAAATATGTTAGTCAGTACGAAAGCATGATGTACTGGACGAACAACGCGATACACATTGTGCGTCCTCCTCAGGAGTGCGTGGGTACCAACCAGCGTTGAGCCGTGAATTGGTTAAACGATTCGGTTTGTCGTCGACATCGTTCTAACTACTCTCGCTAGTTCGTGTCTAGTAGTAGTAGTAGTCTAGCCACGTCAAGCACGAGCGAGTCATTCTAGTATTCTAGGCATTCTTAGTACTACATTCGTATTGTTGTACTACGATCGTATTATTCACTAACGCGCACTAGAAAAGACATGAGAATTGGATACAAGTTGGTTGTTCGGGGACGAGCGCGAACGCAGGTCCCCACTACCAGAAATTATACGCTCGAGTTACCCACATTTGGGGTAATCGCAGGGGTCAACCCAATCGAAGTGCAATGAAAGGGCCTCGCCCTGAGAGGACTGCCTTCATGATCACAGTTGCCTCCCGCGTCAGGTAAGTTTTTTTTGTGTTTGCTGTACCACCAGTGACACTGTAGTGCAACGCATCAGCATGGTGTTGAGCCAGGAGAGGGTCACCAGACGCCAACTTCGCCATAGGAATCGAACCCAGCCTCTCCTAATAGCGAGAAGATATTGAATCCACGACAGTGGATCAGGGAAACATTGGGAACATTAAACAGGATACCTTCATATGACATGATAACATCATACGCCATGAACACATTAACACAAACAAACATATATATTCATAAAAGGAGAAACCAAGCGCAGTACTTCCAATTAAGGGGACCACGGTGGCAAGAGAGGAAGGCACACCAATCGCAGTACTTCCAATTAAGGGGACCGCGATGGCAAGAGAACAATCACAAACAAACATTAATATTGATAATATAAGTGATTTTTTAGGGGAAAAAGGAATAGGTCGTTAAAAAGGAAAAGAAGATTAAATATCGGGCGCAAATTTGCCAAGAACGTTCCAAGATCGACGAAAGAAACGAATTCGTCTCGCCGATCTGAAACGCTTGGCATACAAGAGAAGAAAAAAATCAAGGCGAGCTTGGACCGAAGCAACGACCTCAGCCACAACCGGACGGATGTTACGAAACCGAAAGTCGTTCCTCGCATGCCAGATAGAGAATTTACATAAATTTAGGACGTAGGAGAAAACAGGAGGAACAACCTTTCGTTCATCAGGATTATAGCCAAATAAGATATGACGGGAAGATAATTTGGGAGCAAGAGGTACAGCCAGGATAAAGGCGGACTCAATCGGGGCCAAAATACTTTGTGCTAAAGGACAGTGAAAGAAAAGATGAGTTAAGTTTTCAGTGGGGTGACTGCAAAAACAGGAGGGTTCAACATTCATTCCAAAGGAAACGAGCCTATCCGCAGTATAAAGAACTCCATGTGCAATTTTCCAATTGACGTCAGTTGTATGCCTGTCAAGAGGAAGGATAGAGACTTGGGCCCAAGTTGCCGGCCAGTAGAGAACTCCAAAGTCCGGCAAAAAGTGGTCGATACAATGAGGAGGGTTGGCAAAAATTTCGATCAAAGAAGAGTAACAAAGTTTAGTCGTAATAGAGGACACAGGACGTGAATTACCATCGGAATCAGGAGAAATAGAGAGAGTGCCACTAATAGGGTCACAATTTCCACCAATTAAGGCCCAAGACTCAAGCATAGATGCATAGAATGGTGGTAACAAATGAAAAGGATAAAATGCAGGAGTAGACAAAACTTGAAAAGGATCATCAAGGAAATGTTTCTTTACCCAGTACGTAAAAAAGAAGGACCACTTAGTGGGAGATATAATGAATCGTTTCACCCACTGAATCTGCAAAGAACGAACTTTTAATAGTACATCTATTACATTAAAGCCACCTTTTAGTTTAGGCTGCATGATTGCGTTCCTGGAGACCATTTCTTTTTTATTGGACCAGAAGAATTTATATACGGATTGCTTTATAGATTTAAGTACCCATTCCGGCATGTGGATCACAGTAGCAGTATACCACAAACCAGAAAGGGCAAGGGCATTCAGAACCAAGGATTTACCTTGAAAAGAGAGATTCCTTTGGCTCCAGGAAGAAAGCACATTATCTAAGGATTTGAGGCGGTCATTCCAATTTTCTCCGGAGAGATCACCAGGGCCAAGAACAGTACCAAGACAGGGAAGCTTCACAGAAGACCATAGAAGCTTTACAGGGGGGTCAATGCGACCAGACCATGCACCCAGCCACAAACCCTTACTTTTACTTGCATTCAGTTTAGATCCAGATGCCTTTTCAAAAGAACTATACACTTTAAAGCAATGAATAATCTCTTGATCAGAAGAAACCATCAGGGTTGTATCATCAGCATATTGTGAAATTGTTGCTGACTGATTCAATGAATGTGGAAGAGAAATACCCATTATGTGAGGTGAGGCGCGGATATTACAAGCCAAGACCTCGGATATCAGTACATATAATAATGGTGACAGAGGACAACCCTGACGGACACCACGAGATGGTTTGAAAAAGGGAGAAAGGAAGCCATTAACTATTACTGACGACTCAATCGCAGTATAAAAGAGACGGACCCAAGATATGAAAGACGGACCAAAGCCCATGTTCTCAAGGGTACGTAGGAGAAATTGCCAGTCAACACGGTCAAAGGCTTTCTCCTGATCAAGAGATATTAAAGCGATAGGAATGTTACTTTCAGTGGCATAGAGACATATATCTCTTAGTAGGGCAACATTTTCCCCGATAAAGCGCCCAGGAACAGAACAAGTTTGATCCGGTGAAACAAGAAGGTGCATTACTTTAAGGAGTCTGCCAGCGACAGTACGAGAAGCAAGTTTATAATCTACAGTTAACAATGTAATGGGACGCCAGTTTTTACGGAAGAATCGGAAACCTTTTTTAAATAAAAGAGAAATCAAACCTCTCCTCTGTGAAACAGATAAAAGGCCAACGGAATGAGAGTGATTTAAAACAATAACTAAGTCTTTACCAAGGAGATCCCAGAATTCAAGATAGAACTCCATCGGGAGACCATCGATACCAGGAGTCTTATTTCTGGCCATTCCTTTAAGGGCTTCCAAACACTCGTCAGATGTCAGTTTCCCTTCACATGATTCTGATTCATCGGCAGAAAGAATATGTTCAAGATGACTCAACAGGAGGGTTTGAGTGTCATACTCAGTCTCTTCAGCAGAAAAAAGATTTCTATAATAGTCGGACCAGACACGGATAAGGTCATCTTTTTTATTTACGTAGGATCCATCGTCAAGTTTGATACAATCGATTAATTTATTAGAAGCCCGTTTTTTAATAAGACGAAAGAAAAAGGCGGATGAACATTCACCCTCTTCAGCCCACTGAACACGAGATCTAACTTGGGCAGCTTTGGCTTGTCCCAGATCCAAAAGAGAAATTTCGTTTAATATTCGTTTATATTCATTTAAGGAGGAAACATAGCCAGAATCGACCAGAATCTTAAGATGGGATGCCTTAAGTTCCAATGATTCTCGCAGACATCGGTTCGCTTTATTTTTAACAGAGCAGTGTTGGATAGATAGTTTTTTGATTTTGAGTTTCCCAACATCCCACCAGTTTTCAAGAGAATTATAGAGGGGAATGCGTGTCTGCCAAGAATTCCAGAATTCATTGATTTTATTTTTATATTCCAGATCAGAAAGAATGCCAGTATTCAACTTCCAAAAGCCGGGACCAGTTTCAGGAGCATCCGGAATAGAGGAAATCAAAAGGAGGGCATCATGATCAGAATATGGGCAAGGAAATATTTCGCATGAGGAAGTACAGGGAATCCAACTATGTGGGATACCCAGAAGGTCAATTCTAGAAGCCAAGGAGCCATCGGACTTAGTCCACGTAAAAGAAGAGGAGAGAGGGTGAAAATGTCTCCATACATCAACACAATTGGCATCACTAAAAAGTTGTGCCAAATTATCGGAACTATTACGGTAGGGACAAGAGGCAGAGCTACCTCGTCGATCAACAGTACTGTCAAAAACAGCATTAAAATCTCCACATAAGACAGTGTGGACAGAAGGATCAAGGGAAGAGGATATGTCCTCAAAAAAGAGATTCCTAGTTGGATTACGATTAGGGGCATAAACACATGCAACCCTGAAAAAGGAGGTATGAAAAGCAAAATGAATTTGTAGAAATCGACCATTTTTATCTTTCCATTGATTTATGCAGGAAAGAGAAGAACGAAAGAGAATGGCTACACCAGCCGACTTATTCGAGCCGAAAGAGCCAGCTGATGTAAACCCAGAAGAGGAGAACCAGGTGTTCAGTTCAACCTCAGATGTACAGTGGGTCTCTTGAAGACAAATAATATCAGGCGATGGATAACGGGTATTAAGCCAATTAATTAAACAGGAACGTTTATTTACATCACGGATACCATTTATATTAATAGAAATAATCACTACCATAGCAATAATTATTAATTTCACAAAACAACAAATATATTTATTAAGACTATTTTTATATTTAACACGGCACCATTTTTTATACACATTTAGATTTATCGAGCTCGTAATTAAATAATTGACATTAATACCAAAAAGAAACAACAAAATGGGAAATAATGAGAAGAAAAATGATCCCCCAAAAAATGTGAGGCAAACAGTAAAAAACAAAGTTAATGGCGTAAATATGAGGACGAATTTGATCTTGATAATGGTGTAAGATGAAGATCAAGAGGGGATGGAGAATGCGAGGGAGGAACAGGAGGAGCTTTACCTAATCGCTGACCTCGCTGGGTTGAAGGAGTGGAGGAGAGACGGCCAATTTGCTTGGCAGTGGCTTTACCTTTAGCTCGAGCTTTGGCGTTCAGTTGTGATAACTTCTCAGTAATCAACTTAGGTCTTAGAATGTTTGAAAACAAGGAACGTTGTTTAGAAGGAGTGTCCTCACCAGAGTCAGAAAAAAGTTCCTGACTCTGAGAAGGTTCGGATTCGGTTTGAGAGGCCGAAACGTCCATGGGTGTGGATGCCGCGGCAGAAGAATGGTGAGCATCGGAAGCCGAAAGTGGAAGGATGGATTCCGAAGGGGAACGATGAAGGGCAACGGAAGCCGGAGGAGCAAGATTGGATGCCGAAGCGTAACGATGAAGAGCATCAAAAGCCGGAGGTGCAAGAATGGATGCCGAAGCGGAAGGTGGAGAATCAGAGAAGGATTCAGACGAAACAACAGCAGAAGTCGATGGAACCACAGGTGCAGAAGCGACGGGAGAGATAGGAACTGCAGAGGACGTTTCGCCTTTAGAAGCCGGAGTGGAATCCTGTGTTTCGAAAGAAGGCTGGTCCGAAGTAATAACAGTTGGAGTAAAACTAGAAGGTGGAGGAGGACGACGAGGAGGAAATAGAGGTATAGCAGTAGAAGGTATGGAAGAGGTATTCAATGTTGGCCGAGCGGATGGCAGAATCCAAGGTGTTCGACATGTGTTTGCCCGGTGACTGGATTCCCCGCAGCGAGAACAACTACTTTTGAAAGGGCAGTTAGAAATAGAATGGCCCCATTTATTGCAGTTAAAACAACTTTGGGGCTGACCACGATAATGATTGATTACATAGTAAGTGCCGATTTTAGTACAATGAGGAATATGAGAAGTCATTACAATAGAAACATAGCGATCGCCAATTTCGATGCCTAGGTCATCGACCGGAGTACGAAGATTGACGACGCGACCGAATTGAGAATAATACTCCTCGATGATCGCGTCAGGAACTTCGGAAGGAATGTTGGAGATACAGACGGAAGTAAAAGTAGAGTCGACCTCAAAAAGAGAACAGAACATGCCATCGAAATAAAGGCCGGTCTGGAGAAGTAAGTTGCGAGAAGCAGCGAATTGTTGTTTAAAAGTGATACGGAAAGTAAATTTATTTATTTGCTGAACGCATTTGAGATGATCCTTTTGTTTAATTACAGAAATGATGTTATCACGTACAGCTTGGCGGGATAATTCGCCAACCTTGAAAGGGACTTTAAAAAGGAGAGTGTTTCGACGACGAACCTCGTATACATCGGAAATCATAATGAAAAAGAGAATATGACTTGGAAAAAATCCAAGAAGTTGTACAAGAATGTACAAAGAACGTACAAAAGTACGTAAGGTAACTACAAAGGAAAGTTTCCCCAACAATCACCCAGTAGGGCAAAAGTTGGGTCAAAAGAACTAAGTATAAATATTAATTAATTATATATATATAAAACAAAGGATATAAATAAGGATACTAATTAAGTTCTTGAAGGAAGAGCACAGGTCCCCTAGAACTTGAAGGAACCAAGGAACACTGGCAACTTGTCCAAGGGAGACTTCACAACGAGGGCGAGGAGAGCCAAGGGTTGTAGATGACGTCAACACTCCAAGGACCAAACGCAGGAACTCAGCAACTCAGGAATCCAGAGAAACTAATTTTAGCGCCTATAGCGGCCGGAACATCCGCACCGTAAGGCTAACTTAAATTAGCGATACTTAATATTGACAAAAATCAATCGAAATTGATTTCCCGCGTCAGGTAAGTATGACTTGCCTAACGCACGGTAAAATAACCTCGCATCCGTGACGGTCGTATTCCATGTGGGAGCGCGACGACGACCCGTCCGTGCCTCTCCCCCTTCCGTGCCACATACTTGTACCATCCTGTACGTTATCCGTAAAGGAAAACGATTCGTTCGTCCAGTTAATAGGGATGTTGGGTTCTTCCCAAAGGGAAGGGGGCCATACTCGGAGGTAGTGCAATACCGAGACGACCCGTGGCTGGGACGAGGCAAGCCTCTTTTCCACAGCCTAATTCCAAAAATCAGTTTAATATATGAGCTACTCAATGAGCAGCGTATCAGATATTAAGCTGATAAGAACAGATACTACACTTGATCTTAGCCAAAAGGCCGAGAAGCGATGCCCTTCCTTCTCCAAAATTGGGGACGCCGTCGCCAAAAGGCGCACTGGCCATGTGGGAGCTAGAGCACAAAACAACGACAAATCTGCGTGTGCACTATACTATGGCACGGTACGGCAATCGAGCAAGGCCGTGCGGCAAGCACTAGTGATGCATTGTCAGTCAGTGCTGCCTGACAACCACGTTTTTCACATGTTTTCCAACTTGCCCAACTCTCCCCCGAATGCCCCGAAATGTCTCGAAGCCAACGCAACCATTCTACGAAGCTCCCCTATAAAATAGATTCTAGTGACCTCCAACTTCTGTCTACGGCCATACCATCGGGAAAACACCGGTTCTCGTCCGATCACCGAAGTTAAGCCCGATCGGGCTAGGTTAGTACTTGGATGGGTGACCGCCTGGGAATACCTAGTGCTGTAGGCATTTCATTTTTGCTCTGCTTGCTGCTTGCTTTCGGCGTCTTCGCTTCTATCCCCCCCTCCCCGCTATTTGGGGGGCGCTACTACTTTTTTTTTTAATCTAGAAAAAGAAAACCAATAAACAGCGTTTCAGAACGAGGCCCGATCGAACAAGCGATAACGATTCACTCATTACAACACTCACGTCATGATAGCGCAGTAGTTTCCTCTGCATGCACGACGCTCTGACACTAATCGGCTTGTGTGGAGCAGAGTGTTCGCTGTGTTGCTCTGTTCCTGTGTGAAAAGCATGCTGTCGGGGAGAGAATAAAATATGTTAGTCAGTACGAAAGCATGATGTACTGGACGAACAACGCGATACACATTGTGCGTCCTCCTCAGGAGTGCGTGGGTACCAACCAGCGTTGAGCCGTGAATTGGTTAAACGATTCGGTTTGTCGTCGACATCGTTCTAACTACTCTCGCTAGTTCGTGTCTAGTAGTAGTAGTAGTCTAGCCACGTCAAGCACGAGCGAGTCATTCTAGTATTCTAGGCATTCTTAGTACTACATTCGTATTGTTGTACTACGATCGTATTATTCACTAACGCGCACTAGAAAAGACATGAGAATTGGATACAAGTTGGTTGTTCGGGGACGAGCGCGAACGCAGGTCCCCACTACCAGAAATTATACGCTCGAGTTACCCACATTTGGGGTAATCGCAGGGGTCAACCCAATCGAAGTGCAATGAAAGGGCCTCGCCCTGAGAGGACTGCCTTCATGATCACAGTTGCCTCCCGCGTCAGGTAAGTTTTTTTTTGTGTTTGCTGTACCACCAGTGGTGCGAAAGTGCAAGGCACCAGCATGGTGTTGAGCCAGGAGAGGGCCACCAGACGCCAACTTCGCCAGAGGAATCGAACCCCGCCTCTCCCGATGGCAATAAAATATTGAGTCTATGATATTAGACTAGATAAATATTGGAAACATATAGAAAAGAGGATGGTATAAACATAAAGGACAAGAGAAAGGCAAAAAAAAACTCCCGCAGTACTGGGACCACGGAAGAAAAAGCCAATGGTGATAAATGAGAGGAGTTCCGCAGTGCGTCCAATAAAGGGGACCACGGAAAATAACAAAAAAAAAAAAAACGCAGTATAGAAATGAATAATTTATAATTAATAAGTTAAGTTTATAATTAAAATAATGTTTATATGATAAAGACAAGGAAAAAAAAAAAAGTAGAAGACAAACGAATCTCAGGAAAGGAAGAAAAATCGGAAAAACGGCGAATGAAGGAAAAAATAAAAGGTAGCTACAGCAGTACATTCAATTAAGAAGACCGCAGTAGAAGCAGGAAGCGAGAATCGGAAAAAGGCGAAAAACAAACGAAAAAGGCGAATGAAGGAAAAATAAAGGTAGCTACTGCAGTACGTTCAATTAAGAGGACCGCAGTAGAAGAAAAACAAGAATGTCACATAAAGACAATAATATTTATAAATAGGAGCTTGTGAATAATTAAATTAATTATTTATATTTATTATGTTTAAAGCGACTAGCAACAGCAGATTTATAGTCTTTGTCAATAATAGTGTTATTAATAATATGTTTAACTTGAGAAAACATGGAGGGAGGAACAGGACGAGGAGGAGCAGGACGACGAGAAGCGCCTTTGGAAGAAGTAGCTGCAGGGGCAAAAATTTGAGAATCAGCAATTGAATATACCATAGATGAGGAAAGAAGATCAGTATCAGGATTAGGATCAAGAGGGTCACCCTCAAGGGCAGGGCAAGAACTGTCTAAAATTTCAACTATAGGGGTAGCAGAATCAAGAGCATCGGAACGAGTTAAGGACAAGATCTGGGAATCAGTAATAGTAAAATCCATAGAATCAAAGGTTTCAGAAAGGGAAGTAGTTGACGCAGCTGGTGAAGATAGAGCACGCAACTCAGAATCATCAACAGCAGCGTCATCACTCAAGACAGAAAAGGAATTAGTGGTAGGGACAGGAACTACAAGAGCATCAGAAAATTTTGGTTTTTTAGAAAAAGGAATGAGAGACCAAGCCTCATCAGAGGCTTGGTCAGGAATATCAAAAATATTAAGAGGTACGGAATTGGACTTAGGGATAGTGGTGGAGGTCTGGTTTACAGGGAGGATATCAACTGCTACGGAAGCAGTGCGAACGGGAACAGGGTTAACAGGAGCAGAATTAACTGGAGGAACGGATGGTTGGGAGACAGTAACAGGAGTGTGGGAAGAGGTAGAAATGAAGCGAACTTCGGGAAGACGCCAAGGATTTGGGCACTGATGAGCCTTATGGTCATCAGCACCACAACGAGAACATTTATTTTTACGAGGACAATCACTATTACGATGGGACCATGAATTACAAATATAACAGGATAAAGGTTGACGACGGTAAACGTTTAAACAATAATAGGAACCTAATTTAATACAGTGAGGGATATGTTGGGTTAACGAAATCCTGACGACCCGGTCACCAGTTTCGATGCCGGCATCGTCAAGGACACGAATGACATTTATGACACGACCAAAGGACGAATATATATCGGTAACAATAAGATCAGGGACTTCGGTAGGCAAATTTCGGACAGTAACGGCAGTGACAAACGAACCTATTTCAGATAACGAACAATGAAAACCAGACAAATACAAACCACTAAACAATAAACGTTCTTTTTCTACATGACAATTTTCATTTAAAGTAATACGGAAAGTGTAGTTTGAACAAGGTTGGACACATTTAAGGGCGGATAAAGATTTCAAAACGACAGATACACTATTACGGACATCAACACGGGTAATTTGGACATCTAAGGAACGGACTTTATCAGGAAGTTGGAGGAGAAGAGATAAGCGGCGGGAAACTTCATAAGTTTCGGGCACCATAACTACTGAAAACCCCAAGGGTATAAATACCCAAGGGATTTAAACAATTACAGACACGGAACAAATAAGGATACTTGATCAAACTGGACTTGACAGGACTTGACGAGACTTGACTTGACGGGACTTGACAGGACTGAAGAGAAACTGGATGAAACACAGGAACTGGATGACGTCACAGGAAAAACTCAGCAGCACCAGAGAAAGAAAATCGAATACAATTATCAAAGTGGCCGGAACATCCGCACCTCAACGACAATATGTATACGCGATACTTATCAATACTTCGAAATCAATAATGATTTGCCCGCGTCAGGTAAGTATGACTTGCCTAACGCACGGTAAAATAACCTCGCATCCGTGACGGTCGTATTCCATGTGGGAGCGCGACGACGACCCGTCCGTGCCTCTCCCCCTTCCGTGCCACATACTTGTACCATCCTGTACGTTATCCGTAAAGGAAAACGATTCGTTCGTCCAGTTAATAGGGATGTTGGGTTCTTCCCAAAGGGAAGGGGGCCATACTCGGAGGTAGTGCAATACCGAGACGACCCGTGGCTGGGACGAGGCAAGCCTCTTTTCCACAGCCTAATTCCAAAAATCAGTTTAATATATGAGCTACTCAATGAGCAGCGTATCAGATATTAAGCTGATAAGAACAGATACTACACTTGATCTTAGCCAAAAGGCCGAGAAGCGATGCCCTTCCTTCTCCAAAATTGGGGACGCCGTCGCCAAAAGGCGCACTGGCCATGTGGGAGCTAGAGCACAAAACAACGACAAATCTGCGTGTGCACTATACTATGGCACGGTACGGCAATCGAGCAAGGCCGTGCGGCAAGCACTAGTGATGCATTGTCAGTCAGTGCTGCCTGACAACCACGTTTTTCACATGTTTTCCAACTTGCCCAACTCTCCCCCGAATGCCCCGAAATGTCTCGAAGCCAACGCAACCATTCTACGAAGCTCCCCTATAAAATAGATTCTAGTGACCTCCAACTTCTGTCTACGGCCATACCATCGGGAAAACACCGGTTCTCGTCCGATCACCGAAGTTAAGCCCGATCGGGCTAGGTTAGTACTTGGATGGGTGACCGCCTGGGAATACCTAGTGCTGTAGGCATTTCATTTTTGCTCTGCTTGCTGCTTGCTTTCGGCGTCTTCGCTTCTATCCCCCCCTCCCCGCTATTTGGGGGGCGCTACTACTTTTTTTTTTAATCTAGAAAAAGAAAACCAATAAACAGCGTTTCAGAACGAGGCCCGATCGAACAAGCGATAACGATTCACTCATTACAACACTCACGTCATGATAGCGCAGTAGTTTCCTCTGCATGCACGACGCTCTGACACTAATCGGCTTGTGTGGAGCAGAGTGTTCGCTGTGTTGCTCTGTTCCTGTGTGAAAAGCATGCTGTCGGGGAGAGAATAAAATATGTTAGTCAGTACGAAAGCATGATGTACTGGACGAACAACGCGATACACATTGTGCGTCCTCCTCAGGAGTGCGTGGGTACCAACCAGCGTTGAGCCGTGAATTGGTTAAACGATTCGGTTTGTCGTCGACATCGTTCTAACTACTCTCGCTAGTTCGTGTCTAGTAGTAGTAGTAGTCTAGCCACGTCAAGCACGAGCGAGTCATTCTAGTATTCTAGGCATTCTTAGTACTACATTCGTATTGTTGTACTACGATCGTATTATTCACTAACGCGCACTAGAAAAGACATGAGAATTGGATACAAGTTGGTTGTTCGGGGACGAGCGCGAACGCAGGTCCCCACTACCAGAAATTATACGCTCGAGTTACCCACATTTGGGGTAATCGCAGGGGTCAACCCAATCGAAGTGCAATGAAAGGGCCTCGCCCTGAGAGGACTGCCTTCATGATCACAGTTGCCTCCCGCGTCAGGTAAGTATGACTTGCCTAACGCACGGTAAAATAACCTCGCATCCGTGACGGTCGTATTCCATGTGGGAGCGCGACGACGACCCGTCCGTGCCTCTCCCCCTTCCGTGCCACATACTTGTACCATCCTGTACGTTATCCGTAAAGGAAAACGATTCGTTCGTCCAGTTAATAGGGATGTTGGGTTCTTCCCAAAGGGAAGGGGGCCATACTCGGAGGTAGTGCAATACCGAGACGACCCGTGGCTGGGACGAGGCAAGCCTCTTTTCCACAGCCTAATTCCAAAAATCAGTTTAATATATGAGCTACTCAATGAGCAGCGTATCAGATATTAAGCTGATAAGAACAGATACTACACTTGATCTTAGCCAAAAGGCCGAGAAGCGATGCCCTTCCTTCTCCAAAATTGGGGACGCCGTCGCCAAAAGGCGCACTGGCCATGTGGGAGCTAGAGCACAAAACAACGACAAATCTGCGTGTGCACTATACTATGGCACGGTACGGCAATCGAGCAAGGCCGTGCGGCAAGCACTAGTGATGCATTGTCAGTCAGTGCTGCCTGACAACCACGTTTTTCACATGTTTTCCAACTTGCCCAACTCTCCCCCGAATGCCCCGAAATGTCTCGAAGCCAACGCAACCATTCTACGAAGCTCCCCTATAAAATAGATTCTAGTGACCTCCAACTTCTGTCTACGGCCATACCATCGGGAAAACACCGGTTCTCGTCCGATCACCGAAGTTAAGCCCGATCGGGCTAGGTTAGTACTTGGATGGGTGACCGCCTGGGAATACCTAGTGCTGTAGGCATTTCATTTTTGCTCTGCTTGCTGCTTGCTTTCGGCGTCTTCGCTTCTATCCCCCCCTCCCCGCTATTTGGGGGGCGCTACTACTTTTTTTTTTAATCTAGAAAAAGAAAACCAATAAACAGCGTTTCAGAACGAGGCCCGATCGAACAAGCGATAACGATTCACTCATTACAACACTCACGTCATGATAGCGCAGTAGTTTCCTCTGCATGCACGACGCTCTGACACTAATCGGCTTGTGTGGAGCAGAGTGTTCGCTGTGTTGCTCTGTTCCTGTGTGAAAAGCATGCTGTCGGGGAGAGAATAAAATATGTTAGTCAGTACGAAAGCATGATGTACTGGACGAACAACGCGATACACATTGTGCGTCCTCCTCAGGAGTGCGTGGGTACCAACCAGCGTTGAGCCGTGAATTGGTTAAACGATTCGGTTTGTCGTCGACATCGTTCTAACTACTCTCGCTAGTTCGTGTCTAGTAGTAGTAGTAGTCTAGCCACGTCAAGCACGAGCGAGTCATTCTAGTATTCTAGGCATTCTTAGTACTACATTCGTATTGTTGTACTACGATCGTATTATTCACTAACGCGCACTAGAAAAGACATGAGAATTGGATACAAGTTGGTTGTTCGGGGACGAGCGCGAACGCAGGTCCCCACTACCAGAAATTATACGCTCGAGTTACCCACATTTGGGGTAATCGCAGGGGTCAACCCAATCGAAGTGCAATGAAAGGGCCTCGCCCTGAGAGGACTGCCTTCATGATCACAGTTGCCTCCCGCGTCAGGTAAGTATGACTTGCCTAACGCACGGTAAAATAACCTCGCATCCGTGACGGTCGTATTCCATGTGGGAGCGCGACGACGACCCGTCCGTGCCTCTCCCCCTTCCGTGCCACATACTTGTACCATCCTGTACGTTATCCGTAAAGGAAAACGATTCGTTCGTCCAGTTAATAGGGATGTTGGGTTCTTCCCAAAGGGAAGGGGGCCATACTCGGAGGTAGTGCAATACCGAGACGACCCGTGGCTGGGACGAGGCAAGCCTCTTTTCCACAGCCTAATTCCAAAAATCAGTTTAATATATGAGCTACTCAATGAGCAGCGTATCAGATATTAAGCTGATAAGAACAGATACTACACTTGATCTTAGCCAAAAGGCCGAGAAGCGATGCCCTTCCTTCTCCAAAATTGGGGACGCCGTCGCCAAAAGGCGCACTGGCCATGTGGGAGCTAGAGCACAAAACAACGACAAATCTGCGTGTGCACTATACTATGGCACGGTACGGCAATCGAGCAAGGCCGTGCGGCAAGCACTAGTGATGCATTGTCAGTCAGTGCTGCCTGACAACCACGTTTTTCACATGTTTTCCAACTTGCCCAACTCTCCCCCGAATGCCCCGAAATGTCTCGAAGCCAACGCAACCATTCTACGAAGCTCCCCTATAAAATAGATTCTAGTGACCTCCAACTTCTGTCTACGGCCATACCATCGGGAAAACACCGGTTCTCGTCCGATCACCGAAGTTAAGCCCGATCGGGCTAGGTTAGTACTTGGATGGGTGACCGCCTGGGAATACCTAGTGCTGTAGGCATTTCATTTTTGCTCTGCTTGCTGCTTGCTTTCGGCGTCTTCGCTTCTATCCCCCCCTCCCCGCTATTTGGGGGGCGCTACTACTTTTTTTTTTAATCTAGAAAAAGAAAACCAATAAACAGCGTTTCAGAACGAGGCCCGATCGAACAAGCGATAACGATTCACTCATTACAACACTCACGTCATGATAGCGCAGTAGTTTCCTCTGCATGCACGACGCTCTGACACTAATCGGCTTGTGTGGAGCAGAGTGTTCGCTGTGTTGCTCTGTTCCTGTGTGAAAAGCATGCTGTCGGGGAGAGAATAAAATATGTTAGTCAGTACGAAAGCATGATGTACTGGACGAACAACGCGATACACATTGTGCGTCCTCCTCAGGAGTGCGTGGGTACCAACCAGCGTTGAGCCGTGAATTGGTTAAACGATTCGGTTTGTCGTCGACATCGTTCTAACTACTCTCGCTAGTTCGTGTCTAGTAGTAGTAGTAGTCTAGCCACGTCAAGCACGAGCGAGTCATTCTAGTATTCTAGGCATTCTTAGTACTACATTCGTATTGTTGTACTACGATCGTATTATTCACTAACGCGCACTAGAAAAGACATGAGAATTGGATACAAGTTGGTTGTTCGGGGACGAGCGCGAACGCAGGTCCCCACTACCAGAAATTATACGCTCGAGTTACCCACATTTGGGGTAATCGCAGGGGTCAACCCAATCGAAGTGCAATGAAAGGGCCTCGCCCTGAGAGGACTGCCTTCATGATCACAGTTGCCTCCCGCGTCAGGTAAGTATGACTTGCCTAACGCACGGTAAAATAACCTCGCATCCGTGACGGTCGTATTCCATGTGGGAGCGCGACGACGACCCGTCCGTGCCTCTCCCCCTTCCGTGCCACATACTTGTACCATCCTGTACGTTATCCGTAAAGGAAAACGATTCGTTCGTCCAGTTAATAGGGATGTTGGGTTCTTCCCAAAGGGAAGGGGGCCATACTCGGAGGTAGTGCAATACCGAGACGACCCGTGGCTGGGACGAGGCAAGCCTCTTTTCCACAGCCTAATTCCAAAAATCAGTTTAATATATGAGCTACTCAATGAGCAGCGTATCAGATATTAAGCTGATAAGAACAGATACTACACTTGATCTTAGCCAAAAGGCCGAGAAGCGATGCCCTTCCTTCTCCAAAATTGGGGACGCCGTCGCCAAAAGGCGCACTGGCCATGTGGGAGCTAGAGCACAAAACAACGACAAATCTGCGTGTGCACTATACTATGGCACGGTACGGCAATCGAGCAAGGCCGTGCGGCAAGCACTAGTGATGCATTGTCAGTCAGTGCTGCCTGACAACCACGTTTTTCACATGTTTTCCAACTTGCCCAACTCTCCCCCGAATGCCCCGAAATGTCTCGAAGCCAACGCAACCATTCTACGAAGCTCCCCTATAAAATAGATTCTAGTGACCTCCAACTTCTGTCTACGGCCATACCATCGGGAAAACACCGGTTCTCGTCCGATCACCGAAGTTAAGCCCGATCGGGCTAGGTTAGTACTTGGATGGGTGACCGCCTGGGAATACCTAGTGCTGTAGGCATTTCATTTTTGCTCTGCTTGCTGCTTGCTTTCGGCGTCTTCGCTTCTATCCCCCCCTCCCCGCTATTTGGGGGGCGCTACTACTTTTTTTTTTAATCTAGAAAAAGAAAACCAATAAACAGCGTTTCAGAACGAGGCCCGATCGAACAAGCGATAACGATTCACTCATTACAACACTCACGTCATGATAGCGCAGTAGTTTCCTCTGCATGCACGACGCTCTGACACTAATCGGCTTGTGTGGAGCAGAGTGTTCGCTGTGTTGCTCTGTTCCTGTGTGAAAAGCATGCTGTCGGGGAGAGAATAAAATATGTTAGTCAGTACGAAAGCATGATGTACTGGACGAACAACGCGATACACATTGTGCGTCCTCCTCAGGAGTGCGTGGGTACCAACCAGCGTTGAGCCGTGAATTGGTTAAACGATTCGGTTTGTCGTCGACATCGTTCTAACTACTCTCGCTAGTTCGTGTCTAGTAGTAGTAGTAGTCTAGCCACGTCAAGCACGAGCGAGTCATTCTAGTATTCTAGGCATTCTTAGTACTACATTCGTATTGTTGTACTACGATCGTATTATTCACTAACGCGCACTAGAAAAGACATGAGAATTGGATACAAGTTGGTTGTTCGGGGACGAGCGCGAACGCAGGTCCCCACTACCAGAAATTATACGCTCGAGTTACCCACATTTGGGGTAATCGCAGGGGTCAACCCAATCGAAGTGCAATGAAAGGGCCTCGCCCTGAGAGGACTGCCTTCATGATCACAGTTGCCTCCCGCGTCAGGTAAGTATGACTTGCCTAACGCACGGTAAAATAACCTCGCATCCGTGACGGTCGTATTCCATGTGGGAGCGCGACGACGACCCGTCCGTGCCTCTCCCCCTTCCGTGCCACATACTTGTACCATCCTGTACGTTATCCGTAAAGGAAAACGATTCGTTCGTCCAGTTAATAGGGATGTTGGGTTCTTCCCAAAGGGAAGGGGGCCATACTCGGAGGTAGTGCAATACCGAGACGACCCGTGGCTGGGACGAGGCAAGCCTCTTTTCCACAGCCTAATTCCAAAAATCAGTTTAATATATGAGCTACTCAATGAGCAGCGTATCAGATATTAAGCTGATAAGAACAGATACTACACTTGATCTTAGCCAAAAGGCCGAGAAGCGATGCCCTTCCTTCTCCAAAATTGGGGACGCCGTCGCCAAAAGGCGCACTGGCCATGTGGGAGCTAGAGCACAAAACAACGACAAATCTGCGTGTGCACTATACTATGGCACGGTACGGCAATCGAGCAAGGCCGTGCGGCAAGCACTAGTGATGCATTGTCAGTCAGTGCTGCCTGACAACCACGTTTTTCACATGTTTTCCAACTTGCCCAACTCTCCCCCGAATGCCCCGAAATGTCTCGAAGCCAACGCAACCATTCTACGAAGCTCCCCTATAAAATAGATTCTAGTGACCTCCAACTTCTGTCTACGGCCATACCATCGGGAAAACACCGGTTCTCGTCCGATCACCGAAGTTAAGCCCGATCGGGCTAGGTTAGTACTTGGATGGGTGACCGCCTGGGAATACCTAGTGCTGTAGGCATTTCATTTTTGCTCTGCTTGCTGCTTGCTTTCGGCGTCTTCGCTTCTATCCCCCCCTCCCCGCTATTTGGGGGGCGCTACTACTTTTTTTTTTAATCTAGAAAAAGAAAACCAATAAACAGCGTTTCAGAACGAGGCCCGATCGAACAAGCGATAACGATTCACTCATTACAACACTCACGTCATGATAGCGCAGTAGTTTCCTCTGCATGCACGACGCTCTGACACTAATCGGCTTGTGTGGAGCAGAGTGTTCGCTGTGTTGCTCTGTTCCTGTGTGAAAAGCATGCTGTCGGGGAGAGAATAAAATATGTTAGTCAGTACGAAAGCATGATGTACTGGACGAACAACGCGATACACATTGTGCGTCCTCCTCAGGAGTGCGTGGGTACCAACCAGCGTTGAGCCGTGAATTGGTTAAACGATTCGGTTTGTCGTCGACATCGTTCTAACTACTCTCGCTAGTTCGTGTCTAGTAGTAGTAGTAGTCTAGCCACGTCAAGCACGAGCGAGTCATTCTAGTATTCTAGGCATTCTTAGTACTACATTCGTATTGTTGTACTACGATCGTATTATTCACTAACGCGCACTAGAAAAGACATGAGAATTGGATACAAGTTGGTTGTTCGGGGACGAGCGCGAACGCAGGTCCCCACTACCAGAAATTATACGCTCGAGTTACCCACATTTGGGGTAATCGCAGGGGTCAACCCAATCGAAGTGCAATGAAAGGGCCTCGCCCTGAGAGGACTGCCTTCATGATCACAGTTGCCTCCCGCGTCAGGTAAGTATGACTTGCCTAACGCACGGTAAAATAACCTCGCATCCGTGACGGTCGTATTCCATGTGGGAGCGCGACGACGACCCGTCCGTGCCTCTCCCCCTTCCGTGCCACATACTTGTACCATCCTGTACGTTATCCGTAAAGGAAAACGATTCGTTCGTCCAGTTAATAGGGATGTTGGGTTCTTCCCAAAGGGAAGGGGGCCATACTCGGAGGTAGTGCAATACCGAGACGACCCGTGGCTGGGACGAGGCAAGCCTCTTTTCCACAGCCTAATTCCAAAAATCAGTTTAATATATGAGCTACTCAATGAGCAGCGTATCAGATATTAAGCTGATAAGAACAGATACTACACTTGATCTTAGCCAAAAGGCCGAGAAGCGATGCCCTTCCTTCTCCAAAATTGGGGACGCCGTCGCCAAAAGGCGCACTGGCCATGTGGGAGCTAGAGCACAAAACAACGACAAATCTGCGTGTGCACTATACTATGGCACGGTACGGCAATCGAGCAAGGCCGTGCGGCAAGCACTAGTGATGCATTGTCAGTCAGTGCTGCCTGACAACCACGTTTTTCACATGTTTTCCAACTTGCCCAACTCTCCCCCGAATGCCCCGAAATGTCTCGAAGCCAACGCAACCATTCTACGAAGCTCCCCTATAAAATAGATTCTAGTGACCTCCAACTTCTGTCTACGGCCATACCATCGGGAAAACACCGGTTCTCGTCCGATCACCGAAGTTAAGCCCGATCGGGCTAGGTTAGTACTTGGATGGGTGACCGCCTGGGAATACCTAGTGCTGTAGGCATTTCATTTTTGCTCTGCTTGCTGCTTGCTTTCGGCGTCTTCGCTTCTATCCCCCCCTCCCCGCTATTTGGGGGGCGCTACTACTTTTTTTTTTAATCTAGAAAAAGAAAACCAATAAACAGCGTTTCAGAACGAGGCCCGATCGAACAAGCGATAACGATTCACTCATTACAACACTCACGTCATGATAGCGCAGTAGTTTCCTCTGCATGCACGACGCTCTGACACTAATCGGCTTGTGTGGAGCAGAGTGTTCGCTGTGTTGCTCTGTTCCTGTGTGAAAAGCATGCTGTCGGGGAGAGAATAAAATATGTTAGTCAGTACGAAAGCATGATGTACTGGACGAACAACGCGATACACATTGTGCGTCCTCCTCAGGAGTGCGTGGGTACCAACCAGCGTTGAGCCGTGAATTGGTTAAACGATTCGGTTTGTCGTCGACATCGTTCTAACTACTCTCGCTAGTTCGTGTCTAGTAGTAGTAGTAGTCTAGCCACGTCAAGCACGAGCGAGTCATTCTAGTATTCTAGGCATTCTTAGTACTACATTCGTATTGTTGTACTACGATCGTATTATTCACTAACGCGCACTAGAAAAGACATGAGAATTGGATACAAGTTGGTTGTTCGGGGACGAGCGCGAACGCAGGTCCCCACTACCAGAAATTATACGCTCGAGTTACCCACATTTGGGGTAATCGCAGGGGTCAACCCAATCGAAGTGCAATGAAAGGGCCTCGCCCTGAGAGGACTGCCTTCATGATCACAGTTGCCTCCCGCGTCAGGTAAGTATGACTTGCCTAACGCACGGTAAAATAACCTCGCATCCGTGACGGTCGTATTCCATGTGGGAGCGCGACGACGACCCGTCCGTGCCTCTCCCCCTTCCGTGCCACATACTTGTACCATCCTGTACGTTATCCGTAAAGGAAAACGATTCGTTCGTCCAGTTAATAGGGATGTTGGGTTCTTCCCAAAGGGAAGGGGGCCATACTCGGAGGTAGTGCAATACCGAGACGACCCGTGGCTGGGACGAGGCAAGCCTCTTTTCCACAGCCTAATTCCAAAAATCAGTTTAATATATGAGCTACTCAATGAGCAGCGTATCAGATATTAAGCTGATAAGAACAGATACTACACTTGATCTTAGCCAAAAGGCCGAGAAGCGATGCCCTTCCTTCTCCAAAATTGGGGACGCCGTCGCCAAAAGGCGCACTGGCCATGTGGGAGCTAGAGCACAAAACAACGACAAATCTGCGTGTGCACTATACTATGGCACGGTACGGCAATCGAGCAAGGCCGTGCGGCAAGCACTAGTGATGCATTGTCAGTCAGTGCTGCCTGACAACCACGTTTTTCACATGTTTTCCAACTTGCCCAACTCTCCCCCGAATGCCCCGAAATGTCTCGAAGCCAACGCAACCATTCTACGAAGCTCCCCTATAAAATAGATTCTAGTGACCTCCAACTTCTGTCTACGGCCATACCATCGGGAAAACACCGGTTCTCGTCCGATCACCGAAGTTAAGCCCGATCGGGCTAGGTTAGTACTTGGATGGGTGACCGCCTGGGAATACCTAGTGCTGTAGGCATTTCATTTTTGCTCTGCTTGCTGCTTGCTTTCGGCGTCTTCGCTTCTATCCCCCCCTCCCCGCTATTTGGGGGGCGCTACTACTTTTTTTTTTAATCTAGAAAAAGAAAACCAATAAACAGCGTTTCAGAACGAGGCCCGATCGAACAAGCGATAACGATTCACTCATTACAACACTCACGTCATGATAGCGCAGTAGTTTCCTCTGCATGCACGACGCTCTGACACTAATCGGCTTGTGTGGAGCAGAGTGTTCGCTGTGTTGCTCTGTTCCTGTGTGAAAAGCATGCTGTCGGGGAGAGAATAAAATATGTTAGTCAGTACGAAAGCATGATGTACTGGACGAACAACGCGATACACATTGTGCGTCCTCCTCAGGAGTGCGTGGGTACCAACCAGCGTTGAGCCGTGAATTGGTTAAACGATTCGGTTTGTCGTCGACATCGTTCTAACTACTCTCGCTAGTTCGTGTCTAGTAGTAGTAGTAGTCTAGCCACGTCAAGCACGAGCGAGTCATTCTAGTATTCTAGGCATTCTTAGTACTACATTCGTATTGTTGTACTACGATCGTATTATTCACTAACGCGCACTAGAAAAGACATGAGAATTGGATACAAGTTGGTTGTTCGGGGACGAGCGCGAACGCAGGTCCCCACTACCAGAAATTATACGCTCGAGTTACCCACATTTGGGGTAATCGCAGGGGTCAACCCAATCGAAGTGCAATGAAAGGGCCTCGCCCTGAGAGGACTGCCTTCATGATCACAGTTGCCTCCCGCGTCAGGTAAGTATGACTTGCCTAACGCACGGTAAAATAACCTCGCATCCGTGACGGTCGTATTCCATGTGGGAGCGCGACGACGACCCGTCCGTGCCTCTCCCCCTTCCGTGCCACATACTTGTACCATCCTGTACGTTATCCGTAAAGGAAAACGATTCGTTCGTCCAGTTAATAGGGATGTTGGGTTCTTCCCAAAGGGAAGGGGGCCATACTCGGAGGTAGTGCAATACCGAGACGACCCGTGGCTGGGACGAGGCAAGCCTCTTTTCCACAGCCTAATTCCAAAAATCAGTTTAATATATGAGCTACTCAATGAGCAGCGTATCAGATATTAAGCTGATAAGAACAGATACTACACTTGATCTTAGCCAAAAGGCCGAGAAGCGATGCCCTTCCTTCTCCAAAATTGGGGACGCCGTCGCCAAAAGGCGCACTGGCCATGTGGGAGCTAGAGCACAAAACAACGACAAATCTGCGTGTGCACTATACTATGGCACGGTACGGCAATCGAGCAAGGCCGTGCGGCAAGCACTAGTGATGCATTGTCAGTCAGTGCTGCCTGACAACCACGTTTTTCACATGTTTTCCAACTTGCCCAACTCTCCCCCGAATGCCCCGAAATGTCTCGAAGCCAACGCAACCATTCTACGAAGCTCCCCTATAAAATAGATTCTAGTGACCTCCAACTTCTGTCTACGGCCATACCATCGGGAAAACACCGGTTCTCGTCCGATCACCGAAGTTAAGCCCGATCGGGCTAGGTTAGTACTTGGATGGGTGACCGCCTGGGAATACCTAGTGCTGTAGGCATTTCATTTTTGCTCTGCTTGCTGCTTGCTTTCGGCGTCTTCGCTTCTATCCCCCCCTCCCCGCTATTTGGGGGGCGCTACTACTTTTTTTTTTAATCTAGAAAAAGAAAACCAATAAACAGCGTTTCAGAACGAGGCCCGATCGAACAAGCGATAACGATTCACTCATTACAACACTCACGTCATGATAGCGCAGTAGTTTCCTCTGCATGCACGACGCTCTGACACTAATCGGCTTGTGTGGAGCAGAGTGTTCGCTGTGTTGCTCTGTTCCTGTGTGAAAAGCATGCTGTCGGGGAGAGAATAAAATATGTTAGTCAGTACGAAAGCATGATGTACTGGACGAACAACGCGATACACATTGTGCGTCCTCCTCAGGAGTGCGTGGGTACCAACCAGCGTTGAGCCGTGAATTGGTTAAACGATTCGGTTTGTCGTCGACATCGTTCTAACTACTCTCGCTAGTTCGTGTCTAGTAGTAGTAGTAGTCTAGCCACGTCAAGCACGAGCGAGTCATTCTAGTATTCTAGGCATTCTTAGTACTACATTCGTATTGTTGTACTACGATCGTATTATTCACTAACGCGCACTAGAAAAGACATGAGAATTGGATACAAGTTGGTTGTTCGGGGACGAGCGCGAACGCAGGTCCCCACTACCAGAAATTATACGCTCGAGTTACCCACATTTGGGGTAATCGCAGGGGTCAACCCAATCGAAGTGCAATGAAAGGGCCTCGCCCTGAGAGGACTGCCTTCATGATCACAGTTGCCTCCCGCGTCAGGTAAGTATGACTTGCCTAACGCACGGTAAAATAACCTCGCATCCGTGACGGTCGTATTCCATGTGGGAGCGCGACGACGACCCGTCCGTGCCTCTCCCCCTTCCGTGCCACATACTTGTACCATCCTGTACGTTATCCGTAAAGGAAAACGATTCGTTCGTCCAGTTAATAGGGATGTTGGGTTCTTCCCAAAGGGAAGGGGGCCATACTCGGAGGTAGTGCAATACCGAGACGACCCGTGGCTGGGACGAGGCAAGCCTCTTTTCCACAGCCTAATTCCAAAAATCAGTTTAATATATGAGCTACTCAATGAGCAGCGTATCAGATATTAAGCTGATAAGAACAGATACTACACTTGATCTTAGCCAAAAGGCCGAGAAGCGATGCCCTTCCTTCTCCAAAATTGGGGACGCCGTCGCCAAAAGGCGCACTGGCCATGTGGGAGCTAGAGCACAAAACAACGACAAATCTGCGTGTGCACTATACTATGGCACGGTACGGCAATCGAGCAAGGCCGTGCGGCAAGCACTAGTGATGCATTGTCAGTCAGTGCTGCCTGACAACCACGTTTTTCACATGTTTTCCAACTTGCCCAACTCTCCCCCGAATGCCCCGAAATGTCTCGAAGCCAACGCAACCATTCTACGAAGCTCCCCTATAAAATAGATTCTAGTGACCTCCAACTTCTGTCTACGGCCATACCATCGGGAAAACACCGGTTCTCGTCCGATCACCGAAGTTAAGCCCGATCGGGCTAGGTTAGTACTTGGATGGGTGACCGCCTGGGAATACCTAGTGCTGTAGGCATTTCATTTTTGCTCTGCTTGCTGCTTGCTTTCGGCGTCTTCGCTTCTATCCCCCCCTCCCCGCTATTTGGGGGGCGCTACTACTTTTTTTTTTAATCTAGAAAAAGAAAACCAATAAACAGCGTTTCAGAACGAGGCCCGATCGAACAAGCGATAACGATTCACTCATTACAACACTCACGTCATGATAGCGCAGTAGTTTCCTCTGCATGCACGACGCTCTGACACTAATCGGCTTGTGTGGAGCAGAGTGTTCGCTGTGTTGCTCTGTTCCTGTGTGAAAAGCATGCTGTCGGGGAGAGAATAAAATATGTTAGTCAGTACGAAAGCATGATGTACTGGACGAACAACGCGATACACATTGTGCGTCCTCCTCAGGAGTGCGTGGGTACCAACCAGCGTTGAGCCGTGAATTGGTTAAACGATTCGGTTTGTCGTCGACATCGTTCTAACTACTCTCGCTAGTTCGTGTCTAGTAGTAGTAGTAGTCTAGCCACGTCAAGCACGAGCGAGTCATTCTAGTATTCTAGGCATTCTTAGTACTACATTCGTATTGTTGTACTACGATCGTATTATTCACTAACGCGCACTAGAAAAGACATGAGAATTGGATACAAGTTGGTTGTTCGGGGACGAGCGCGAACGCAGGTCCCCACTACCAGAAATTATACGCTCGAGTTACCCACATTTGGGGTAATCGCAGGGGTCAACCCAATCGAAGTGCAATGAAAGGGCCTCGCCCTGAGAGGACTGCCTTCATGATCACAGTTGCCTCCCGCGTCAGGTAAGTATGACTTGCCTAACGCACGGTAAAATAACCTCGCATCCGTGACGGTCGTATTCCATGTGGGAGCGCGACGACGACCCGTCCGTGCCTCTCCCCCTTCCGTGCCACATACTTGTACCATCCTGTACGTTATCCGTAAAGGAAAACGATTCGTTCGTCCAGTTAATAGGGATGTTGGTTCTTCCCAAAGGGAAGGGGGGCCATACTCGGAGGTAGTGCAATACCGAGACGACCCGTGGCTGGGACGAGGCAAGCCTCTTTTCCACAGCCTAATTCCAAAAATCAGTTTAATATATGAGCTACTCAATGAGCAGCGTATCAGATATTAAGCTGATAAGAACAGATACTACACTTGATCTTAGCCAAAAGGCCGAGAAGCGATGCCCTTCCTTCTCCAAAATTGGGGACGCCGTCGCCAAAAGGCGCACTGGCCATGTGGGAGCTAGAGCACAAAACAACGACAAATCTGCGTGTGCACTATACTATGGCACGGTACGGCAATCGAGCAAGGCCGTGCGGCAAGCACTAGTGATGCATTGTCAGTCAGTGCTGCCTGACAACCACGTTTTTCACATGTTTTCCAACTTGCCCAACTCTCCCCCGAATGCCCCGAAATGTCTCGAAGCCAACGCAACCATTCTACGAAGCTCCCCTATAAAATAGATTCTAGTGACCTCCAACTTCTGTCTACGGCCATACCATCGGGAAAACACCGGTTCTCGTCCGATCACCGAAGTTAAGCCCGATCGGGCTAGGTTAGTACTTGGATGGGTGACCGCCTGGGAATACCTAGTGCTGTAGGCATTTCATTTTTGCTCTGCTTGCTGCTTGCTTTCGGCGTCTTCGCTTCTATCCCCCCCTCCCCGCTATTTGGGGGGCGCTACTACTTTTTTTTTTAATCTAGAAAAAGAAAACCAATAAACAGCGTTTCAGAACGAGGCCCGATCGAACAAGCGATAACGATTCACTCATTACAACACTCACGTCATGATAGCGCAGTAGTTTCCTCTGCATGCACGACGCTCTGACACTAATCGGCTTGTGTGGAGCAGAGTGTTCGCTGTGTTGCTCTGTTCCTGTGTGAAAAGCATGCTGTCGGGGAGAGAATAAAATATGTTAGTCAGTACGAAAGCATGATGTACTGGACGAACAACGCGATACACATTGTGCGTCCTCCTCAGGAGTGCGTGGGTACCAACCAGCGTTGAGCCGTGAATTGGTTAAACGATTCGGTTTGTCGTCGACATCGTTCTAACTACTCTCGCTAGTTCGTGTCTAGTAGTAGTAGTAGTCTAGCCACGTCAAGCACGAGCGAGTCATTCTAGTATTCTAGGCATTCTTAGTACTACATTCGTATTGTTGTACTACGATCGTATTATTCACTAACGCGCACTAGAAAAGACATGAGAATTGGATACAAGTTGGTTGTTCGGGGACGAGCGCGAACGCAGGTCCCCACTACCAGAAATTATACGCTCGAGTTACCCACATTTGGGGTAATCGCAGGGGTCAACCCAATCGAAGTGCAATGAAAGGGCCTCGCCCTGAGAGGACTGCCTTCATGATCACAGTTGCCTCCCCGCGTCAGGTAAGTATGACTTGCCTAACGCACGGTAAAATAACCTCGCATCCGTGACGGTCGTATTCCATGTGGGAGCGCGACGACGACCCGTCCGTGCCTCTCCCCCTTCCGTGCCACATACTTGTACCATCCTGTACGTTATCCGTAAAGGAAAACGATTCGTTCGTCCAGTTAATAGGGATGTTGGGTTCTTCCCAAAGGGAAGGGGGCCATACTCGGAGGTAGTGCAATACCGAGACGACCCGTGGCTGGACGAGGCAAGCCTCTTTTCCACAGCCTAATTCCAAAAATCAGTTTAATATATGAGCTACTCAATGAGCAGCGTATCAGATATTAAGCTGATAAGAACAGATACTACACTTGATCTTAGCCAAAAGGCCGAGAAGCGATGCCCTTCCTTCTCCAAAATTGGGGACGCCGTCGCCAAAAGGCGCACTGGCCATGTGGGAGCTAGAGCACAAAACAACGACAAATCTGCGTGTGCACTATACTATGGCACGGTACGGCAATCGAGCAAGGCCGTGCGGCAAGCACTAGTGATGCATTGTCAGTCAGTGCTGCCTGACAACCACGTTTTTCACATGTTTTCCAACTTGCCCAACTCTCCCCCGAATGCCCCGAAATGTCTCGAAGCCAACGCAACCATTCTACGAAGCTCCCCTATAAAATAGATTCTAGTGACCTCCAACTTCTGTCTACGGCCATACCATCGGGAAAACACCGGTTCTCGTCCGATCACCGAAGTTAAGCCCGATCGGGCTAGGTTAGTACTTGGATGGGTGACCGCCTGGGAATACCTAGTGCTGTAGGCATTTCATTTTTGCTCTGCTTGCTGCTTGCTTTCGGCGTCTTCGCTTCTATCCCCCCCTCCCCGCTATTTGGGGGGCGCTACTACTTTTTTTTTTAATCTAGAAAAAGAAAACCAATAAACAGCGTTTCAGAACGAGGCCCGATCGAACAAGCGATAACGATTCACTCATTACAACACTCACGTCATGATAGCGCAGTAGTTTCCTCTGCATGCACGACGCTCTGACACTAATCGGCTTGTGTGGAGCAGAGTGTTCGCTGTGTTGCTCTGTTCCTGTGTGAAAAGCATGCTGTCGGGGAGAGAATAAAATATGTTAGTCAGTACGAAAGCATGATGTACTGGACGAACAACGCGATACACATTGTGCGTCCTCCTCAGGAGTGCGTGGGTACCAACCAGCGTTGAGCCGTGAATTGGTTAAACGATTCGGTTTGTCGTCGACATCGTTCTAACTACTCTCGCTAGTTCGTGTCTAGTAGTAGTAGTAGTCTAGCCACGTCAAGCACGAGCGAGTCATTCTAGTATTCTAGGCATTCTTAGTACTACATTCGTATTGTTGTACTACGATCGTATTATTCACTAACGCGCACTAGAAAAGACATGAGAATTGGATACAAGTTGGTTGTTCGGGGACGAGCGCGAACGCAGGTCCCCACTACCAGAAATTATACGCTCGAGTTACCCACATTTGGGGTAATCGCAGGGGTCAACCCAATCGAAGTGCAATGAAAGGGCCTCGCCCTGAGAGGACTGCCTTCATGATCACAGTTGCCTCCCGCGTCAGGTAAGTATGACTTGCCTAACGCACGGTAAAATAACCTCGCATCCGTGACGGTCGTATTCCATGTGGGAGCGCG